>PVIU01002110.1:0-183659 GCA_004026605.1 Ondatra zibethicus | reverse complement strand
CCTCTGGTTTAAGCTTTTTCAAACCTCTTGACCCTCAGAGCATCTTACCGTGGAATGCTGCCTGCTATAAAAGCTCTAGAGCCCTTTCTGGCCTGGTGCATTGAGGGGCAAACACTTGGAAGTGCTCCAAGCCTCCGGCCCCTCCCATCCTTGGGCCTGGGCCTGGGCCTGGGCCTGGGGTGGTTGGTCTGCCCACACAGCTCTGGTTGGCATTCTCCCTAAATTCTTCTGGAACTCTAACCTTGATTGTTTATATTCTATGATGATCTCTCCCAACCCCTGGGGCTCTCTGTACCAGTGCATGGCTTAAAAGTGACATAAACAAATTAAAATTCATCATAAAAGTGAATTCCCCCTCCAGGCAAGAACTGTGATGCTTTAAGGGCTTTCTGTAGGACTTTGAACATCTGTGCACCCGTGCATCCGGTGAAGTTCTCTTGTACTGGATCTGCTCAAAGAAATAAAAGCCCCCCTCCACCCCGAGCTAGTGCAAGGTAGAAGACAAAAAGCCTAGGAACCAGGTAAGTGCTTCAAAGATGAAAGGTCCCTCCCCCTCCCTCAGTCAGGAACCCTCCCAGCATCCCCCACACATGCCCCAAAGAAACAGCAACCAGTTCCCACATGGTACTTCAGACAACACAACCATCTGCCAATTCTGTCTCCAGTTCAAAGGGATGAGTGGCAAATGGCTTTGGTGCCTATCAGAGACTTTCAGGTGGCCTGTGGCCACTCCTCTGTGTAATTATCCCCCCCTGGGCTCAACCCGCCACTCCTTTATCACATCTCCACCCCCTGCTTGCTTCCTCCCCCTTCCTCTCCCTCCTATTGGCCTTTTCTTTCCCTCAGAACAGTTCCAGGCACTGTTTAGCATCTGCCACTCTGGCTCTAGAAGGCTTTGCATCCCCTGAGCTCCCTGGGTGGCTGGAACTCAGCCTCCAGTGTGGGCAGATCTGGCCAGAGTTCCTCCAGGCGTTGACTGCTGCACTCCACGCCAGACCTTCTGAAGTCAAAGAGCCGCACCAGCATCTCAGGCCTGGGCCGTATCAAGAGAGGACTAACAGAGAGATAGTGTTGCTTTTAAAGCGGAAAAACTCACAAGACCTTCAGCTTTGGTCAGGTCCCACAGTAGGACCAAGAACTGAATGGGACAAACAGCAGCCCAGCCAAGTGCAGGAAAACCTCAGCCCAGCTCCCCAGCAGCCCAGCTCCCCAGCAGCCCTGCCTGTAGTGGTGAACTGATTGCTGCAGGCTTTGGAGCAGTGGAGGAAGACCAGCAGCAGAAGCGCTCACTCAAGCCAAGGCGGGAAGAGTGTGATCAGAGAGGAAGCCCCACCTCTGGGTGGAGCACACAACTGGGCCTCTCAGATCTAGAGGGACCTGGAGCCAGGACAAGAGGGAGGTGTCGGAAGTGCAAAATCAGCTGAATACTCACTGTGCTTAAAATGCCAAGAACAAGACAGGGAGGAAGGGGTGGGGGAGGGTGCCTTTTGGTTTGTGGGAGGCAGGTTACCAAATGCTAGAAACCCAAGTTCTCATTCGGTGTCTGCTGTTACAAGTCCAATCTGCAGGCTGCTGGGAGCCAGGAGAACTGACAGCAACACCAGAGCTTCATCCCACCCCAGTGAGCCCTGCCTCCGCCTTCTGTGGCTCCGGAGGACCCTCCCACTATGGCATTTAGAGCATCAGACCCGCCCAATGCCAGTGAGATCTCAAAGGTAGGGATAAAAGGCTGCATGACTTCATGAAGTGCTCAGGAAAGCAGGGATTAGATCAATCTCTTAGTTTTGATTTTCAAATAGGATGGGGGGGGCTGTATTTTTAGGGAATGATCTCAAGAAATATAGCAAGGAAAGAGAAAAGCAAGACAGAAGATGGCAAATCTGAGAAATGGCATGTCAATGGAAGCAGCTGAGACTCACTCCCACAGGAGACCCTCTGAAAAATCTAGCCAAATCCATCTTTAAGGTATTGACCCTGAAGAAAGCTTAATACATTTCGTCTACCACCCCTCAGTGGTACTTCGTTAACTTTGGGTAAATCCTGTGTTAAAGGGGGTCAGCAAACTCCTGTGCAGGCCAGAGTGCGGGCTAACGAGATGCAGAGTGTCCATGAAGCTGTTCATGACATCCAGAGGGATCTGCCCCACCCAACGGGTCACAGCCATCATGACTATGACAGTTCCTCCTCACTCCTGTGAGCACAGGTGCATCTGCACTACTCAGACACCTCTCTCCCCCAGTTACAGACACCCCCCCACACACACACACAGGTGATGTCAGCCCTGCTGGGCAAGGTAACTTTGCCTTGCCACAGGAACAAGTAGAAACAGCTTCTCATTGCCTAACCACGCCATTGTAAGGCCTTGCTAGCCCCCTGTTCTGCCCAGCTGGGAGTGCTGGGGCTTGCAATGGCTGGTAAAGCATAAGCCCAAGTCAAAAGTAACAAAGCATCATGGGAAACCATGCAGCAGAATTCGGGAATTAGCAGTGTCTTGTCTCAAGCCTACAGTAGTCTGCTTAGTTGTTGCTAAGAAAGCTAATGAACCTTCTAGAAATTTAGTTTTTCTCCACAAAGACAGAAAGGAACCTATCTGTGTGTCCAGAAGCACTGCATCCTCAAGGAATGTTCCTTCTAGAGCTTTCTACTGCCAGCCATGGTCTCAGGTGTTAGTTTCAGGACATAAGATTCAGTCTTTCTGGTCACTCTTCAATGCTTCCCTTTCCCTCCTACATTGGTCCTTGGTTTTGGGGTGACGCTGGATACCCTATCCATCAGTCAGTCTACAGAACATGTTCTGGTTTGAGACACTAGCGCTTTATTATCACAGGTCTGGACAGACTGAATGTGGAGGCCGGGTCACTCCTGAAGCACACAGGAAATCCATTTGCTCAATAGAACAGGCATTCCCACCTCCTGGGGTATGTGAGCCATTCTAATTTCTATCTGCTCTCCGTCAGGCTGCAGTTTCTGGACTTCCTATACGCAGTAGTGACGGGAGCAACACAACTCCCCTGCAATATTAATAGGGTATGACAAGGGCTGCAGCTGTATGGTTAGCATGTGTCGTTGATGTCTTCAGAGATGCAAGTGGTTAGTCATCCCTCTCCAGCTAAACCTGGCATGCTCGCTTGTGACTAGGGAGGGCTCAAGGGGTGGGCACAGTGCCCAAGGGTTCAGAAACTGCCTGATCTGGAGAAGACTCAAGGTCTACAGAACAATCAGACACTGGAGATGATGTTCAAGCTTGTCACAATGATAACAACACCCACTGGGATGTTCACTGTGGGCCCAGCCGAGGTCCTTGGGGATGCCTAGCCCTTTCTGCCCAGACACGGAAGAAAAAGCTCCTATCTTCACCTAGTTAGATACAATAAAGGCAAAGTGATTCATTTGGACATAAAGACATTGTTGGTAGGGTAGAGGCTTGAGGGAGATGCCAAACTGTTCTCAGGATAAATCACTACCTAAACCCAAAGAACAGTCAGGGAGAAAAACCACTATCCACTCTCTCTTCTGAGCCCAGAGCTAGCCTCCTGCTGGAACAGGGCTTTTCTTGGCTCCCATAAGTCAACACGGGGGGAGGGGGATCCAAACAGGATGCCTGAGGAAAGAATCCAAAAGAACTTCAAAAGGCAAGGACATGAAAATAACAAAGAAAGGGATCAGTGCCAGGAACAGAGATTAAATGTACCGGGGGAGGTGGCACTTTGGTTCTTAAAAATAGGGATGAGTGGAAGTCTCAAGTGGGGTGGGTCTTTGACACTATTCCAGGACTGAGAAGATGGTCCCTGCCCACTGTGGGCCATGGTGGGCTTCTGGAGGCCTAGACCTCAGCTTGCTCCCATCTTGCTTGAATTTTGAAGGATTCACCCCGAGTAAGTGGGGCTTCTTCTTCCAAGGCAAAAGCTCTCCCTTTGTAAACAGCTAGCATAGGACATGCAGAGATTGGCAAAAGAAAATATTCTCTTAGCCCCACCTTTAATTGCACTGAAACTGCCCCCAGGAGACTTTGGCATCAAGTTTTACAAAGAGCAGAATAATCAGAGTTTCTGCCCTAGAAAAGGACATCAATAATTGCCCACACCACGCTGCCACTGCTCCCTGAAGGTAAAACCCCAGACCACAGTTTGAAACACCAAGTTCCTTTGTCTCTCCAGTTCTACTTCTCAAAAGCTCCTCCATCCATGGCCCTTGCTTAAAGATGCTTAGGCTCCAGAGTTGCTAGAGCAAACTCGTAGGGCACATTCCTACTCCAGCCAAAGGCAGCACTACATGAATCACAAGGCGGGCATGGCCGCCCCGGCTCAACTGTGCAATCCTTGAGTCAGAGAGGACTCATCTGCTCCAATGCCCACAGTTCACGCAAGCATCTTTCTCCGGGTGGCCCCCCGTGGGTGACGAGTTGCTGACCCATCCCTTGCCATGTCACTTGGAAGGAGAACAAAGGGTTGGAAAACGGGAAGGGCATTTTTATGGGGAAACTGAGGCTCCAATAAGCCCTAAAGTGAAATATTTCTGAGTCAGACACACTGGAAGAGCCAGAAACAGATCTTCTGAATCCTAAGTGATTTATTTACTTGCTTAATTCTAGAAAGCTTTTGTGATGGGATGTTTCAACGCAGCGAACTTAGAACAAGTGAAGCCAAAACACACACTCACTGCCTCTTGTGTAACTATTTTCTTGCCTCTCTTGCCATCTCTCCTCTCACCTGCAGATTTGATGGACTCTGTTTCTTTTACTTCACAGGCTCCAGTTCTCCCATGGACCCAACATGCTCTAATTCCAACAGCCACGTTAGTCTCTGTGCTTACATCATTTTAACCATCACCTGGTTCTTGATATTCTCTAATTTGGAAATTCCACCACCCCGTCTCCTCACCTGTCCCTGAACTATCCACCCTTGATGCCTGAACACAGGGTGGACAACTGTTGAAGATCAGGGAAGGCCACAGATGGAGTGTAAACTCTCCGTTTTATTCATTCACTTAAGAAAAAAACCTGGACGTTTATCCACTAAATGCTGGGCCCATGCCCAAATACTTGCATACCCAAATAGCCACAGTAAATAGGCCCTATTAAAATAGCCGCCTCCAAAGAACAGAGAGCATTGCTATCATCACCTGTTCTGGCTCCTGACTTGGACCCCCCTCCCCCCCCGCACGGCCTTCTGTTCTGCTCCATGCTGGTGTGTAGCTCATCAAGAAAGACATGAGCGCCAGGGTTGCTTTTCCTGCTATTCCAAGCAAGGACTATGTAGGTGTCACAAATGAACTGACAGGCAAAAGCAGAACAGGACACTAGTGGCAGGGCCACGTGTCTGTCTCACTGTGGAGTGCAGCAGCCTGACTGGGATCAGTCTTCCGTCAACCCCTTCCCTGTCCCCAATCCACCCACGCGCTCTCGTTGGGTCAGAAACGTGATTCTTTGACAGTGCCAGACAGCCAGATGATGCTGGAAAGGAGAAAGCAAAAGCAAAAGCAGTGATCTAAATTCGGCACGGGCTCATTTATAAAAATAAATAGCCACAGCCTAGCAACGCGTTCACAGTTTGGCTTTCTTCTGTTATGAAACCACTGTGGTTGGAGTCCAGGATGACAGAGTCAGCACAAGACCCCATACCCTGACCCCTCTCTTGTGTAGTATTCATCTGGAGAGTGCTGACAGAAGTCTTGGGAAGTTGTTGCTCTTCATTCAGGGCCAGTCTAAGGCAAGGTTCCAAGAGCAGAGTGGATCCAGAGTATTCCAAATGTAACGACCACCTTCGGGCTCATGGCAACGGCTAACCAGAGGCAAAAATGAATGAAATCCCTTCCCTAAAGAAGCAATGCCCCTGTTCTGGAGGCTCATGTCAACCCACAGTAAGAGGGAACATCTACAAGTGATTACTGAGTCCTGATTCTTTCTACCCAGGAGGGGGTGATGTGGCTGTCATAGTGGGGAGGGAAGAGAGCATGTAAACCTCTCACTTTTTAGTCAACAGCACCTCCAGTGATGAGTTTTACTCGAAGGAAGGGCTATGAGACAAAAAAGTGGCTGATCTTTTGATCTTAGTCTTGGTGGGACACACAAGAGCAGAGGCCACAAGGTCCTTGGAGACTGGGCAGGAATTCAGGAAGGTGGCATTCCTGCCACCAGTTCTCTCAAGTTATGAAATAATCTGTCGAGTCAGGGTGATCCAAGGACTGTGCCCGTCTACTCCGAGTTCCATTAGGATCTGAAGGACAGTGCTTCACCTTGACTCCCAGGAGCAGATGCTTCTGGCAGATCCCATAGGCTCCCTAGGGACAGAGACTGGCCAAGGCAGCATGTTAAAATAAGTTCAGAGTTGGGTCCCTTAGTTGCAATACTAAGAAGATCAAAGAAATTGGCCTAGAGTGTCCTTCAACAGTTGGTCTTCTCCTAATCTGACTAAACCACAATGAAACCACATCCATATCACTAATAAGAAAGTTCTTGACTAAAGCAAATATGTAACCGGTTTATTTTGGGAATAATAATATCCATGTAGAAAGAACTAAACAGCAATAAAATACAGTACAATAGCATCGAGCTTCATCTGGCAGTGTATTCTACTTTTCATAGACATCGTGACTGTTTCCTATCCCAGCCCCACAGACCACCAAAGCTTGGCATTGGAATCTTCAGGAAGAAACTGATTAAGATCCAGCCATAGGAGAATCAGCACACAAACTGAACAGGTTATCTCTAATCCATAGTGACAGTTTCTTGATGGTGCCAAGGGAGGTTCTCTACTGCAGGCAAATCACAGCAACACTCTGCAGGATGAGCCCGTGATGGGTTGCTAATCCTCCCAACCCAGGCCTTCCATGTCTGACATCGCTGCTCAGTGATAAGACCCCACTGAGAAGGTGTATTTGATGTGGTTGCCTAAACAAGACTAGCAAATGTCACCAGTTGACTTGCTGGTGTGGATGAGGAAAATCCATGGAAACTCCAACCCTGGATAAAGACTATAGGCAATGAACAGCTGCTGAGAGAGGGGGAATCGGTCTTTCCCAGGGATGAGCCCCTGATAGATTACCTAATTCTGATTGGCCAGCTCTAACCACATGCACAAATGAGCAACACCGAATGGACTAAACAGTTTCCGTTGTGTCGCACACACATACACAAACACGATTACATCATTGTGAGAGGGAGGACACAAAAGGAGCTGGAGGGGAAAATATGTGTAGAAACAACCTAAATACAGTCCTCATGCATGGAATTCTAAAATTAATAATAATAATTTTAGAGAGACAGAAATTGTGGCGATTCACGAAGACGGAACCGGAGACTCCACTCGATGACCTTACCTTCTTAGAAACTCAGAACTGTCCGACCAAACAGAACAATCAAAACTGGGCATTCTGCGCCCACACTGTGTGAGGCTCCAACAGACACTATAATAGCACGCCTCCCAGTCTCCGGGCTCACCCTATGTGACTGCGTTTTAGAATTATAAAGGCCTATGGTGAATCGGTTTCTGGTGTGAGAAGTGAAACTCCTTTGTGGAAAACTTTGGGAATAGCGTTTGATTCTTAATGCTCTAGGCTTAGGTCCATCTGAATCATAAGCCTAGATTGTGTGGTGACCTCTGGCCAATTCCTAGGCTTTCTATCCCAAAGACCTATAGCGTTGATCCTGTAACTGTTTCTCTTCCCGTCCAATCTGGGATTCTTCAACTCATGCGGAATCTTCAGGCTCGTGTGGTCTCAGCCCTTCCCTTTGAAGATGGAGAGCCAGAGGCAGAAGGGGCCAGGTACTCGTCCAGGGCCATCTGCTTAGCTTCACTCGCCCTGTCCTCACATCCCCTTAACATCTATCAGTATCTGGAGAGTGATTTTTCTAGGGCAACGGTTCAAATTCCTCCCTTCTGGAGTTTACACAACCGTTTTCTTCTGAACATCATACTTCTCAGACCTTTGGACTTTAGCACATGCACCAGAAGCAGCCCAGATTCTCAGCCTCCAGCACACACCAGAAATCCCCTAGATTCTCTGCCTCCAGCAAATGCTCCAGGGGCTCCCGCACCACCCAGATTCTCAGCCTTTGGCTTTAGAATGAATGACACCACCAGATTCCCTGACTCTCTAGCTTGAAGATGATGAGTGGGAATTTTAATCTTCACAACTAGATGCTGAGTAAATTCCCAGAATGAAGCCCTTGTATGTCTATACACTCATGTACCAATCAGCTGATTAACCAATTAAGTGGCAGGCAGATAGATGATAAAGGGACAGATAATTAGGGAGATGGATGATAAATAAATAATAGGTAGAAGATAGATACATAGATATAGATAGATAATAGATGAGAGATAAATAGATAGATAGTAGATAGATAGATAGATAGATAGATAGATAGATAGATAGATAGATAGATAGATAGATAGTAGATAGATAGATAATATCCTATTGATTCTCTTTGTCAGAAGAACCTGACAGGTACAGAGTCCCCTCAATCATAGCCACATTTCCCCCCTGTTATTTAAGCTAAGTGTGTTGTTCAGGATGTGGGGGTGGAGCAAGGATAATGGTGGACAGATGAGAAAAGCGTGGCTACTAAAGAAGGGGCTGTGGTGGAACAGGAGTCTCAAGTGATCACAGTGTCACCACTTGGTGAATTATAATTTTGCAATTCACTCCTTAGTCTTGAGAAACAAATACATAATTAACCTTCTATTGTTTGTATTAATTTTCATTCTCCCAGAAATGACAGATTGCATGTATAAGTCATGCAAAATATAGATGTACCTAGTAGAAGCTGTGGTCAAGCTTTGTTGGAGGAATATGCTTGAAACGGAGCTGGGATTTTTTGGAGTGACAGGTCGCCCCCCCCCACGCCACCCCCACCCCTCTGCAGCCACTTACCACTTTCCCCCAGATTATCTCACATTTAGCTAATAAAAGCATCCAGATAATTTTATGTGGAAACCGTCCCCTTTCTTGCCTTCATATTTACCTACACACACGAAGCCAAAGGTCTCTCCTATTCTAGCATTCCCTAAGTAACCTACCCTTGTGAAGGGAAGTTTTTCATTTGGCGCATAACAGTTTTCCTTGCCTACACTAGACCTTTCGTGACAACCATACTAGTCTGACTTGGCCCTGAGATTACTGGGAAATGGGACTTTTGATGCTATAATTAGAAATTTCCTAGGCAGGCAGGTAAGTTGGGTCACCCGAGTGGGTTCCATGCCCCTTTCCTAAAGACCTAGCCACACAAATAATAAATCATGGAGTACATGAGTTGAAACCAAAATAGCATCAAATTTGAAATTGGAAATCAGGAAGATAATTGAAATGGATGAAGTAATTTGTCTTTGAGGAAAAGATCCATGAGTAAGATAGGAAAGCCAGGTGATCTCAGAACAAAAATAGCCTTTCTATCAAAGGACTCATGGAAAGACATAGATGCCACCAAACCAAGTGACCTAAGTTTCATTCCTACCAGCCATGTGACAGAAGGAGAAAACTGACTCCCACAGCTTGTCCTCTGACCTCCACATTTGTGTTTGTGTCACACCATGCTCACACACACACACATACACTAAACAAAGTTAAAGCCACCATTGCTGAAGAATAAAAGGAAGAAAGATTAAGGTAAATCACAACAATCCCTATTACATAAAAATAGACCACATGAGTTTAACCATCCCAAGGAAGATGCTGCTTTAGGCCAAGATACTACTTGGTCCACGGAGGACTGAAAGGCTCAGCATCACAGCTCACAGGTGGCCCGCTGACCATCTACTACACTATAGTTGGCTGAAAATCTATATGACTGTGGTATTCTAGCCTGACTTTTCAAGTCTCGATGCTGCTATGCATTATCCCTAGGCTTTTGAGAAAATTGGCAAAGCCTAGAACCCAACATTATAAAGTTTCCTCAAATGCCATTTCCCAAAGTGGACCTGATGTGTGTTCCTATTTACACTTTCACGTCCTATGTCCAGGTTTATCCTGTGTGAAAAAAGTCACAAGTTACAAACAATGGCTTAATGACTTGGGTCCAGAGAAAGCCATTCTCCACTGCACTCTGCCCACATGTGATTCTTGGATTCTTTTTTTAAAGTTTTTCACTTGGCACCAATTTAAAACCCAGAAATTTCCCATTACAAATTTTAGATAAGCGTTCTCCTTTTGCAAAAGAGTATTCTCAGGGGCCATAATTCCCTCATACCCATGGCCATGTGGGACTGAGAACCTAGTTAGTATAGCAGATTGGGTGTGTTAGATGCCAAGATGCAATCCAATCCCTGCTATTTTCAGATAGCATTATTTCTGAATAATGTGTCTTGGCTTCTCATCTTCATGGACAATTAAAGCAATCATATTTATTTTTATGTGCAAAAAATGCTTTGAAACAATGACTACTACACAATAATCATTTAGCAACTGTCAATGGCTGTTCCTTCCCCCTTACAGGTAGTTCTGCTCTTTGTCTGTCTTCATAATCCCATAAGCATATATACTAGTCTAGATGTTTTAACTAAGTGACCATGTAATCTACTATACCTTGAGTTGCTAGGTGATAACTCAAATGCACATCTTTCTGAGTCGATTAGACCCTATGAGATGTCAAGTCCCTAGACAATAATTCAAATCCACATCCTTTATTATATTTGTATACACATAGTATGTGTTCACGTGTGGGGATGCTTGTGCATGTACTTGAATGTGGAGGCGAGACATCAACACTGTCTTTCTAAGTTGTGTCTCCTTATCATTTTTTGAGCCATGGTTTCTCACTGAACCTGGAACTCACCTGTTTGCTTAGGTTGGTTGACCAGTAAGCGCCAGGGATCCTCCTGTCTCTGTCTCCCCAGTGCTGTGATTACTGGCGTGTGCTGCTATGCCTAGCTTTTTACATGAGTACTGGGGATGAAACTCAATCCTTGTGCTTGGGCAGCAAGCACTTTACTTGACTGGGCCATCTCCTCTCCTCTTTCTCTGAGCATTTCCTGTGTCCTAATGGAGAGTATCGTGAAACCTTTCAGGGTCAAGGATGCATAGCCAAGCTGAGCCTCAGGTTTCCTAATTAGAGAAGAACATGGTTCCCTGGTTGCTTATAAGTGCCTTGTCTTTACTGTCAGCAAGTCCTGCCTCCTTCCCTTCCCAGTCCTTCAGCGAGCATAGAAAGAAAATCTTACGTTGTAATTTAGCTAGTAAGTCAATCAATCCAAAGACACGGATCTTTAGGGAACAAAGGGGGGTGCCACCCCACAGAAACGTGTTCCTAATAAACCATATTTTGTTGCTAAGCAACCCTGATGATGCCTCTTCCACAAATACAGTCTGTCTACAGGAGATTAAGCAAATGCCTTGTGAGTCAGAAGAAGGCATCAGAGAAAGTTTTCCTCAGGCTTCCGATGAATGGACAATATCGCATGCAGAGCAAAGCAGGGGAGACACACCGTGTTTTACTCATGCTCTGAGGTTTGACGCTTGTTTGGGGAGTTGGCAGTGAAGAGCTGAACTGTTCATTCATCACCGAATGGATGGAGTCATGGTTTAGGAGACCATCTCCCTGGTTGCTTGGTTACTAGAAGAAGACTAGTAATTAAACTTGTGGTGAGAGCTGACACCCAACTAAGGGAGGCAGAGTGGAACTCCCCAGAAGCAAGAAATAGTTTTTTGAGGCAAATTAGATGGTGCAACTGTCAGAGTCCACAGTGAAGTCATTCTGCTAAGGAGATGAGGTGAACGGTGAGTCAGCCAATGAGAAGAGCTGGAGAGTGGGGCCATGGCCAGTGGTCCTTGTCTCCTGATTGTCTGGGGAGGCGGGGAAGGGATGAAGCCAACACCACCATCCCTTTCACCAGGTTGAACACACTGAACTACGCATCCCGTTGAAGAAATGATGGTGTAATTTCCTAAATCTCAAAATATGTATTTCCCCTAAGAAGCAAATGTGTCATTTTCAACAAAGCAATGTTTGGAGGGAGAAGGGGGGATTTCCAATAATATCCAATGCCTTCTTTGTTGGCTTTGCATGCCTGTCTTTTTGATACTGGGGACAGTTTAAAATGCCAGGGTTGGGTGGACCAGATGGCTCAGCAGGTAACATTTGCCAGTAAGCCTCAAGACCTGAGTTCTAGCCCTGTGACTTAGATGGCAGAAGGAGAGACCTGATTCTTACAAGTTATACTCTAACACACAAACAGAGAGAGAGAGAGAGAGAGAGAGAGAGAGAGAGAGAGAAGGAGAGAGAGGGGAAGGGAGAGAGAGAGAGGGAGGGAGAGAGAGAGAATTCTGAAACAACAACTCACAGCCTGGAAATATATTTCCATGAAGAGCTTGCTGACCATGTGAGGCCCTGAGCTGGATCTCTAACACAACAAGGAAATAAAATCCTTCAGCCGTCAGGAGGATCAGAGAGGAGGAGTGTGAGCTCAAGGCCAGCCAGGATGGGCTACAGGAATAAGATCCTGCCTCCCCAAAAGCAAATAAGTAAACAAACAATCAGCGCCATTTGCCCAAGCTTGAGCTGCATGAGGGCAGAGAGAAGCTGTAAGTCACATGACGAGCTGCGGGCAGGGCAGTGTCGTGGTCACCTCTGGCCCTCGCTCTGTTCTTTGCTTCTGATCTCCGAGCCCAGGAGCACAGGGACTCTGGAAGAGTCGCTTCCCGCTGTGTGATCTTGTTATGGCCCTCTGTTTCCTCACTCCTGCACTGGAGGTAGACTCTTAACTAAGGTGAGCAGCTGAGAAATTTAAACACACAACTGTCTCCCCCAATCCACTGTCTTCCTCCTGCCAGCAGAAGGAAAAATACCACAAACCCATAACACAAACTGGGTCATAGAACTTTGTGTTGATGTCAGCTTCCTTGGCCAGGAAACCACAACCTCACTTTGCTTTGAAGTTTCCATCCATAAATCCAATGCGTTTGCCTTGCTTTCTGCTCCTGACAGAAATGCTGAGCGACTGATGGACAGGGGTTTCTAGAAAGCTTCTGGTAAGAGTCGAGAAGTCTGAGCACCATGTATCTTCTTGGAGAAAGGGGTGCTTGAAACTGGAAAGCCGGCAATAATTGCTGGTGAGGAAAAGATGGAAAGACTCCCCAGGTCAATGAAGGAAATCACCGCCCACTTGGCTGGGAACATAGCCCTGTGGTGGGGTGCCTGCCTGGCATGTGCAAGAACCCCAGTTAGACACCTAGCACCTCAAAGCGAACAAGAAAATCACAATCAGTGAAATCTGATGAAAACTGTGTGTGCTGGGATTGGCAGAGGGAGGAAGCAATGAACAGCAAGGAAGGGGTTAGGAGCGTGATAACGAGAAGACAGTGGCACTGCCCTACGATCCAGCAGCCTGGAACTCGGGACGGTGAGCATAGTCCGTATGCAGTTTCTTTTTACTGTATGTTTGAGAGTTTTATATAATAACCATCTAATAATTTACCCTCTGCCCAAACCCCCTCCAGACGCATCCTCCCCCTACCCACCCAACTCCATGTCTGTTTTTGTTTGTTTGTTTGTTTGGTCTCTTATTTGTGACGCCATATCTTGGTGGATGTGCGGCCATCCGCTGGAGAAGCCCACCTACCAGTGATGACACTCACTAAGAAAACCTGCTCTCCCTTTCACAGAAGCCATCAACTACCAACAGCTCCTAAGCTAGTTCGTGTTTGGCTCCCCTCCCAGATGGTGGGATTTGATCGGGCTTGAACTTGCATAGGGCCTGTGAATGCTGTCATGGCCCCTATGAGTTCACTTGTGTGATGGCCCTGTCGTGTCCATATGACACTGTCTCCTTGCGTTCATCCACATCCTCTGGTTCTCACAGTCTTTGTATGCACTCTTCCACATGTTCCTGAGCCTTGGGAGGAGGACGTGTGGTCAAGATGTCCCGTTTGGGCCTGAGAATTCCATAGGTTTTTGTTCTCTGACCCTTGGCCAGACGTGGGTCTGTGTTAATCGCTCTCTACTGCAAATAGAAGCTTCTCTGATGATAACTGAGAAATGCACTAAACTATGCACATTAACAATAAGTCATTAGGAGTCACTTAGCAGACTATATGTAGTTTTCAATATCCATCATATCTATACCTAATTATGCAGTTCTATCTGAATTTAATTATCTCTCTATCCAGTCCAGATCTAATCACTGAGTTCCATGATATGTCCATGATCAGCTCCACTCCATGACCAATTTTATAACAATTCTCACATTTATATTCAATAAGATTACTGAGTGAAAACATGGGTCTATTCATGTTCATCATACCACATAATCACAGATGCACGCAGATTAAAAACTGTCTTTATCTGTCACTCTCTGGTAACTGTCATTTCTGCACATTTACAATGCGTGAAGAACCACTTAAAGGTCAAGTGTCTGGGAACTGCCGAAAATCCAAGTAAGTGTGTGTGTGTGTGTGTGTGTGTGTGTGTGTGTGTGTGTGTGTGTGTGTGTGTGTGTGTTTGTCAGACTTCTCATTAATTCCAGAGACCGAGCCCAAGGATCTGCCCATGTTAACAAAGGGTTGTAGCATTGAGATCCATGCCTGGTTCACTAACCAGAATTTTAATGTTAAATAGATTATTATTATTTCAGTCAGTAATTGATAAATAATGTATACAGAAATGTTGTAACTACTTATCAGAATATTGATTTACTTCAATAGTCCTATATCTAAGTCCAATAATGTAATAGATATGATTTTATATGAGATACATTTATATGTTTGGAATATGAGATAAAACATCAACAATAGTTTTTATGAATCACAAATTGTTAGTTCTTCAATTTGCAGTTATGATATATATATATATATGAAACACTTTTTACCCAAACTCCATAGCTTACTAAGAACCACCACCAAAATCAAGAAATAAAATATTAGAAAATAAGCAGGAAGTGTGGCTTGACCTACTTGTCACTAGTTTCTGTCAAATACTCCTTTCAACATCTGCTCAGGGTTGATCTGAGGTATCTCCTGGCATCTCCCCTCTGCTTGCATCATGGCGACGCCACGATGTGTACACTGTGGCTTTATTGATGGCTGCCGTAAAGAACAGTCTCTTGGAAGCTGAGCCTGTGTTGTGGCAGCCAACATCTAAGCCCATAAGGACTTTGTGTTCCTCTTCCTAGCAAGTCATCTTTAATGAGAACCTCTCTGGACCCAAAGAAAGAATGCCGAAAACCCGAAGGGGAGTTCGATGCCTCAGCCAACATCTTCTGTGCTCTTCCATGTAGTGTCCTTACTCTACACCTGTTCGTGTGGCAAAGTCTTCTCATGCACTTTCTAGTCCCACTGGAGTCCTACGAGGGAGAGATATTTTCATCCTTGTTTTATAACTGGGTAAACTAAGGCACAGGAAAGCTCAGTAACTTTCCCAAGACCACAGGTTGTTCTTGGTGATACAGCCGATGTTCAGAACCAAGCTACACTTTGTATATCACTGCTGTACTAGTGAGAAAACCCTAGACACAGAAAATCAATGACTATTAGTATGCATATTGGCCCGCAGTTCAGAGAGCTGCAAAGTAGGGGAGCCAAGCATCCAAGTCTGCATGGTTTATGGCATGGGTCTCATGGTGTCACTGATGTAGCAAAGGAGCATAAGAGGTAGACATTGCCAGAGGTAATCTTGCTTTATAGAATTCTCTCAAATCCTGTGAAACCACTCTGGAAAGACCTCATCTAGGCCCCAGAGAATTGACTCAGCCTCTCAAAACAGGCACTCACCTATCTGAGGTTGCAGTTCCCAAGACCTACCTACCTCCACTACAAAATCCACTACCTTTCAACACTGTCAGACTCAGGATCAAATTTTGGCTTGAAGTTACATAGTCTGTGCCACATACAAACCACAGATGACCCCTTGTCTTCTCATTGAGTGGCAGGTGTTGGTAAGATTACATAGTGAATGGCATACAAAAGATATCTTTAAAAAGAAGGCTACTATCATGTTATTACTCTGTAAAGGACACCTATCATTCTGAATTAGACGCCAGGCGTGGTCTGATTAGGCAGATTGAAAAGCATACAGTAAGTGCTTGGCAAATATTTATTGACATAATAAACCCGGTTATATAACCAAGCAAACACAGGTGGGACAGCATGGGGAAGGGGACAGGGAAGAGGGTGACCTGGGCTGCCCTATAATATCCAGATGTGAGACTGATAAGGAAGAGGTTAAACCTCTATCACTATTGACTCAAGAGGGCATAGGCAATGTGGAGGAATCAAACCTGCTGGTGGAGCTCCCTGGCAGCCTGAAGCAGAAGAGTCAGGGCTGGCCAGGATTCTTTTGGGATCCCCGCCGGTCCTAACACCGGTCTGCCTCTTGTTTGAGTATAGCGTATGAAGTGAGCAAGGCAGCTCACCAGCTTTAGCCCAGTGCTATGGAGAAATTAAGGTCAGAATTTTTCCTGACTATGTGACTTTGAGCGTGCCTCAATGCTCTCATCTGTAATCAGTGAATAATTCCTGCTCCCTAGGCTATTACAAAGATTAATGAGCTAGTTGTAAAGATTATTACAACAGAGCCTGGCCCACAGTAAGCGCTCCATGTAGGTTTATCCAGTCTCTCTGGGTCTTTATTTCTGAAGAAAGCAGATCTATGGAGAACCTCTTGGTACAGTATCGCAGCACACAGGGAATGCTTGTGGGTTTCACTGTGTTTGTCATTTCTAGTATGCTTTCTTCTCCAGGAAGTGGCAGATACATCCTTGGGGTAAAGTTTTGAATAACAGAAGCTTTTCTGCGAATACCTGTTTGTGTTGAAAACTTTGGAAGATCAAGAGTTATTTCTTCAAGATTCTGGGCCAGCCCCTTTCCTCCTATCTTCATGGTAACTGCACTGGCAAGAATGGAGAGACTCTAAAGAGAGGCACTTGCGCCCACCCCTACTCCTGCTATCAGAGTACTGCAACAATGGGCCCTAAGGAGCTGGAATTTCCCCAGGAGTCTGTGCTGGAGAGGGGAAAGCCCCGCAGCCAGCCAGACTGGGAGCAAGCGGGGGAGGGGTAGCTCCCAGACAAAGGTTTTACACAGTGCTGACTAACTCCCCAGACCACTTTCCTTTCTCTGATTTTCCCATTATTTGTCTCTTTCATTAGCCTACTGATGATGGATGGTTAGGTCTGGTTTAGTTGGGCTCCTAGGGCCTGGGCTCTGAGTCTAACAAACCCCGTAATAGTACCCTCATTCCCTAAGGTTCTGATGACCTTTTTCAGGAGTCCATTACACTACCCACTTCTTCATCAAAGGGGTACATTACTTTTCTGGAACTTCCATGACAAAGTACCACAAACATGGCAGCTGCAAATACAACAATCTATTCTCCTGGTGGGACCAGCCCCCTCTGAAGATTCCAAAAGAGCATCCTCCCTCCTCTCTTCCAACTTCAGGGGCTTGAGACAGGCTGTGTGTGACTCCTACTAGCACCACCCCTCTCTCAGGTCCTAGCTTCCCATGGCCTCTTGCCTCTGCATATCTGTCCAAAATCCTTTTTTGCCATTTTCTTACAGGGACACCTGTCCCTGGGTTTAAAATCCATTGTAAATTCTAAATACTTAAAATACCTTTGATTTCATTATTCCATTATAGACACTGTTTACAAATGAATTCACATGCACAGGTACCAGGGCCATATCATTTGAGGTAAACTGTTCAATCCATTCTCAGGAGGCAACGGGATCTTCATGGGATGGATATATATACATATACACATATATGGGATATATATATATATATAACTTTAGAATGCATATACATCCTATACTGATGCATCTTCTTACCTGTTTAGACCCTATCCATATATCCATAAGTCCCTTTCCTACTTTTCCCTTTCATTGAACACTTCTTCCAGTCTTGTCCATCCCACTAAGATGGATGGACACAGCTAGGGAGGCAGCAGCTATCATAAACACACTATCCGTTCCTTCCTGGGCTCTTTTCTGCACTGTGTCTTCACCTTCATCCTTGCAAGACTTTCTGTGAGCCGTGCTTTAGATACTCAAACCTGCGCTCATCCAAAGCCTTATTCTTGTTCCTCCCAATAAGTCCAGCAGCACAGCCAGGAGAATTGGATGTCACCCTGGGACTTGGCAGTGCCAGCTTGCCCTGCCTGGCTCTTCACCAGGGTTACCTTACGCACACATCATGTTTCACAGATGAGGCCCGACTGGAGACCCTGCTAAGCTGGAACAAGAACAGGCAGTGGATCTGGGTCAGAGGGGGAATGGTGTTTACAGCTGGGCCAGGCAAACAGGCTCCGAGGGAATCTGGGTTGCAAGCTTGGCAGACTGATAGGAACGTGAGGCCAGCTTTTCCTGCACAGCCCAGGTCTTGGCTCTCCTGATTGGGTAGGTTTACGACATGTGGCGCACTGTGGATTGCAGGAGCCAACTACATTTGGCATATCTTTCTTGATAGTTTGCTTTACACCAGGATGCAGGTATATAGAGATAAGTCACTGTTTGTCTTCATGGAGATGAAAGTATAGCAAAGGTCACATAGATATAAAAAGTCAATTCTTATAAAGTGATAACTATATTGCAGGGTTAGAGGAGGTCCAAGGACTGAGAAAGGAACAACTTGGTTTGTCTCCAGGAAAGGGATAAGGGACGGGTCAAGACAGGGTTCAGAAGAGGCCACAGCTAAGCAAATGTTTAAAAGACTAGTAAGTAAGGGAGGAAAGGGCCAGGGGGGTCCCCTCTACTACTCTTTCTTTTCCATTCATAGTTTGGCCTTAGAGGAAACTCAATGTTTATGCAGAACTTAGTTTTTGGTTTGGTTGTTGCTGTTTGGTTAGAAGTAGAGCAACAGATATTAACCCTGTTCTCAAATGAATCATGGCCCAGGGAAAGAACCAACCAGAAATGACTCGACCTTAAATTGAATGTCAGTGGTCATAGTCACTACTGTTCATATTCACTATTACAGTGCCCTGCTCCGTAATGTGCTCAACCTTAGAGGTCAGCAGATTTGTATACACTCCGGGGAGAGGGTTGTTAGCACAGTGATTTCAACACCAGCATGCAGATCTTAGTTCAGGGCTCCGTGTAATAAAGACCATACCAAACTAGCGTGACAGAACATTTTTGTGATCCCAACACTGGGCGGGGGGGGGCAGAGACACGTGGATCACTAGGGCACACTGATCCGGTCTAGCCTGATTGACAAGCCCCAAGACTAGTGAGAGACCCTGCTTAAAAAACAAGTAGATGGACCCCTAGGAGCAACACCCAAGGTTGACCTACGGCTTCGGCTTGCACACACACTCCTGGGCATACACGCCCACATGTACAAACACTTCCGCTGACTTTGCACATAATGTTGCTGTGTTTTGGGTACCAAGAAAGCAATACCGAGTCTATGGTGGGGAGAGAAGGCTTCTTCTCATTATTTCCTTACCCATACTTTTCAGTACTTGGTCAACGTCTCTTTGACCTTGAATTTAATATTTTTAAAATTATTTGGTGTGGCTATGCAAACAGTCCAGAAGAGTGTCCGATCCCCTAGAGCTGAAATTGCAGGCAATTGTGAGCTACCTGACTTGGTGGGTGCTAGGAACCAAACTAGGATCCTCTGCAAAAGCAGTCTGAGCTCTTAACAGCTGAGCCATCTCTCCAGCCCTACAAATGGCCTTTCTTGGACGTGTCTTTCAACCAGTACTTTTGCAACAAGTAGTAATATATTTGAGTTTCAAAAATGATACATCTTCATTAGTATTAATTTTATCTAATTATTAGGTTGTATTTAAGTAACTTAATTTGATAAATTCACACATAAGATCTAAGTATATTTCAACATTAAAGCAAACATGGATATATTGGCCATCATTTGATATGTACAGGATACATGTCAGCATTGAATATAAAGATTCCAAAGTTTCAGAATCAAAACACAGACCTCAAAAATTTGAAAGCAGCCAGACATAAAAGGTTGTCTGAATCCATTTATGTTCTGACCATGGGGGTTAAAATTAGATCAGTGCTTGCCAAGAGTTTGATGGAGGAGGGGAATTAACTGCAAAAAAAAATGGAGGAAAGTTTAAGGAATGTTCTGTGCCCTGATTGCAATGCTGTTTACATGACTGAACACACTGGTAAAAATTCAACCAACTGTGCAATCAAAAAGCATGAATTTTGTTTAACATCATCCTGTCTCCATACAGTTTAAGGAAAGCCAGGCCGCTCCTGATTCCCTCCCCAAGCACATTCACGTGGCTTCCTGTCTTTTACCTGATGCTAGGAATTCCTGGGAAGCTTTACCCATCTCATGCCTCTTCCTTTGACAGAGGGGTTCTGGAGTATGATTCTGAGTGACACAGGCACCATGGAGCTGAACAACCTAAATGTGAGTCATTAGGAGAGAAGTAAAAAGCAATTAAAAATTTTATACATACATATGTATATATGTATATATATTACCGACATACATGTATGTAATCTTTCAGAGATATGCAATAATTGCCTCCTCGATTTTGTGATTTTGTTCCCGAAACGCTCACATGCTCCTCTCTATGCGCATGGGCATCACTAGCAGAGCGCCAGAAGGGATGCCCAAGACAATGGACGCCCTCACTGTTCTGGAGACTGAAGTCTGAGACCAAGATAGCAGTTGGCCTGTTGTCTTCTTAGACCTGTCTTCTCCCGGTTTCTCTGCATGCCTTCTTGCTCTGAGTCTGCGTCCTAATCGACTCTTGTGAGGACACCAGTATTACTGGATTAGAAACCACCTTACTGGTCTCATTTTAACTCAGTTACCTCTATAAAAGTTTATCGCCCAGTGCAGTCACAGTATGAGATATTTTAGGTTACGATTTTAAACTGGGGGGGGGCACACAATTCAGACACCATAAGCACACCTGCCCCTTCTTTCTTCTCCACACAGGCCCTTTCCTATTGCAGGCACCCACCAAGCAAACTGCCTTTCCCATGATGGATGTTTCTGTATCTTTTTCATTTTGGTTACCATCACATCGCCTTGGTAACCTTTTTGGTTGTATCCATTTAAAAAGGGAAGGAAACCAATACACTAAGAGATCCTAAGGGCACAACACTATTACAGCGGGGAGCATGTTGGCTGATGTTTGTGGGAGCGTGTGTGTGTGTGTGTGTGTGTGTGTGTGTAAAGGTAAAAAGGCCAGGGCTTAACATTGGTTGTCTATCTCCATCCATCTTTCCTTCTTTTTCTTTCTTTCTTCCTTCCTTCCTTCCTTCCTTCCTTCCTTTCCTTTCTTTCTTTCCTTCCTTAATCTTATGTGACATATTTATTATTCATGTAAAAGAGTCAATTGAACTTATCAACAGTTTAAAGTTTTCTAGCCATAAAATACAACTTGAAAAATATAAAAATAAAACAATCGTTAAGATATGCATTCTTTAGAAATGTATTGGTAAGTGACAGATACACTGCTAAGAAAAGATTAAAATCTACTAAAAGGGTGGATGAAGGTGTAGTTCGGCAAAACATGTGCAAAGCCCTGTGTTTGATCCAAGTAACACAAAATATAAAACAATATCATGGAAATTTGTCAATAATCATTTGTCTAATAACATGAACATTTTTTTCTTTATAGAGCAAAAATAGCTTTTAAAAATGAATGTTTTGTGTCTTGTTTGTTTGCTTTGTGCTGGGCCTTATGAGACAGGGTCCTGCGGCACAGCCTCCACTTACTTCCTGAGACAGGGTCTCTCACCAAATGTAGAGCTTACAAATTGGCTACCTTGACTGGTCAGTAAGACCCACCCCACCCCATCCCCCACCCCAGGATCCTCCTGTGGCCACCTCGCAGTATCGGGACTATACGCACAGACAGCAATGCCTGGCTTTTCTATGTGGGTGCTGGAGATGAGAACTCAGCTCTTCGTGTCTGCAAAGCAGGCATTTTACTAACTCAACCCTCTTCCTAGGCTGATTTAGTACAACCTTACAGATCCCTGCCTTGAAAGGTTATGTAAAGCATCTTTGAACACTCCAATGAACATATGAAATATGTTAATAGACATGGAAGCACTGCCCACAGCACACACAGTCTTCTATTCCCCGCCACCACGACTATAAATGGGTAAGGAATGGCTGAACAGCAGCTGTGAAGCAAGGCAGCCTGTTCAAGTTTAACGCCAGCGTCTGCAGCAAGCATAAATAATTGATGGTAAGTCAGGGCCTTGAAGCAGTTCATCTCTGAGCGGCACAATATTTCAAGCTGAAAATGTGCCTCCTGTTGAACGGCAGGGGAGGCTTTATTGAATGTTGGGAGAAGGAACGTCAGCTGGCTCTGCTTCATGACACAGTACTCCCAGGGAGCCTTGGGAAAATTGCAAGCACGCCTCTCCTTTGGTTTTTACGCAGTCTCGGAGAGCAGCAAATAGAAGCATCAGGAGCTCAGACTGAGCGCACAAAAGCAATTGCAGCCTGCACTTTAAGGTTCAACATTTCTTTTAAATTTTCTGGAGAAGTCCATACATGTACACAACAACATATGGCCGTATCTCCTGCCATCTCAACTCTCATTGTCCCCCATAATTTCCTCAGCACATCCCCTTCCCGCCTTCATGTCTTTTCCTAAACGAAACAAAACAAAACACTAAAGCTACTTAGTGCTGCCCATATGCGCTTAGATTTGGGGCAATCCACTGGAGCATGGGAATCTTACCAGTGCCTACATCCTCAAAAAAGAATGAGTTCCCTCCTCCAGCACCTATCAGCTGCTCCTCAGGAAGGAGTGGGTCCTGCAGATCATCTACCCACCTCTGCCAGGATTTTGGCTGGCTTGAGCTTGTGAGGGCGGATCTTGTGTGAGTAACCACAGCCGCTGTGAGTTCCTCAGGGCGACAGCCGCGTCCTGTCCAGAAGACAGCCTGTCACAACACCCCCCCCCAGCCCTCACACTCTTTTTAGCTCCCCTTCGGTGATGTTTCCTGAGCCTTGGCAACAGCACGCGAGGTTGGTACAGATATGTATGGCTGAGCAGCCACTTAGTCTCCAGTTCTCAGCATCTTGGCCTATCAGACAACTCTCTGCTGACTGTTGCCTCCTACAAAGAGAAACTTCTCGGACCAAGGTGGACAGCAGTTTGGGTTTATGGGTATAAACATAAATATATAGATGGCAGTTTGAAAGCATAACATTTAGCAAAATACAATAGCAGGTTTTATCCCAGGGCCTGTGACCTCCCCAGCTACAGGCTTTTGACCAGAGAGGACTACACTATCAGGCATGAAATTCATTCCTGAGGAGCAGGCCTCAAATCAATCAGGAAGCTATTAGTTGCCACATAACAGCTGGGCCGCAACTGCACCTGTGAGCACATCCTGCCTGGCAGGTCAGTATTGTCCCATGTAGGGTTCAGCATTGTCTTTCCTCCCTTAGCAGCCTGCATGGTACCTTCCACCACCAGCAAACAAAATAGAGAGAGGTCTCTAGAATGAACATCAAGGTTGGATGAGAGGCAGCACAGTTAAGGGTCAGGGAACATCACAAAACCAGAATGACGACAAATGAACACGGCTAGATGGGAAGGACAATAGGAACGCTCCAGGTTATAGCACCACACACCAAAAGAGGGAAGATGCACCAATTGCCACAGTGCTGGGTATTAGAGCCAAGTGTCTGTCATTGTGCAAGTCTGACACCAGACACTCGGCATGTGATACGTCAGTCTTATAACAGTACCGCCATTCGTCTCTGACAATCCATAGTTTGAAGATGATGGCAAAGCCCTATAAGATACTCTGGATGGCAGAGCTGGAACCCAAGAACCAAATCTTCTCTGACACCCAAGCCTGCTCCCTCCCACTACTCACCATCATGGTCCTGTGCTATAAGCATGATCGCGTGTTACTCATCATGGTGAGCAGATAAAATGGACTTTGAGTAAAACAAACACAGTGTATTTCTGAACAGGGTCTCAGCTCTTTCAAATTATTTCTTTTTAATTGTCTTTGCAAAGTTCCAAGATAATCTATCGAAGTTCCATCTAGCAGGCTCTGATGCTGGGGAACATAATTGATTTTATGCTCAAATTTCTTATGCTCACAGGGTTGTCGCAAGACTTTCTCCCCCTGCAAAAGACTAGGCAATGTCAAGCCCTCTCTAAGATTTCAGTGACAAGCCAGAGTCCAATCACACCAAAGTTCCCCGAGGGAAATGAATTCATTGAGCATACTTGCTGAGCACGTGTGACCTCAAAACAACGCCACTGGAAAGTCTTCAACCCCAACCGATGATGGCTTCCCCACAGCTGCACAGAAGGGGTCTCCTTCTCCTAGTGGTCCCCAGTCTATACACTCTAGGCCCTCTGGAGATCCCTGGACTAGTACAATTAGGGAGTCATTTGCATATAACTGGTTGGGAGAAATGACTGGATACTCAGGTGATCCCTGCCCCTCCTCCTATGAGGGATCCTCAACAGTCAAACCCAGTTGTGATGGTCTTCTGCAAGCAGACAGACTGTTCGTGAAGTTGGAGGGTGTTTGGCTTGAAGGATGGTGCCCTTTAACACGCAGGATGGCTATTTTGAAGAGTACAACCCCTTTCGCTAAAGGAGGTCAGGTAAGATCTACGCCTGCTCAGTTTTCAGCAACTAAGAAGGTGTGGTCCGCATGCAGATGAGTTACTGTCTGATGGGAGACAAGACTTTCAGAGCAAGAGATATGCAGAAGCGTAGTGACATTTCATTTGTCACTAAGTAAGTAAAGCTTGCCTCGAGTTCAGAGAGCAAAACAGCTGCACTGGGCAGCCTTACAGACCAGGCAGTGGTGACACACACCTTTAATCCCAGCAGCCACCCTAGTTTGCCATAGAAACTGGGTGGTGGTGGTGCACGCCTCTAATTCCAGAACTAGAGAGGAATATAAAATGGGAGGAGACAGCTCTCACACACTGTCTCATTCTGAGATTCCTGGAGGCAGGATTTGCCATTTCGGACTGAGGTAGAGGTAAGAGCCAGCAGCTGGCTGTTTTGCTTTTCTGATCTTCAAGTTGAACTCCAATTTCTGTCTCTGGGTTTTTATTAATCGTGCTACACAGAAGGGATGCATTTGGTTGCAATATCACTCAGACATGTAAGGTGGTGGCTGTGGTCGGTACAAGGTGGAAAGGTCAGTAGGAACCATTGGGAAACTCCAGACAGGACAAGGAATCTGGTGAAAGAAAGAGAGTACAAGAGAAGGAACCACATTGATGGCCAAAGCATGGTTCTAATTAGAGATCTGAACTCCAAGAATCTTGGGTGATTTGGGCTCATGGTTTCAGAGCTGTTAGTCCATCAAGAAGACAGAGCACGGCCATGGAAGAGTAGTTCATGTCATGGTGGACAGAAAAAGGGCACCCTCCCTGGACTGGCTGCCTCCTTCTGCCCCTTACATTCCCTAGTCTAGGTATGGTCACTCATTCAGGGACAGTCTTCCCCCTTTCCTTAATCCTCCTTGTGAACACCCCACAGACACACGCAGAGGTATACTTTCATCTAACCCAATCAAGTTGACACTAAGATTAATCGCTGACCTCTTTGTGTCCACTGATCCTAGGCTAGGGTCCGGCCTCTGGGAGGAGACATGGCCAACTGTAGCCTCCTTAGGCCTGTCTTTCTAGGCTTCTTAAATCTCTCAAGCATGCACAGTGATGGGTGAACTTCCAGGCAGGGCTTTTGCTTCATCTCAAGCATGTTGAGCTCACTCTACTCAGAGCCACCTTGCAGCCCCTGTCCCTGACGGAGCTCTTCTCCTGTCCTCCCACAGCTCTGTCCTGCACTGGGTCAGGACCTCCTCCCCCTACCCTTCCTCTGCTCATGTCTCCTCGGCACTTATCACCTGGTACGTGTTATGCTATGTGTGTTGTGTATCATGTTCACCACGTGTTTTCCCCCAGGGGGATCAGGGCTCAGTCTCAGTCACTAAACAGGATCAGCTTCTGACGTATGATTGAGTACTCACAATAATAGTTCCAAATGAGGAAAAGGAAAATAACAATATTTGAGTCAAATCTATGATTAGCGATAGTCATGGTCTCATCACCAGGCTCTTGGCACATGGTTCAGAACTCCAAGCCCTAGATTATCATGATGGCATTGTGAACGTCCAGTCAAACAGTGTCTCCCATGAGAGAACCTAAAAACACAAGGAAAACCTCACTCAGCAGATCACAGCAAAACAGCAATTGCTTTTCAACCTCTCTTTTGGGTAGAAAAAAAAATGTAGCTTCCATGTTTCCTGTACATTCCAGCTTAGATCTGTCAGAAGTACAGAAGCTCCTTCCCCTGCACAGCCAATATTAAAGAAATTAGCAAATGTATGTTGTTCAATAATAACCCAAATACCACCTCTCTTCCCTTTTGAAGCCATAGCCAACAACCTCCAGTGAGCACAGGATCCCATTTCTGAGCCATGGAGCTCACTTCACAATCCCTCACTGTCCAGAAAAACACATTCTATTGGAGCTGGCCATTTTGATATTGGAGAGGACATTATCTGCCTTCCTAGTGTCAGGTTGTGTAAGTTGTCTGAAGTCTTCTATCGATCTCTTAGTCCCGCGTTTTTAACGTGTTCAAAGGCCTAGATTCAATTCTAGCATAACACGCATGCATGTACACATACACACATGCATGTAACACCTGCACACACACGTGCACACACACCTAGTCCTTTTTCTCTAAGTTTGCAACTGAGACTGGGTTTAATCATCACTTCTAAGAAAAGCAAATATCAAACTGTAAATTTTCCACGTCTTTGACCTAGTCTCTCTGTCTCTGTCTCTCTCTATCTCTCTGTCTCTCTCTTTCTCTCTCTCTGTCTCTCTCTCTCTCTCCAGACAAGGCTCAAGGCCGAGCAATCCTTGGTAGTCTCTTACCCAGGTCCTGAGTGGCTGCTGCATGCAGGATGCAGTGCTCCGGTGAGTCACTAGGTGGCATCTAGCAAAGACAGTCAGGAAGCCTCCTCTGAGTCCTCCATGTTGGCTGCCATCCTCTGGTGGACGGGTTGGGGTTCATCTGCCATCTGTCTTTATTTTGCTAACTTGCTCAGTCGGACACCATACAACTGGGTTGTGCAAATGTGGCTCTCCAGTAGAGCAATTACAGAGGCTCTTTCTAAACAGTCTCACCGCCCGCCTGACATTCTTCCTGCCGCTAGTGGAGCGTGAAGTACTCAGGCTCGCTTTGATTGTCTCTGCTTATAGGCCTTGTTACCTTCAAAGTTTAAGAAAAATGGATCTGAATTCGAAGCCACAACAAGGCATGGCTTTGCTTTCCAAGTTGAGACCCTGCCAATTGACATGTTCCTATTACATAAAACCACATGCTGCATGGCAGAGAGCATGGGCTGTTCTCACGCAGCCCACAGAGATACTGCTACCTATGGAGTGAGGACATTCGACACGTGTTTGGCTGCTATTGATGATGTTAATATCCAAGGGAGTGAATAGTGAGGCATGTGGCCGGAAAGAAGCAAAAATAATGAAAAGGGAGGAGTATTTGAATGACTCGCTGAATTGCTGTTCCATGCTTAGTTCACAACATCAGGGGTTGGAAAGGATTTGCTTTCTTTTATCAACTGTTCCTTGATCCACACATGCATTCCTTACTGACTGTGTACTGAAGACCTCTGTGCTCCCTGAGACAGGGACGAGATGTATGACATGTGCTGAGCACCCGGAATTGGCTCGGCAATAGTCACTGTCCTCTCCAGGGCTGGTGACACGGGGGACGAGGGAGACAGGTAGTTACTGAGCACACAGAAGCATGATGCCTACAGGGAAGAGACTCATGAGAGACTGCTTAAGCTCAGGATGATGCCTTCCCCTGGTCGGGGGTCCAAAAACACGATGCCTGGGCTTGGTGACAACGAAGGGGACTTTACAGTAGGGCTATTTTGCGTAACTGTCATGGGTCAAATGTTCTGGTCTGTAGTTAGCTGATGCTAAACTGGTGTGTGATGAGCAATTAGAAGGTTATGTTTAGCAAGAAAGGAAAAAGCTCTCTTAGAATGAGAACCATAGGAACATAACCCAGACCCTGATTTAAAAAAAAATTAAAAAGGCAAACAATTATCTCCCGGATCCATAAACTACAGCTTTTCCTGGCTCTTCACCATGCTAGTTACAATTTGTCTTCTCTTTCAACCCAATTCTTCTTCAATCGCTGGCTTATGCTTCTATTTCTCCCACCAAAATTAAATTGAGACTTTGTGTCTATAAGTACATAGGCTTTGTGCAAAGCCCCTGTGTCTGCTACTCAACTAAAAGGGTACTGGGCCTTAACGTATCAGTTGACGTGGCTGGCTGGAGTAGTTCTTCAGATTCCATTCACCATCTCAGTTTTTAATTTTAGAAAATTCATCAGTTAGGAAGCAAAGAAGGAGAGGCACAGAAAGGAAACAGGAAATGCCTTCTGTGTCCGTTTCCTCCTCTGGACTGTTGGTTGTCCCAGTGGAGCGTCTCTCTTCATGGCCTGGTTATAAAGTCAAGTCCAAAGTAGGACTTGAAAGAAGTCAAGGCTGGACATAGTCACCTGACATATGTAAAACTGTATGCTCGCAACATTTCATTTCAAGCAAGGGCATAGGTGGATTGTATAGGGTGTTCGTGTGTTCTCCATACTTCCCAATGCATGTGTGAATGGCCTGGTCTCACAGGGCTTGACCCTACAACCCGAGTCTATTTATCATTTAGCATCAGACGTCTGATCCTTTAGGTTATCTTTGAAGAGAGTTGTACCACCAGGTCGCATCAGGACCGATCCTAGCAGCAGTCTTGCCTTGTTTATGCCTCACCAAGTTCCTCCCTGAGGCTGACTCTGGGGGCTGGGGACAGGCAGCTGTACTTTGTGACAGTGGGGTTCTCCCAAGTGAAGCTGGAACGCCCAGGTGGGACCATCCAGAGTGTTTAGAATGTGGATGGTGTGTGGCTGGCAACACTCAGGCCTCCCACCTCTCTAGGATCTGCTGTCCCCATGGACATGGTCACTTATAGGCTACACATGGAGATGCCATAAGAAAAAATGTAGCCAGCAGCAACCACTGTCACCTTGGGCACCTCTCAGGAGCCAGTTAATGGTAGCTCTTTTCCCATTTGAGGGGCCAGGGTTGTTACATTTGATTTAACTGACCAAACTAAGTTTTGAGTCTCCCGTTTCTCAGCATGGGCGGCGTGAACCCTGCCTCTGCCCCATCATTCCAAGCTCCCCTCGCCAGCATCTGGGCAGGTATTTGCTTTGCCCTCTTCCCTGTCACCAACAATCCTGGGTCCTTGGGGACCTTGATTTCTCTTTTCCTTTATAATTTTTGGAAATATGCCTTCATTTCATTGGTCTAAGGTTATGGGTAAACTACAAAATATAGAGCTAGAGTCAGGGAGGGAAACCACCGAAGTATGGCTTAGCATGTTTGTATTGCCCAGTGTCCTCTGTTTACCTGCATAGAACCCAGCATGGAAGGTATGTCATTACACTCTGTCTTTCTTTCTCATCTGAATTTCTACTTCTTTTAGAATCCAGTTCAATTACTATTTCCTTTATGGCATCTCCCCTGAACTTCCCAGATGCCCTTAATGTCTGGATGTCATGGCTCTGATGTCATCTTCCCCCAGGCCACAATTCATTACACAGCATATTTTACGAACTCCTCAACCTTCCGTAAGTTGTCTTTGGGATGCTGGAGGATGAGAATAGGTCTTCTGTCTTGGTTTCCTAATCTCTCATGACTCAGTACACAAGCAGGTGCTGAGCAAATCTCTATCCTACAATAGCCAGCTTTTGTTAGCTTGGTACAGTTCTCAAAATAACTCCAGGAGACTAGCCAGTTATTAGCCAATGAGAAGACAGGGATATTGGGAAGTTAAGTACATTTCCAAGAAGCACGCAGGGAAAATTGTAACGTGAGTGCATGCAGATGTGATCTAAAGTTTATAATAAGTTACATGGTCACTCTGACTGGTACCCTACAGCTAACAGAGAATGGATCTTAGTGTGGGCACTTGCACAACCCAATGCTAAATAAAGCACCTACAGACCTATGAATGAAAGGAGGGAACAACAAACAAACGAATCCCCTTCACAACGCTTTCAAAGAGACCACTTTTGGTCTATGGTCATATCCTTTATTCTTATAAATGGTACCTCAGCCCCTCTGTCCCCTATCTCCGGCTGACTATCCATAACACCTTCTGAGTGAGTCCATGACTTCCTTCATCTCTTGCTTCTTGTCAAAGGCCTCTCAAAATTAAGTCTCAAGTCAATCAGGGCTTCCCGGGGCTTCTGACTCACTGTTCAGCAACCATCAAGTGCTCAAGCCTGTCAGGGTATCTCCGTCCCTTATGAGACTCATCTCCCTACAAACATCCATCATTTTAAGCCAAGCTATTTTATCTGCGGGTTCGGCCTCGCAATTGGCCCGTGTTGCCTCCGGATTTTGAGCGAGTTGCCCTGGGTTTTGAACACCTGCCATCTATCAGGAGCAGAGCTGAGTTCCAGGAAGACAGAGCTGAAAGCATCAGTTGGTGAGGGTCCTGAATTAGCAGGAGGGCTGGGGTGGCAATTCCATGGCGCTGCAGCTGTGAGTCGCTTAGAGGAAAGCCTGGGTAGCTGTGGAGGCATGTGGGGTGTCTCCCTCTGCATCCTCACCAGCCTCACCCCTGGTCTGTCTCTCTGGAGAACTGAAACGCCTGCTCCTTTATCCTGGGCAGAACCTCCTCTTTTGTGCATTTATCTCTCCTGATTGATCCATTCATCCGCAAAATACCATTTCCTTGAACATTTTCTCCTCACCTGGTGAACTCTAAGGGCAACAGGATAAAAGATGCCAGACAAAACTGGGAAGATGGGAGGTTAGGGAGATGGTTCAGCTGATGAAATTTTTGTCAGGCAAATGTGATGACCTCAGCTTGAACCCTGTCTTAATTTGGGTTTACTATTGCTGTGAAGAGACACCATGACCACAGCAACCCTTATAAAGGAAACATTTAATCGAAGGGGCTTGCTTATAGCTTCAGAGGTTCAGCCCATCATCATCACGACAGGGAGCATGGCAGCATGCAGGCAGACATGGCGCTGGAGCTGAGAGTGCTACATCCTGCAGGCAACAGGAAGTCGACTGACTGTCACGCTGAGAGGTGCTTGAGCAAAACAGCAAAGCCCACCTTGGCAGTGACACACTTCCTCCAACAAAGCCACGCTTCCTAATAGTGCCACCTTTGGGGGGCCATTTTCTTTCAAGCCACCACAGAGCCCCAACATCCACACAAACAACTGGGCGTGGTGGAGTTGGCTTGCATTCCCAGCACTAGAGAGGGGAGACAGGAAGAGCATCGGGGCTTGCTGGTCAGTCACTTGAGACACTCAGTGAGATTGAGGTCCAGTGAGAGACCCTGCCTCAACACATAAAGTGAAAAGGACACAAAGAAGACACCCAACGTTCACTCGGACCTCTATACACACATGCGCGCACTCACATGAACATGCGGGGCACTCACAAGAACACATGCACACTCACAGGAACACACACGCATACATAGGATAAGACAATGTGCCTTCTCCAGGTGATAGTCTAGAACCAAAAGACAATGTGAGGACCTGGTGTAGTTCTTGTGGACGCCTATCTACTCTTTTTTTGTGGTAGATGTGTATCCTAAAGAGAAAGGTTACATGTGGTTTAAACTTGATTTATTAATTTTTCCTCATCTGACCAACTTTATTGGACCCATAAAAGAGCAGATTGCTGACATCAGTGCTGTTTCGGAAACCACAGCTGAACTGGTCACAGAACTGGAAGAAATGCAGCCTAGGAATTCTCAGACATAGGAGTGAGGCCCAGATGGTGAAAAGGGACTGAAGCCCCATGGGTGTAGGGGACACAGCTAAGAAAACAGACATGGTCTTGGTGTTGCCAGCCTCACTTGTGTCGAAGGCTCAGGAAGCCTGGGGAACACTCACACATAGCTGGTCAAGCGCTTGTTGTGTGAACATGAGGACTGGAGCCTGGGGCCCTAGGACCCACACTGATTATGGCTCTACTATGGTTTATTATTTGGCAAAGGCTGCAAAAAGGATACTCCCAGGAAAAGCAGAGCAGTCACCAAGTGTCACCTACTTCCCTTCCATCCTGCCAGACACATCTCCCACCCAGAACCTGACTTTAATGCCCCTAACTGATGTGTCTCGTCATACCTGATTTCCTCTCCCACCCAGGCCCGATTTTCGCATTTTTCACTCTTGGCCACCCTCCAATAGGCCTCTTACGACACCAACATCTGTGCTGTAGATTTTTTACTCCCAGGGCTGATGTGTTCTTTGCAGGCTCCTAAGCTCCTTTCACGCTACCTTTCTACCGCCATTTTTCTCTATGTAGGTCACCTGTCCTTGGAACTAGCTAATCCCCTGGGCAAGGAAGTCTCTACTCAGTTCACAGTTCCAGTACGAGGACTGAGCTGTGAATTCTCTCCTTGCTTTGCGCTGTCTGATGTTCTAGAGCTAACTAAGTCTCTCTTGGATTCTCTCACCCCAGGGATTTCATTTTTACATCAGCATTTTTGCAGGTAAAAGGAGAGATATGAGAGAATGGAATGTATCACATGTAGACTCAACACGTCTTCAGAACAGAAACGCAGCCACTTGGTAATGGTCCCAAACCTAAAGGGCAATGGGCTTACCAAATATGCCTATCCTCTGAGCTAAGCAAACAGGTTCTCCATCTCCTTAGCAACCAGAATACAAACATGCCTTACCTGAATTATCCGGTCGCTTTGCCAGAGCGACTCACTGCGAGTGGGGGAGGAAACAGGTGATTGGTGGGAGTCCACGTCATACCCAGACAGCATTTACCCTGCTGTCTGATGGGGCATTTACCTCATCAACCTCATCAAAACCTCACTGGTCCCATTCATCAGCCATGCCTCGACTTCCTGGCGAAAGGCTGATAACAAACCCACCTCCCTCTGTCAGTCAACGCCATTTAGTCGACTGATAAAAATAAAAAATTGCAAGGTTTTTCCAGAAAGTTCTATTTATAGAGACACACACCTAAATGGCCAAAGACAGCAATTATAAATAGCCTCCTTCGCATATGAGGGTAACATCTGTGTTGTCAACACTGTGGTCCTTTTTCCTTCCTGGGGGACTTCCTACTGCTATGTGTTCTGTGACAGTACAAGCCATGCCAAGCACAAAGTGTTTGATACAAATCACGTCCAGGGAACTGACTGATTAGTTGGGCCATGTCAAAAATAACTGGAACACTGCCTCTCACACTTAAGGGTCTTGGAGGTAAAGTCTTTAGAGGGAAGCAGCAAATAAAATAAAGAATCCGGTCCTGGGAACATGATAGACTCTCAGAGCTCTGTCTGGAATGTTCTTTCCCCATGACTCCTATTGTCTTTGTCTCCTGAGGCCGGCTGATAGACTCCCAGTAAGGCCTGTATGGTTATGTTTGCTCAAGTGGACTCATCACACTGAATACACGCTTGCACACTCAGCCTGTACCCTCCTAGAAGAGTCTTCCTAGGGTGCAGGAGGAAAATTGGGGAGGGGAATAAATATCAGGGTAGGAGGCCCAGTTCTTCAAAACCAGTGAGAAGCAAACGTGATAGGAGAGAAAATAAGGTGAGCCCTTCTCCCTGAGCTGGGTCTTTTCAGGATATTTGGAAACTCAGAGGAGGAGAAGGTACTTGTGAATGTGTGTGAGCTCACCTCATGAGGATCTGGCTACCTACGCTAAGGCCTCTGTCATGCATGGGAAATCCGTGTAGTACTGAAAACCACAGAAGTACTACACGCTAGTCTAACCACAGAACAACTGCCAAGCCCAAGTCTGGGAGGAAGAGCTCACTATTTTCCACGGAGTTGAAACGTAGGCTGTTTTCTTGCCAGCTTTAGCTCTTGGAACTCACTGAGCAGAGCTTGTAAAACAAGGGGGAGAAAGAGGTGTGATGGAACCAAGAAGAATGCCTACCAACTGCCAAAACTCTCCCAGTGGCTAGGTCAGAATGTAGGAGAAGAGCAGGACCCTGAGGAACGAGCTACATCCCAGGCAACGTCTCCAAAGAATCCAGCCAGATGGTGTTAAGCAGCCAATCTAGAGTCAGAGACTGGCTGTGTGGTGCCTCTGCCCTGTCATGCCTTAGCATGGAGCACAGGATGATTTGTTGACAGAGATACACTGCTTGGAAGTGGGAAAGGGAGATTTATAGAAACGACTGCACAATTACCTCTCTCCCAAACTGAGCTCTTACGCAGCTACCAGACAGTCCTAGTGCTATTAATTTGCATAACCAGTATCTTACACCTTCTGATTGGAGTAACTAACATCTACTGAAGGTAGATGTAAGTAAATGTGTGGTCCAACCAATTAGCCAGGAAGTTTCCTGGAGTCGGTTTGCATCAAACACTTTGCACGTGGCACAGCCTGTATTGTCACAGAACAAACAGGAGTGTGAAGACCCATAGAAGGGAGCGGTCCACAGTGGTGCCAGCCCCGGGCTCACCCTCACATGCAAAGGAGGCTATTTATAGTTATCATCTTTGAACATTTAGGTGTGTCTCTATACATAGAACTTTCCAGAAAACCTTTCTAGCAAACATTTTTTTCCACAGTCTCCTAAATTGTGTTGACCAACAGAGGTGAGGTTGTCGTAACCGGTCACCAGGAAGTCGAGGCATGGCTAATAAAAGAGACAAGCCAGGTGCCAGTCTTAACTCACCTATCAAGCTCCAAAGAAGTGGGCCGTGTCGTTTCCATTCCCATTTTACGGGGGACGGGGGGGAGGTGGGGGGAGAAGGTATGGCATAGTTTCCCAGGTCTCCCAAGGAATGCAGGATTTGAACGTCAAAAGCTTTAGGTGTGCGAAGTCACTCCACATTATCTGTTTCCTGTATGCACTTTTATGCTGCGCTAGACTAAACAATTGAGAGAAGTCAACAGAGATGAAACTCTAGAGACTCTAGTCTGTGGGAGGGACAGAGAACAGTGCCTTTTAGTTTAACCAAATGCGGGCATCCAGAAAATATCAGAAATAATCAGGTTCTTCAGATGACTATGGAGTCATGTGAGGGATCGTTAGTCCCTGTCCCCTGTGACCTAAAAACTGTTATACTGACCATCAAACATATAGGCCTTAATGGGCACAGAGGCATTAAAAACGGACATTGAACTTGATCGACATGTGCTTCAGGGTGGACACAGCCCTGCCTGGGTGGTCCTGAGAGCCGCATGTGTATGGAACACTTAAGCTGGGGCAGACATCTTCGGGTGCCACCAAGACGGAATCTCCTGAGAAGGGAGAGACAGAATTCCTAAGGGCTGGCAGTGGGCTTCACTCTGCAGCCTTCTTACACTTTGCTCACAGGAGAGGAGCGCCTGCATAATACTCCATGATCGTCTTTCTGCGCCCTCCACACTTCATCTTTACAAAGAAATGATCTCACGGACAACAGCGATGCTAGATGTCCCTCTGCAGATGCTGGTGCACAACTGAGGATCTTCTGTGCTGGCTCTGCAGCCTGCAGTGCCGTCTCTCTGTTTATAGGATTCTCAGGGAGTCCATAAACCAACCTCTGTGTTCCAGGTCAGCCCTGTTCAGTCACTTCAGCCTCGTGTGCTTTTGTTCTTAGGAAATCAAATAGCCCAAAATATAAGAAACACTGTGAGCCAGGCCTGGTGGGACAAACCTGCAATCCCAGCTTCTTCAGAGGCAGAAGCAGGACAGTCAGAAGCTGGAGACCTGCCTGGGCTTCAGCATGAATTCAAACCTCATCTGAACGAGACAGTGAGACCCTGTCTCAGAAAGATTTTTTTAAAAACAGCCTGAGGTTTTGCATTTGGCAGAGCACTTGCTTAGCGTGTGTGAGGCTCTTGGTTCAATCCCTGGGGTATGAAAGAAAGGACATGGCAGGGAGAAGAAATGAGGGAGGAAAAGGAGACATTATGCTTTGGAAGACTATGAACCCTCCATTTGTATATAGTAGGTGCTTAATAAACGGGGATTTCCTTCATTGCCCCACCACCTCAGCTTCTTATCAAAAAAAAAAAAAAAACCACTTTGAGAAAGATAGGATTATCTATCTTACTGATGAGTGAACAAGTTCTGGATGTATGTAGTTTGTAAGATGCCAAACCGAGGATAAAAATTAAGTCGCAGTCACACTATTAGTGTAACTACACTGATTTCTGCATTTCTTATCTAAGACCAGTTTAGAAGTAACTTTTATTTGTTTGTCCACTAAGTTCTTGGTTCTCTCAATGATTATATTATAGCTCATCCTTTGCAACATACGTTAAATAGATTTTCCCAGTGTTAGGGGTATATTATTTGTGTAGCCCAGACTGATTTAGAACTAGCCATCTTCCTGCCTCCACCATGCAAGTGCTAAGATTATAGGCATATACTGCCAGGTCTACCTTTTAATTTTAATTAAAAGATAAATAAAACAGGGCCAGCAAGATGGTTTACCAGGTAAAGGCATCAGCCACCAAGTGTGAGGATCTGCTCTGATTTCCTTCCCAGGACCTCCAAGGCAGAAGGACAGAACCAAGTCCTACAAGTGCCTCTAACAGCCAAAAGCACACTGAGGCACAAGTACAAACCCCCACCACACACACACACACACACACACACACACACACAATATATATAAATAAGTGTGAAAATTTTAATAACTTGCTTTTAAAACTTATTTAAGGTATCTTAGTTAAGCTCTACATAATTAAATTTTACATAATTAAACTTCATGTAAATTGTGTTTACACACAATGGTAAGAAAGAATACAGACAGATCCACTTGACCTTTTACCCAGTTGCTCCGATGACAACATCCTATGAAACCACACAACATCACAGTCAACTGGCTGATGGGATTCCTGATGCAGCTCTTCTATAGCCACTCTCTCTTCTTGTCTCTCCCCAAATCTGTGACCATGGAGACCACTAATCCGGCCTCAATTTCTGGATATTTGTCATTTCAAAACAATGTTGTAGAAGTGAAATTGCATGGTATGTAATATGGGGTACGATGTTTCACTCCGCTCTGTTTTCTGTTTTGTTTTGTTGGGTTCCCCCCGCTGTGTAGTACTGGAGATTCGTGAATCCTATTACCTGAATCTTTAGCGTTTTCTCTTTACTACTGAGCACAGTCCTGCAGCCTGGGTGTAGCATAGCTTGCTTAGCCATTTACCCTTGGATACTGTCATGAGGTTTTATTTATTTTGCTCCATGGACAGGTGTGTAATGATGTCTCAGTGTGGCTCTAATTCTCACTGCTCTGGTGGCTGCTGATATGAACACCTTCATACGTGTTTCTTGTCTGTACATTCTCCTTGGTGCAATGCCCTCTTTGTTTTCTTATTCAGTTTTGACAGTTTTAGAGTTTTATACAGTTTAGTTTTGAGACTTCAGATATCAGTCCTTTTTCAAATATGTGTTTTGTAAGGAGCTTCTTCCACTATGCAACTTGTCTCTTTCCCTCAAGAGCATCTTTAAAAAGCAGGAAGCTTTACGCTTGCAATTAATTAATTTTCTCTTCTATAGATGGTGTCTTTGGTGTCCAAGAGGACATCTCTGCATGGATACTGAGTGTGGCAGCCCTGTTCAAGGCGACAGCTCCTCTATAGTGAGGACCACAGCAGAGGCAGAGACCCATGGGCCCAAAATAGAAGCCACAGGGTCTTGTTTTAAAAGCCTTATTTAAAAAATAATGTGTTATGTGTCTTGTTGGGTTTATGTGTGTAAAGGCAGTGCCCACTGAGACCAGAAGAGGACATTAGCTTTCCTGGAGTTGGAGTTACAGGAGGTTGTGAGTCACCCAACACGGGTGCTGGGAACCAAAGTCGGGTCCTCTGGAAGAGCAGGAAAAGCTCATAACTGCTGAGCACACCTCCAGCCTCCTCGGTGCCTTTTAGAGCCAAAATCTCAGAGGTGATGCATCATTCCATTTCTGTAATACTGCAATGGCCATCCAGACAAAGTCTGATATTAGATGGGAGGAGCCAACACAGCATGGACCATGTCAGAGCTGAAGGTCAGTGAGGTCATCCTAGGGTTGAGTAACACAGCCACTGGTGTGAGAGCTAAACAAAATAAAATGATAATGATGATAATAATATTTTAATGATTTAGCCTTGTTTCTCGATATAACCTATCAAAAACTATATATATATGTCTGTGTATGTATATGTGTGTGTGTGTATCTTTATAAGCTTTTCAAAGTTTTTTTCTTTTCGCCTGCTTTGATTTTGCTTAGTTTATATTATTTTTAAGCATTCACAAATTACCCATCTTTGAAGGTGTTTATGTATTTAGCTTGTGTTTGTGTAATCAGTTCTCTTCTACCACATGGATTCTGGGGATTGAACCCAGGTCATCAGGCTTGGCAGCAAGCCCCTTTACCCTCTGTGCCATCTCATGGGCCCTACTTTCTTTCCTTTCTGTTCTAAGTGGTAAAGAATAGTCCACCCCTATACTTTCTTATACTACTGACCATTTCTTGAGTTAGGCTAGTTTAATTCTTTCTAAAAAGATTTTTTACTGGCTCTGTGCATAATGCGAACTTGCATATTTTAGTCAGCATTGTTTTTTCTACTACATATGATTAAGAAATAAATCATTTAAGTTTCTCCTAACATCATCTCCTTCCAAAACCTCACCAGTGTTATCATTATTTTTCTATCTTTAAATTTCTCTCTCCTTTCCCTTGAGGCCCAGTCCAGGGTATCAATCTTGGTGTCCCTGGTCCCAAGATGCAATTAAGGAACAGAGTCAAAGTGAATCTTGACAACAGAATCCTTGTGTCATCTTTGCTGGCTAGTCTGAGTTGATTCAGCTGTGCAGAACATAGTTAACTTCTCTTTCCTAATATGGCAGTGAGGACCATCCTGCTGAATTCTTCCTTTAACCCCTGTAGACACCGGTATGACAAGAGGAGGCTTATCAAATACAACACAGTGCACAAATTAATATGCAATTTCATTTAGTTTTAAGATATAAAGTGAATTTTTATATAATTTTTAATATATAAATTTATTTTTTAAGATATAAAAATCTCGTGTCCATGCGATCGGAAGGTCACTGAGCATCCTTTACCTGTACTTGTACTTCTGGGAATCCTAGAAATATAAACTGAGCACGTCCCTTCCAATGGAACAGAAGCAGAAAGAATCACAAGTCCTGCAGGGAAGCCCTAATGAAAATGAAACCATCAGGGAGTCCCATGGAACCTAGCTATGTTTTAGGGCAACCTCTAGGGACAGGGGCATCATCCAGATGGAAGTTACCCAGAACTGACCTAGGTAACCATGTAGGTAGCCTCCAAATTTCCTCACACACAAACAGGCCCACAACCCTCTCTACAGGGTTTACACATACAGAGTTTGCCTCCAGTGCATCTGTAGGTGTAGCTCTCCCCACCTGTTTCAGACTCGGATTTAAGTGCCTGTGATGTGACTGAGAACTCTGTGTCCTGTCTCCTTTAGCTTCAACAGTGATACCCCGAGAAAAATGCTATTTACTATTGTAAACCAGCAATGTCCCAGATGAGGAAACTAAGCTTCAAGAAGTCCCCATTGACTAAGAAACTCACCAAAGACTATGCCAAGATCCCATAACTAATGACAGTTAAGAAGTTCCTTTCTAAACATGACTTACTCCCAGAATGCTTTGGAGGGTCCCCTGCCTTGTGTTGTCCCCACCAAAGATGCTTACACACACCCCTCCCACCCATGGCCATCTTCTCATCTCCACGGGAACTCTTAAGAAAGCAGACCATATAAAAGAGATTCACGGGGACAGTTCCTCCAACAAGATGGTGCCAGGGAGCCACTGGAATTTGCTATGACAACCACGGGGATCAATACATTTGTTCTTAGAAACAAGGTGCTAGAAGGTAGACAAAACCCACACTGTCTGAAGAGCCAAAGAGTCATGGTTTGCCAGCTGCAAAATCTGCTCACCCTTGTAGTACAATTTATATTGGCAGACAGAATTTGAGTTCAACCCATTGGCTTGGAAATGAACTTGCATGATTCACATCTTGGAGGCTGTGCCTATCTTTCAGCTCACGGATCTGGTTCTGTGCCCTTTGCTCTTGCTCTAGACTACAAGTTCAACGTGGGCAGGAGTCTCTCCCTTTGGTGCCTCGTGTTTCTCAGTAGCATCTGAGCACAGCTTTGGCCAGTGCTGAGCTTGCTGAAGCTTTTCACCAATCCCAAAAGCTGACCCTAGGGAACCTTCATTTGCTTCTGTCTGAATCATTTATTTCTGTACAAGAGATTTGCAGTCAGTTGCAATCATTACTGTTACTGAACTGAAAGTATCCAGAAGACCATAAGGGGAAACAGACCATCTAGGCATCCGAGAGCCCAAGGCCTAAATATCAGCGACTTGTGTCAAGCTTTGGTCAGTTTCTGCCGCAAATGACAGAAATTCCTCAGGTATGGGGGGGGGGGTTGGGCAGAGACTATCTTCAGTTTCATTATGGTGGTCGGGAACAAGGAACATCTGAGCCTGAAAACATAGCTCTGGGAAGACAGACATCCCTCCCAAATAAAATGGGGATTGTTCAGGCGACCATCCTTGCCAGGTGGCATTTCCAGTTGAGTCTGTTCTGCCAAATGCTGGGGGACAAAACCGCCCTCCCGTCCCTCAGGTTCAGAAGAAAGCTCCCCTTTGCAGGCTGAGAAGTCATTCTCAGCTTTGGGAGCAAAATAAAGCCTGCCATTGTCGGTGCTGTCCCTGAGAACATCGTGCTCTCAGCCCTACTGGCTTGGCCAGAGTCAAAAGAGTCACACAAAGCTGCCCAGCATGAATCCCATCATTCTGGCCTGCCCAGCTGGGTCCCTCGCACCCCACCCCCAGTTCCACTCACAATTCGAGTGCTGTAGAATTTGCTCCAGGACAAGCTCTAATTCCTCCTCATTTTAGACTTTGCGACACTACAAATGTTTTCATTTCCTTTTTACTAAAGATCCTGTGTCTGTGTGTTTCCATGTCTTCATGTGCTGGGCATGTGGAGGTCAGAGGAAGCTGTGCTATCTGCTGTGCTGCACTGTGTGGGACAGGGTCTGCCACTCTAGGCTAGCTGGCCTGTAAACTTCGGGGATTCTCCTGTTCCTGCCTCCCAGATCTCAGTTAGGAACACTAGAATTTTTGTTTTGTTTGTTTGTTTGTTTTTGTATTTTAAGACATGGTTTCTCTGTAGCTTTGGAGTCTGTCCTGGAACTTGCTCTTGTAGACCAGGCTGGCCTCGAACTCATAGAGATCCGCCTGCCTCTGCCTCCTGGGATTAAAAACATACACCACCACCGCGTGGCTGGAATTGTAGATAATCTACCACCCCTGGTCACTTCTTGGGTTCTGGGGATCTGAACCCATGTCCTCACACTTGCAGGCCAAGTGCTTTACCCACTAAGCCATCCCCCCCCACCTTCCTCTTCCTTGTTTTTAACAAAGGAGTTTCTGACTACTTTAAGATCCTAAACTGACAGCTTAGTCTGACACCTTCAAGGAGAAGAGTGATTGGTCAATTTGCAAGACTAGAGTAGATACCGGCTTGAAGCTCAGCCACTGAGCAAGTCTCTCTCTAATTGCATCTTTGGGCACAGAGGCCCTGGAGCCCCACGCAAGGCCCTGACACCTGTCACCATTCCTGAGTGGACCCAGGGGAGACACTGTGCTCAGGAAAGGCATGGGGTCCCCCTGTTAATCCCTTGCCTTAGGGCTTGCGCCTGCTGTCCTGTTCATTATATTTCCACTTCTTCACCTGTGCAGCAGACTAGACAGGTGGCAATTGTCACATGGAATTGGAAAAGCAGAGAAATGTATGTAAACACCATTCTTTAACAATCCATAGGATAAAAAGAATGTGTCGGCAACTCTTCTCTGTCCTGAGCAGACATAGATGTGTACACACACGTATGAGCTTGACGGCATCAAAATTTTTTTTCCTTTTTGGAGTTTGTTTCTTTATTAAATTGTTTTCTAAAAAATACCCTTTGCTAGAATATTCTGTCTAGAGGCTTCCAAATGAAAACACTTGAGCCCGTACAAGGTAAGAGAAACTGCATTAAAAGCAGCACCTTGGAAGGCAGAAGTAATGGGATTTTGAATTGTTACACCCTCTTGGAGGCTCATTAGTTGCGAGTTACTTTACCATGCCGAACTCACATTTCCATCCCATATTTTCAACCTTTGGGAAATGGCTCAGAAAGTGCCATCGAGACTACCTCCCAAGATGGTTGTAAGGGCAGAATCATTAAAACAGACAGTGTGCCCAGCCAAGACACTGGCTGGTAGTTGATGTCCAAGAACAGCCATGAACATTCTTTAGCTTTTCTGACGGCAGGCGGTGCCTTCGGTATGTTGTCTAAATGCCGTCAGTAGTCTGTACCAGCCCCCTGAAAGGCTGACACTGAAGTCATCCACACCACAGGGAAGCCATAGGAGGCTCCCCCTGGGGACCCCAGCTGGTAGAATCAGAGGCAGGATTTGGATGCAGCTTCTGCTCTGCCCTCTGAGTGCTGGACGGAAGCTATAAGCAAGTCCCACCAGTCACGTTTGCTCAGCTTGTAGAATTTTTGAAAATTCCTAGTGCTCATCATTCCAAAGTTAGGAGAGATTTCACAAGGCTGGACTTTAGGTTTCCATCGTCTGGACCCCTCTGTGTTCTCACGCGGCCGCGATGGGCTGCAGCTTTCCGTGGCTGGCGCCTTTGGACAGACTGGAGTTTGACACGGTCCCCGTCAATCCTCATATTCGAGCGTTCATGCCTCTGCGGGAAGCCAGACACACGGGAGGCTGAGCTGCCTCCGTTGCCTTTCCACCCATCTCCCTCACTGAGTCTGAGTGTGTAGAGCAGTGGCCCTGGTATCCAATGTGGTCCGTTTGTTGAGTTATTCTCTTGGTTATTCCCGTATCTGCAGAAGTCTAGGCCTCTGATATTTCCCCTATTCTGGGAACCCTGGAAAGCCCCAGAAACACCCCTGAATCCGAGACTGCACCACCAGTTAGGCTAGCTTTGTTTCATGCCGTGCTCTGGCGGCTGTCTCCGCCCTGCCTTCCCAAAGCTCTGCCTTCAAGGATTATCATGGCCGGCTCCCATCTTATCCCTCTACTGCGTCCACCAACTGTGTAACACTTCTCATACAACAACAGGAAGTCATGGGCAGCCTCTGGTGGGAGACCTATGAAATTCCACGGGACCCCTGCTTGGAAGGGTCCTTCACTTGGCTCAGCGCTCCACCACTGTATCTTAAAATCTCTAATGAGTTTTGAAGCAAGAACCTATCCTTTTGTTGTTGTTTAGTGAGGGCAGGGAGTGTGTAATGGTCTCATTCATGTTCCTAATTCAAGAAGTTTTAATAGCTCCGAACCTCAGCCGGGTTTTGTTTATATGTTATAGCGGGCTTCTCTGAAGTCTCAGGTCTAGGCTATCCATGCTGGGGAAAACGCATTCATGACAAAGCAGAGCCCCCGAACACGCGCACAGTCAGGCTGACCACGTCTATCATCCCTGTTCTCGTCATCGGTCCTTCACAGTGTGTCTCCAGCGGCTGGGCATAGTTACTTCCCCTTTCACTGTTACCCAACCCTGCCCACTCTTCCAGGTTAGCTCAAGTCCAGCTAAAAGTATTTCATTCTTACACCAAGTATCTATGGTTTAGTCTGTGCAGGGTATGGAGCCAGCGTAGGAACAACTGTAAGAGTGCGCATGCCCCGCCTTCATGACACCGACTGAAGTTCATAGTGCAAACAAGAGGAGCTTGAAGACAATATGAGAAAGGTTTCATAAGATTAATCCGAGTATTAATGGTAACAAATTGCCACAAGCTTGGCGACAGACAATAGCAGAAATTTATCCTCTAGCGATAAAACATAATGCTACCAGGACCACACCCCTGGCTTTTGGGAAGAGCCTTTGCTTGCTCTTCCAACTTCTGGCGCTCATGGTATTTCTGCTGTCTTCATCGTTATCCCCCTTGTGGCTTTTTCCCTTTTATCCAACTCTCTTCCATGTGTGTTTCACAAGACGCATGTCACTGTATCTAGGGACCACTTGTACAATACAAGATGCTTTGTCTTCATGTTATGTACTAACTACACCTGTGTAGACAGTTCTGAACCAAGGTAACATTCATGGTCTTCAGGAATTAGACTGGGGATGTGTCTTTTGTAGGAACCTCTGCTTCACTCACTGAGATACCCACTGATAGCAGGGACAACGACACCTACACTGAGGAATTGGGGGACATCATCTTAGAGAAGACAGCATTTAATCTAGATGAGGCAAAGAGGGTGGGGGAATGGAATCGCTTCTGAAAGTGTATATAAAGATCCCAGTACAGACGTCAGGGTATGGATTCCCACAACTCACAGAGGCGTATTGTGCCTGGAGAAGTATAAGGATGAGAGAAATGGCTAGGAAAGCCTTGTAACCAGTATCTTGGGCCAGCGTGATGGGGAAATATTAAGTGGTGCTAAGAACTGGAAGAGCCCCACCAGACTCAGGAAGAGTGTCTGGTTGGAGTGCCAGGAACAAGGAGGGTGAACCATGGCTGGGCCCAAAAAGACTGGCTGGGGAGCAGTTACATCACGGGTGCGCATTAGAAATTAAGACAGAGTAGAGGGCTGTCAGAAGGCAAGGGAGAGGAGTCTATACATTGAAGAGATTATTTAGAGACAGAACCAACAGGATCCTGGGCGTTGATGGGTTGTGTGCGTGGAGGAGTCGGGAGGAGTCCCAGGCACTTGGATTCTGTTCTGCACAGTAATGAGGTAGGAAGTGAAAATGCAGTTCCGCTGGGCACCAAGGGAGGGGTTTCCCTGTCCCTCAGGTAACCAGGTGGAGATTCTTCAGTGGACGCTGAGGATGAGGATACGGATGTAGGAATTGCCACTCTGGGTCGTGAGCACAAAGGTCTGTGGCAAATAGCAAAAGGTCCAGCAGGTGCCAACTCCCATCAACCACCCCTTGTCTTTGTTTCTTGATTCCCTCAGTACCAACTCTGCATACTCACGTCCCTCATATGAAATGGCACATTGTGTACACAGGACTACACATAACATCCTTAAGTCCCCTCTAGAGTACTTAGAAGCGGTAACACAATGGAAATTCTCTGTGAATGCTATTACATTGTACTGTTTGGACATAATGACAAAGACAAGGTCTGCACATGTTCACGACAGACATAATCTTTTTTTTTTCTTGAATATTTTTGGTTTGTGGTTAGTTGAAGTCCATGGATACAGACAGCTGACTCTGTTTCATTACATGTAATTTTTACCATACAATTAGAAATCATTGTCAATTGTATGCTCTGCCACCCGTCTTATATTCTTAATGAGCGATTCAGGAACAATCCTGTGTCTGTTGGCATGGTCTCTAGCTATCTTGTATACTTAGGAGCCAAGGAAGGACTCTGTGCAGGGGGCTCATGCCAGAGTAAGTTCTGCTGCCTGGCCATGTGGAATCTATCGGGAGCCTGGTGTAGACCAGGACGGGACATCCCCACGTCACCATCCACTGCATCCGCCCACTTCATTTCTATCAAGTAGTAAATACACTCCTCTGAAATGAGGGATCTTTGATTTGAGTTTGCTTTTGTCCATGGTATCTCCTTCCCTTCCTGCGTGTCTTTCCCAACTCATTTTTAAAAAACCCTACCATCGTGGGCACTTCTTTATTTGCATTGCCGGATATGGTGGCCGCTTGCACTGGGACACAGCTGATGATGAGTGGGCAGTCACCCTGTTCAAAGGCACAGCTAAATGTTCTTTCATGAATGCCAAAGGCACTGTCTCGAGGGACATTCCTCCCCAAAGAGGCCTAATCATTCTATTCTATGCTTTCCAAACTCCTATATTTTCATTAAGCTCCTAAATAGTATTCCTTTGGATTGGTTCAGTGCATATGTACCAGAGCCCTGAGAGAACAAGGCTCTGTTAACCCCAGTTACTACCGCACATCATACCACAGCTTATGGCACTTCCTACCCGGCCAGAAAATATTCACTGAAAAAACAAAACAAAACAAAAAACAGATGAATGATCAACCAATCACATACCAAACAAGCATTCACTAAAAAAAGTTGGCTACGACATGACCAGATAATATATAATCCCGAAAGACCAATAACTGGAATCAGTAGAAATTAGGACTGGGGTGTGTGTGCAAATCTGTGGTGCTTGGTCTTGCACTTACGAACTTGATCTTACCATCAACTGAAATCTGGAAAACTCTTCCAGGTCATGAAAGCACACCCCAGCTCCCCTTTCTTACCTTACCCAAGTGGACAGAAAAGCCAACTCACACATCACTGATGGTCTCACACCTTTCTGAAAGCTACACACATTCAGGTTATGCACCCTGAATATCAAGGGCACTGGTCTCTATTCCCAGGTTTGTGTTCTCATTTGACACAAGCCCAAAGCTCTTCATCCAGTTCACACTTAGAAACAGTGTGAATCGAGAGCTGTGGTGAAGCCCTGAAGGTCTCCTGCCAGACGCTAAATCCATGACTCAGCACCCTTGGCCTTTTAGCGCTTAACTAACCCAGTATAGACTGGAGCTTGAGCCAGGAAAGGTGCTCTGGCTCTGTGGCAATATCTGGGGGCTCCTTTGCAAGTGTAATGATCTGCAGTTCTCAGTGTGGTTACTCCCACCTTCTACTAACAGATGAGAGGGATGTGAAAGGTTCCACAGGGCTGGCTGAACCCGACTTCCATACCCTTGGCAGGCATTGGGCTGGATTGCTGTGAGCAAGTTTCATTGCAAATCCATGAAAGGAAGACTCCAAAAAGGCAGGGTTTAAAGTTGCCTATCAGAACCAAGGTAAACAGTCTGGGACCCGGTTGCCATCCCAGCTTGGGTTAGGAAAAGCAAACAGCTGCGTAAGCTAGACGAAGCTAGGGAAGCCATGGAGGAAGGAGGGTGTCTTCTTCAGTTCTCCGTGCCTGTTGCCGTTGCGGAGCTGTGGGTGCTTAAGGAGAAAACACTAGAATGAGCCCTGGGGTAGTCAGCACCTGCAGAAGGGTTCAGTTCAGATTAGGCAAGTTAAAAATAAGAAGCATTCACCTCTACATCAAAGGCGGTGGGTGTGTTCTGACTTAAGTAAAGGGAAAGGTGTTGGCATATATCAGCGTGGCAGGCAGTGGGCAGACTCCTTTCCGAATAGCCCCTGCCAGCTTCGGCATAAAGAGGAGAGGAATGGTCACCAGCAGCAGCCACCCCGTGAGCTCCACTTCCTTTATTCTTCCTCCATTCAAGGCTGGCAGAGAGCCACTCCGATTGCAAAAAGACCACTGAACTGACCCCACGGGCACTTCCTACAAAAAACCATTCATGTGTACTTTTATCCCGACGCCCTGCCTGATACATGCCGCCGCTCTGCTGAGTCTTCTTGTAAGTCTAAAAGCCATCAGCAAAACGGGAGTGAATGTCTTGGTGCCGGGTCACCCTTAAGTGGTGAACTGAGAAGAGGAGAGTGTGGTCTTCCACCTAGGGTCTTGGTGGCAGATGAGGTACTTCCTGGAAGGGGGCAGACTCTACAGAGACTGTCTGTAGAGTCCGTCCCCTTAGGGTGAGGACACGGCTCAGTAGCAGCCCATGTAGTCATCTGGAGCTCGCCAACCTCCTTTGCCCGGTCAGTTTAACCTCATAGAAAAACATAGACTGATTTAAAAGTAGCAAAACTCAGGCCCCCAAGTTTCAGAAAATTGGGCTCTGTGGCCTCTGGGAGGCTTCTACACTGCCAAGCTGCCAAATGTCACCACTGCCCAAACCTCAGTAAAAAAAAAAACAAAAAACAACAAAAGCCTGATTACCAATCACCTCCAGCATGCCAGGTGCCGGCACGTGGACCATTTTCCCCAATCCTATTCCAAACGTTCCATCTTTTCTTATCATCGTAGGAGCTGTGCTCGGTCAGGTCATGATCTAGGGCCCTGGCCTGTTTTCCTTTCACACAGCAGCCTGCATGAACTCAAATATGCTTCCCTCAGTGTCTTTAAGGTGAAGTCTATTCTCGTCAGCTTAGCACCCAATGATGTGGGTGCCTGTTCGGCCTCTCCTTGCACAGCCACCCAGTGCAGGCATGCTTCCCTTTAGCCTCCTCCTGTGGCTCTTACCCTTCTGATCCCTCCTTAGGGACCACAACATCCCGCTTTTCCCCTGAGTCTGTCTTCCCTTCCCTACCATAGCCGCTCCCCTGCGACCACACTGAGACAAACTGGGCTCTCTAGGGTCCTCAATGCGCTGTGCTGTCTTGATGTATTTGTTCATTCTCAAGGATATTAAAGAATAGCTCCCCCAAGAGAGCCAGAAATTGTTCTTGGCAAGGGGAGGGGGGACTTCTATTCTTTTTCTTATAAAATACAGATGTGCATACAGTACATAAATGAAGTGTGTCTTTATTATTAGAGTTTCATGGATGGCAGGTTGGGGAGAAGGCTCGGCAGTTAAGAGCACTTGCTGCTCCTTCTGATGACCAGCACCTGGTTCCCAGAACACACACTTGGGTAGCTCACATTTGCCTATAACTCCAGCTTCAAGAGCATCTACAGCTCCCAGCCTGCACAGGCACTCACACGCGCACACCTACGCTCAGACAGACACATACGCACAATTAAAAATAAAATCCTTTTTAAAATGACCACAGTCTGGAGAAGGAGATTATGAAGAACATCCAGAGACCACACATGTAACTCGGTTGGTAAAATGCTGGCCTACCATTCACAAAGCCCTGGACTCGATTCCTAGCACCGGATAAACCAAGAATCGTGGTAATGCCTGGAATGCCAGGATTCCCGAGGCAGAGGCAGGAAGCGATCGAACTGCGAGGTCCAGCCTGGGGCGCACAGTGAATTTGAGGATAACCTCGACGACATGAGATCCTGTCTAAAAAACAAAAACAAAACAAAAACAAAGAAACATGTCTGAGAAGTCTCCCTAGAAGCCAGGTGAGAAAAGACAGTACAATACAGAAGATATTTGTTCATGCATCTTTCTCACCAATCAACTGTGAATCAATAGAGCTTTCATCCTGAGTCAATAGAGTGACCCACACCTAAATACTTTTTGAAGAAATTTTCATGTTTGAAAGCTGAATGGATACAGGCATAAATGAATCCTCCCGATAATTCCAGGGTAAGCAGGCAGGTGCCTCCAACACCATCCAGGTCCCAGGACTATTGAGTTCTTAAACTGAAACCCTCAAAATTCAGGCCCTCAGATTCTAAGTCACCTTCTTTGGGCATAATAGATACAATTTACACAGAAAGTAGAGGGTATGCTCTTCCGCTGGTCTTTAGTGTTCTAAGGCTACCTTACTGGACTGTCCTAAGCCAATCTGATCATCTAAGAACAAATCTGGCAAATCAAGCCTGGGATCTTGCAGGCCAAAGGAAAGATGCCTCAGCATCACCTGGGTCTGGTGAGAACGGTGGCACTGGATGGATTTTGATGGGAATGAAACACTAAGATGGATTTGTGGAGACGGTGGCAGGATGGTAGGTTTGGGTTGCTATAGTGATCTTCTACTCCAGTCACAGAGAGGAGAATCAAAGGCCAATCCAGCTGCGGCTGTCTATTTTTGTTTTTCTGAATCTTGCAATTTAATCCAATTTAATTCATTAATTAACCTTGAGTCCCTCTTGCATACCGAGCATCACAGGGCTGCTTTACCCTTAGAAGGTGGCAATTGTGAAAGAAGAAGGGACTGGACAGGATTAAAATGCAAGCTCTGATGAGGCCGCCACCCAGAGATTTACGAAATGAGCCCTATGGTGGCAGAGGAGCGACAGTTTAGAGATCACGATGGAAGCGTTGATAAAGATGCTTTCCTCCTTCAGAGTTAAGTGGCATCTACAAGGCAATTTTGTAAGTCACTTTACTGGACAGGCAATGCGGAGTAGCTCAAACCAGAGCTTTGTGTTTCCAAGGTCAGGATGAAGCCTCACATCTGATGGAAGAGTCATGTTCACCAGACGTCCCTTGTTTCGGTCTCCCGAGCTCGTGATGGTAAAGCAATGGAGAAAACGACTCGTTCATCTCCCCACAGTGGTACCTTCCATTTTTAAGCATAACCTGTCATGTTTACATAAAGGCATATTGACTACAATGTGTAAAATTCAACGCAGTCTCACGAAAGCAACAACATTAGTAACTGCCACTCAGGTTAAGGACAGTTTTGGGTCACCCTGTCTGGTGGCCATCCAGCCTCCATGACTCTCACAGGCTACCATGGATTCATTTTGCTTCATTGGATCTTTAAGGAACTCAATAAAACAGAGTCTTTGTCCCCAGCTTCCTTCGCTCAATAAATACTATATTCTAATAATTTATCCAAGTTGTTGCCGGAAACAATATTTTGTTCATTTCAGTTGCAGTGAACAAACGTATTGAACTCCTTTATTAAGCAGCCTATGGTTGGATGTTCGGATTGATTATGTTTGTGGTGACTGCACACAGTGCCACCATGGATGCTTTTTCTCTGTGCCTTTTGATAAACATGTACATTTGCATTTACCTAAGGGTCAAGTGCTAGTTCACATAACCAAGTCGTATGTCTATATGCTGCACTGCTCAAGAGAGTAGTAACACAGGTCTACCATGGCTATCTAACATGCACGATCTCCACACACGGTCCTCTGCAGAAGTGCTTGGTCCAGACTGGACTTTGTCTCTTAGCCATTCTGGTTGCTATATGTTAGACACTCAGGAGAATTTGCATTCTCCTGATGAGTAACAAAGGCAGGGCATCTTTTTCTGCATTTGCTGGCCATCCACAGTTCTTTAGAAATTACCTCCACAAGTCTTTTCAAATTTTCCTCTTGAGTGATCTATCTTTTTCTTATTAATTTCTAGAACACCTTTACAAAATTGCTTACAGGCCCTTTTACTAATGTGTGATTTTCAATGGCTTCTCACAATCCATGGCTCTTTTGATAAACAGTAATTTTCATTTTTTAGTGGTCAAACTGTTCAATTTTTATGTTTGTATTAGTTTGAAAAATACCCGAGACACACAACTCAAGGCAGGAAGGATGTCTTTTTGGTTCTCAGTTTGGAGACAGCTGGTTGGTGCCCTCGGCCTGTGGGGAGACCCACACTGTGGAAGGCACAATGAAGTCGAGCTCCCACTTTCATGGGGCCATGAAGCAAACAGGAAGACTGTCTGCATTGACAGGCTTCCTCTTCCCACCACTTCCAATGCATGGGACGGTGCCACCCACATTCAGGGCAAGTGTTGACATTTTGGTCCACCTTCTCTAGAAATCCCCTCACAGACATAACCTGTTCTCTTTGTGAACCTCCTGGAGAGCTCCCAGTCCAGTCAAATAGACATTAACCACAACAACATTCAGTAATTTCATATGCTACTTTGAGATCTTTGCCTTTCTCACTGTCAAAAAGATTTTATGACCTCCTAACACATGGCTGTTGTTGTAGAACATTCCTTTACACTGTGTAAAGATGTGTCATGGTGATTGGTTCAATAAAGAGCCAAATGGCCAATAGCTAGGCAGGAAGAGGTTAGGCAGGACTTCTGAAGACAGAGAGGTCTCAGGGAAGAAATAAGGCAGAACAACCAGCAGCGTGTGGAGGAAGCGGGACATGCTAAAAGCCACAAGCCACAAGGCAACACACAGACTAATACAAATGAGTTCATTTAAGTTATAAGAGCTAGTTAGAACCAAGCCTAAGCTAAGGCTGAGCGTTCATAATTAATGGGAAGTCTCTGTGTCATTATTTGGGAGCTGGCTGGCAGGACAGGAAAAGACTTGTTACGGGTTGTCAAATCTGTAAGCATGAGCTCCCTTTTCATCTATTTGGGCCTTTCTTCCAGATTTACTGAGGAATAAATAACAAACAAAAATCTGTATACATTAGAGCTGAGGAGACGCAACAGTCGGTAAATACTTGCTGCACAGGCATGAGGACCTAAGCTTAACCCTCAAGCATCCTTACAGAAAGCCAGGCATGACAGCATATGACACAGTCCCAGCACTGGGAGGCAGATACAACAGGATCACTGGAAGACAGTCTAGCCAATCAGAGAGTGGAGACCAGGTTTGCAAGAAACAATAAAGAAAGACACTCAATGACCTCAGCATTTGACCTTCAAAGGAATGTGCACCTGTGTATACACATACACAAAAAAAGAAAAGTAAACAAACAATACGTACTCAAGCTCTCAGTGTGATAGTTTGATATAAGTCCACATCTGAAGCCAGGCTAATTGATATATCCCATTGTCTCATATCTCTATCTTTTGTGAGTATGATAAAAATACTTAGGATCTACTCCAGGATTATTCAAGTTACCTCAGTAAGATTCTCTAATTATTAGTATATATAAATTTTATACGCCATTTGTCAAATAATAATAACATTTGATCTAATGTCAAGTATCTGTCACTCAAATCTCAAGAGAGACAAAATAAGAGAAAAAAAATCTGAAATATGCTTCCTGGCTGCAAGACACTTTGGTGGAATTATGGATTATAGATGAAAAGGATGAAAGGATTAATATTAACGCAATATTTACTCTGGGATGGTAGAGATTGAGATAAGAAAGACAAGCAAGCAAAATGGACCCAAACCGTTGACAGGATGATGTTTTACAGAGGACCCAAGATTTGAGATGGGCTTGAGAAATGAACGGTATTTGGGGGTGGGGAGAAGCATTCCAAGGGGAAAACCTGGAATGAGGCAAAACTGAGAGGTTAGAATACGTGCAATCCATAAAGATGACACAGGCTAACTCTAGTGTCTACATTCTAATTTATGAGTGGAGCGGGCTAAGATAAAACCTCATGCTTGGAGGCACATAGAAAAGAAAGAGAAACTAAAAGGGAGGGAAGGGAGGGAAAGAGGGAGAAAGACTCAAATCCATGTTGTTTGACTTTGATAGCCTTGACCCCAGAAGGTAACTCTCAGCAAGTACCTACATATTCTTGCTTGACACTAATTGGCTGGCCACCACCCATATGGCTGCCTTGAACAACTTCCTGAAAGAAGCCCCCGACTCATACTTGATTCAGAGTACCTGTCAAAGAAGGCTTCTAATCAGACACAGAACATGATATAGAACGCCTGGTCCAGAGAACCTTTGCTGGACCCTCGTGGATTAACCAAAAAGTACTGGATCAGGCACCTATCTAACCAGCCACTTCTGCTGGGGAACCGCTAGGAAGCCGGGCTGTGCTGACTACCCACTGCACAAATGCAGTGGCGACAGCTGCGCTTCCTAGAAGAAACCGCGGCTGGAAGTGGGCCTTCAAGTCTGAGGTCGCCTACAGCGTTTTTGATGCTCTGTTTCCATCTTAACTAGGGCACAGCTTTGCCAATAGCAGAGGAAAACTCTGTGATCCTGGGGCAGCTCCAAAACACACGGAGAAAGGCCCTGTGGCCTCCTGGGAGCTACTGGAGGGAGTTGGGGGGGAGGGACATCAAGTGATAAGGCTCCTAATGGGACTCAAGGCTGCATTTGGCCAAGATTTCTTCTAATTTTGGAACTCACTGGAAACTTCTGAACATCATGTTCTATTTGGCTCTGACAAAACATAGCTTTGCATTTGCTTGGTGTTTATTTTATCCTTCAAGATCAGAGCATGATTTACTTGTAGCTCAATTTTTGTGCTCAACACAAGCCCCCACTTAGAAAAACAAGCTGGTATTTTTCTTATAGGTCCCTAGGGCGGTGGTACAGTGTAGCGAAGAAGAAAGGTTCTCTAGGAAAACATATACAAACGGGCATGCCCAAGGGGAAATACCTTGTAAAGTCTAAAGTAAGACTCCTTAATCCTCTGGCCTCTCCTCCATCTGGGCAGGGCAGCATCTTCTGCAGCTATGCCTCCTTGGGAAAATCTCTTACCATATTTAAACAAATATTTTGAGCAAGAAGACTGTAGTTTTCCTGAGAGCTCTGTTCCCAGCTTCTGACTCTGAGGGTGTTGCCTTGCCGGCAGCCTTCCCATCTTTATCTCACTGTTGGGTTTCCTCTGAAATGAGTGTCTCGGTCTTCGCTGGTAGAAAATCAAGTTCTCTTGTAGCTGAAGGGCGCTGGTGCCAATGATGGAGCAGACATTGAGAAGAATCGGGAGATGTGCTTGTGTCAGCCTTGACTCTTTCCAAAGCCCAACCTGAAATAACTGAAGCCCATAAACGCACATAAAAATTTAAAAGGTGATTTATTGCTCATGGAACTAAATAGGCTTCCCTGCCACCTTCCGCTGGAAGGGTGGCGAGTTCTGATTGGCTCACTGAATTATATGCCGATGTCTCAGCCAACCATCACATCTGGACTGAGGTCACATCATATGGCATGTTTCTAGGCAAAGTGAATTTATTGCCAGAAGAGAGGTTGGAGGCGATCAGAAAGGGAACACTATAAACTAAGAAATGAATGCTTTCATAGTATTTTAGATCTAGTGCACTAGATTCTATAGAAAACATTCTTTCTTAAAACCAAAGGTACCAACCAACAAAAGGAGAAAGCATCCCCGTCAGAGGCGCATCAGCACAGTAACCTCTGAGAGCCCCTACATGTCTCTTGTGGAGTCCTCAAGGGCTGCATGAAGGCGACACAGCATAATGACTAAAAGCATGAACTCCATTCTGACTCAAGTTCAAATCCTAGCACTGTCATGTGATAAATGTGGTGCTTGACCATTTTTTAAAATTTTATTAGCATTTATTAATTATAAATAACAGATTCCACTATGAGATTGTTATGTACATACTTTAATTATATTTAATCCATCTGGTACACCTTCTTGTCCGTCTCTTACTCCCATTGATTCCCTTCCTCTTCCCAACTTGTCCCCACTAAACTTCCACGCCTTTCATGAGCACCCCCCCCCCCCGTGACCCAGTGAGTTTCACTAGGGCTTAAAGGAGCCTGGGGGAGGGGCTGTTTACAGGAACATGGGTGTCTTACCTGCGGTTACACTGTTTGTATTTGACTTTTATGCCTAAGTCTTTTTATTTATGATAAAGAGAATAATAATATTATCTTTCAAGTTATAGAGATTCAGTGAAGTAGTACACATAAAAGCACTTGCCAAAGTGTTAAACACTTAAAGATTATCACGTGTTCAATGTGGATGTTACTTTCATTGGTGTGATCACAGTTATTAGTATTAACTAGTGTGCCCCCTAATTTCAAGGCTGGAAATTTCTAGAAAGGGCAGTAAAAATGGTGTTGCTCCATTCTATCATCTTTAGGGAACAAGAGGCATCCTACTGTGTGGGTCCCCTTTCCATCAAACCATTTCCACTCTCTCTCCCGCCTCACAAAATTCTCCTTCATATCCACTGAGGCATGAAATGTTCATATAGAAAGTGCAAGATAATGTTTCCTTGACACTTGCTTTAACTTTCCAAAAGAGATTTCACAGGTAATTGAGGTCTACACAATTGCAATGTCAGGAGGTATCTGGACCATGGGCAGCAAAACTTAACTCTGAATTCAGAGAGCTATCAAAGCAGCTTGCCAACTCCCAGACCCAGTGACAAGGTAATGTGTAGACCCCACCAGAGTGCTTGCAAGCGAAGCTTGCAGGAAGGCCTGTGGGGAAAATCCAAGTCTTGTCCAAGACTGAACTTCATCTCACTTTCTGTTAGATCTTGCTGCCAGTGAAACTTTCCATGGAAGGTTCTAGAAACTGGGGTGTCCCAACAGAGAATGGTTTCTCTACCGCCATTCCCATGGCCAGGGAGCCAAATGGCATGTAGATTCAGGCCTTTTTTGGAGTAAGGTAAAAGGAGCTTGGCTCCGGGAAGCTGGGGACCCTTGAAACGTGCCCCCTGTGCTCTGGCGAATGTCTACGGCAACAATTACCCCAGATTCGGAGTCCTATTATTTTAAAGTTTCATAATGTGTTTTCTTTCTAATTAGGGAAGGCTAGTGGAATAATACCGTATGTTTATATAGAACCGGCCCTTGGAAAGTGCTGGAAAAAACGACAGGCTCCCTCCTCCCAGAATCCCCTGGGAAAGCAACATCTTTGCCTCAACACAGCCTGTCAGAATCCTGTGGAGTCCAGGATATGGGTTTGCTTTGGATCCAAAATGCAGTATTAGGTTTCCTTCCTATTAGAAAAACATTTCTAAGCAGAAACAGGGTTTTAGGAATACTATTCATGGCAATTACCACAAGAAAAAAAATTTAGTTAAGACTTTCTGATTTTCTCTTTCTTTCCTGTTTTATTTCAATTTTCTTTTTTTAATTTGATCTTTTTCTTTTTTTCTCCTTTCTTTCTTTCTTTCTTTCTTTCTTTCTTTCTTTCTTTCTTTCTTTCTTTCTTTCTTTCTTTCTTTCTTTCTTGTAAAGGGTCTTGCTATGGAGCCCTGGCTGGCCTTGAACTTGTGGAACCCTCCTGCCTCCACCTCTTGCATACTGGGATTATAGACACACTACACCATGCTCGGTAAACTTTCAACACAAGAAAATAATTTGTCCACATTTTTCCCCTGCCCATGCTGGCTTTTAGTATGTGTGTGTGTCTCTCTGCCTCTGTGTGTGTGCGTGTGTGTGTGTGTGTGTGTGTGTGTGTGTGTGTGTGTGTGTGTATGTGTGTGTGTGTGTGTGACTATAGAACCCAGACTGGCCTGAACTCCCTCCTGCCTCAGCCTCATGTTTTACATGTATAAGTGTAATGGTGCTGTAGTATCCTGTGGACACCAGAATAACATGTTCACAATGAAAGCAGGCATTGTCCCTTGATGCTCATACATGTCCTTGGTGCCAACACACTTCTAGGAGCTCCAGCCTTAAACAATTGCAAGTCTTGCATCTAGTCCACCATGATCTCATTTTCATCCAAGGAAAATACTGTGGCTCAGAGATGCAGGATGCTTCTTTTGGGGTTCTGCAGGTAATTAGTGGCACTAAAATGGCAAGAAGGTCACGGTCTCTAGGTTTATTGAGTTTTTACTTACGGTGTTAACTACAGCAACTGCTCAGAGCAGGGTCTCTTAAACCTTTCCTTCTTGTTGCCCATTTCAGCCCAAAACATTTTCATATGACCCTGAGTTTATAGACAGATGAAATAAGTATTCAAATAAAATATTAAAGCCAATGAAGCATAAGAATTTTATTTGAAACAATTCTGTTACATATGTATATATATGCATTTTATATATATATACACACACACCACACACACACACACACACATATATATATATTTACCATTTGTTAAATATGAAAGCAATTTGGGAACTGGTGAGGTATTTCAGTAGGTAAGAGCACATTCAGTCAAGCCTGAATACCTGAGTTCAATAACATGGAACCTACATGGAGCAAACAGAAAACTGACTCCTGCAAGTTGTCCTTTGACCTCCATATGGGCATATATATGAATATATAATATATGCAAAACTGCCAATCGTGTATACATGTCTATGTACAAAATAACTTTAAATGAAAGCAAAATTGCTTATAAATGAGAGATGTGTTTGTTTAATTTTCACATAAAGAACTAACTCTTGGCTGAATATTCGGCAGTTCAGAACATTGAGTATCTTCAAAACTTTTCACAGTTAATCAATGTTTTAATTTTATAATCATCACTATTGAGAGTGGAGGTTCACATAAATACATAATATAAAATGGTAGCTGTATGATTAGGGCCATTTCAGAAACTGAAGAGTTCTGTCCTAATTCCAAACCAGAATTCATCAAATAGCTTTTATGAATCCCTGGTAGCTCAAATAGTTTTAAAAGCAAACAATTTAGCACAGTACAATTCAAAATTACATTAATTTGATACATGCTGGGAGATGATAGGAGAAAAAGAGTAAAGACTTTATTTTAATAATTAAATCATGGTATTTCTATAAGACCAGAAAGCTTTGAAATAAGAGCTAAAACAAAAAGAATTCTAACACACTAACACAAGGTAGTCTCAAATCCCGGCCAAGGTGGTTCGGGCAGTGTTTGTTGGCCTTGTGTGTCACAGGAAGTGAAAAGTGTGCACTTCCTGTGTTCAGAACAAGGGTGTTGCTGTGAAGTCACAGGACACAACACAGGTGAGTGCTACCAGGAACACCTGGGACTCAGTAGGATGTATTCAGTTGCTGAATTAATTTCCGGTTATTCAGAAATCTTTTACTGTGTCTTAAATATCACTATAGAAAAAAAAAGAAAGAAATCTTTTACTATGCCAAATTATTCCACTACCCCACACTCAGTGATGCAAATGATTGAGGGGATTTAAGAAACTGAGAAACCCCTTGATGTCAGCAGCTGAACACAGTGAGCATCTCTTTATCACTCTCTTGATAGTATAGTGAAGGTTTTCTTGACAGGAAATGATGGTTGTCCCTCCACGTGGTGATTCAGGAATCTAAATGTGGCCTCACCATCCTAGTGTGGTGGCTCTCAACTGGGAGTGTTTTGGTACCCTGGGGGACATTGGGCATCATCTGGATTTTCCACTCTTGGCCTCTAGCAGGTTAAAGCCAACCTGAAGCTAAGTATCCCACAATACATGAGAAAGCCTCCCACAATAAAGAATTTCCCGTCCTAGTGTATCAATAATGCCAAGATTGAGAAACACTGCCCAAGGGGTTCATTATCTTCTGCATGTAGACATCCAAATGGAGAACAGCAAGATGTGAGCACCTAAATACAGGATACGAAGAACTGAGTCCTGGCGGGTGGCTGATGGCAATATCTCTTTGGGAGTGAAGCAAGATGTTCATCTTTCCAGAGTGTCACGGGTAAAATTTGAAGAGTACATTGGCATGGCTGCTCACAACATTGTTGAAACACTGGTTAAGCTAATACAACTGGCACTACACACACATGGTGCTGGTGTCCTCCTTGGCGATGGACTTCCTCTGTCAAGTGTTTCTGCATGACTCGACACACCACTTGGTATCATAAATATAACAGGCAAACAGAAATTTTGATCTTTCTGGGAAATACCGTTTCCCTCTTTTGCTCCTGCTTTGGCAACTGGCAACGCCACTTCCTCCCCACTTTGCTATACCATTATCCAGGTGCTTGGCAATCTTCCCAGCTCCGTCTCCAGCATAGTTCCCTGCAGGTACGGCCATGCACTAGCATCTCTAGCATGAACTACAGCAATGACCTTCTCATTGGCCTCTTTGCTGCCTCACTTACCACACTACAGCCTACCACACCATGCTAAGATTGTACTCTTTATTTCTGCAATGGTTATTTCTTCATAGCTGGGGCCAGACTGTCCTCCGAACAGTTTAGATCATATGAAAGCCACGCACCTAGTTGTTCCTTGAGGCCTGAGATGCCTTCCATTGCTCTCACAATCCCCTGGATTTGACCCCACCACCAGGTCGTTTGGGTTTGGTTTCAGCACGGTCTCCTTTCCTCTATCCTTTCAGTACCGTGGGGTGTTACTATGAAAAGAGCTAACTTGGGTGTGAGAGCCAATCAATGACGCTCACTAAGCGTCTGTTTCTTTCCTGCCTCCCTCTGCAGACTCTAGTGGGCTCTCTGGCCCTCCATGTGTCACTTTCCCTCGGTGTCAGGGACTCTGCATTTTCTCTTGTCCAGAAGCTTGACCGCCTCCTCCTCCCCTCCAGGGCAGGCCCAGTATACTCTTCACAAAGGAAATCACACTCTTCCAACTGATGCCCCCTCCGAGCCCACTCCCTTCCCTGGTTTCACGTCCTCTGCAGTGTGAGTCGCCCTCTGGCAAGCATACGTCATCCTTCTTCTTCTCGTTTGCCATTTGCCTCACCAGCAGGAAGGGAAGCTGGGGGTTTGGGGAGGGGGACAGGCGACAGGGTCATCTTGTCCTTCACTCACTGTGCCCTCTGCTCTGAGGCAATGTGGCACACGGAGGCCCTCAACAGCACATTCTGTACACAGTCCTTGAACCAACGAATGCACAGGGTAGCAGAGCCCAGAGGATGAGGAAACAAGGAACAGGAAACCCCGCCCCAGCTCGGCAGATCGTAAGGAACTCACACAGGTTGCACAGTTCACATGCGGTGCTACCAACCTATTTGTTCACCCAGAAAAAGAGATAAACACAGAGGCCCCTTAGAAACAAACTAGCAAATCCTCAGACCCCGGCAATGCATTCTCTCCAGGAGCAGCACAGGGCCGGGCTGCTTAAGAAGCCACCGTGTTTTATGTACCCTCACTGACCTCTGACCTACTCCCATCAGGAGCATCACACAGAAGTGCTAAGGCAGAGGATAGACCCAGAGAAGAGCTGCTGCTCTCTGACCACTCCCTCTCCCTACCTTCCTTCTCGTTCCCTTCCTGTCATGCCTGCTCTGGCTTCTTGTTTTCACTCCAAGACACAAATACTTAGCTTTTGAAAACCCTCACAAATATGAAAACTACACGTCTCATCTCTTTAGTCTCAGGCCAGCTGCCTGGCTGCTTCCTGAGGCCCAGTCTCGGGGAGAGGGATGCCCCCTGCCACGAGCGGGCTGACAGCAGCCTTGACTTTGACCCCCTCATTCATCTGTCTTCGTGATCTTTTAGAGATTAATTTTTCCACTCCTTCCCACTAACAGCAGTTAAGCACCGTGCTGAGTTTTCAGATGGATCCAGCTGGCCATGGTCTGCAACCACACGTTAAGGAACCAAATCCTGAAAGTTGAACTGAATCAAAAAGCAAAACTTGCATCTGCTGTATGCCGGGTACTACGATAAGTCTAAAGAAATGAAGGGCGGTGTAGGCGTTGTGCCCAGTGTGGTAAGCAATCAAGAGACCATTTAAAGTGTAGGTGAGGACTGCATTGGTTATAGTCAGCCACTGGGCCGTTTTATCTAAGAAGTGCCTTGACCATCACGGGTGTTGGGATCCACAAATAAGTTCAAGAACCTATCTCTCAATGAAGAGAAAGCTATAGAGCCCATAGCCACATAAGCTTTGCAATGCTTTACAAAATCAGAATCTGATTGCAATGGGGTAAGATGTTGTTCCACCCTCGCTTCCCTTTCCCTCACTCTCAAGCACCCTGTACAAAGACGACCCACAGTATTTTTGGAACCCCGCTGAGGTGAAATTGCATTGGGGGCGTATTTGGCTTGGGTTGAAGGGGTTATATTTAGCTGGCTTCTAGTCACCTCTGTACATAGATAAGTTGCTGCTATTCATAGGGATTGTTTCTAGAAATACTCGGTAACTTAAGTGCCAACTCACGCTGCGCCATGATAACAGAGGCACACAGATGGAAGTCTGCCACTGTGTGTGCGCAGTGGAGAATCTGGCCCTGGGAACGTGGGGGAAATGAAGGACCGTCTAGATTTGAGGGAACAGCAGTAGCAGGTGGTCAGGCTGTGGGGTTCCTCCCTTAGCAACCATGAAAAGTTTAAGTGAGAATCTCCATCACCCTGACCATCAGTGAGGAAATCTTGACTCTTTAGACCACAGACCTATAGATGTTCTCTAAATGGCACACATGCTGTGACTCACCCACCTATGCATCTCAACTATTTAAACCTAAAATGAAGTTTCTTTTGACGTATTAACAAAAGACTCTACTGCCTTTCTATTGGTTTTCTCCTTAAAATTGCTATGTGATAAAGAGACTAGCAAAGTGTTCAAAACAGTGTATGGAAAAATTATTATAATGTATGATGGACAGCTAATTAAGAGTGTGTTACTTTCTAGATTTTGTGATATATGCGGCACTTGACAGTGTTTTAAAATTTTTCTAGCTACCTTGATTTCTGCCTTTGTTCTGATGAAAATGTTTAACTTTTCTAAATGAGGCCTCTGTACTGGGAAATTGGGCCAGGTCCTAGATATGATTTATACCGTGAATGCTATAGCTTAGATCTTAAATGACCCCAGAGGCCCATGTGCTAAACTTGATCCCCAGAGGAGGGAAAATCTTGATGACAGGGCCGTGTTGCTAGGAAACAGTAGAGCTAACAGGTCTTTAGGTCAGTGGGGACATGCCCTTGAGGGAGACGGGGGACCTCACCCATATTCATTTCTTTGCTACTGTTTGGTTCTGTCGTATCCTCCCATTGTGGTATGTTGTCTTGCTCCAGGACTAAGGCAAATGGATGAATTGACGCTGGAGTAAAACATCCAAAATGATGAGCCAAAACAAGGGCTTTCTCATTTCAAGTTAATCATTCCAAATAGTTCATTATGGTGATAGGAAGATGACTTAACACGACGTGTGGTTTGGTTACTGGGCAGGGTATAGTAGACAGGTAAGCCCCACACAGAAAGGAGAGAGGGGAAGAAACTATCAGACTGTAGTTGCCATTTCTCTCAACCAATCCCCCATACTCTTCATCCCCCCTAAAAGTAGTTCCCAACAAATTAGACTCTTAGCACTTGCTCTTGATGAAAACGAAGGGATCGAATTATAGGAATGGCTACAGACAAGTGGGCCCTCTTCTAGGGTCTTGAACATAACAGGGAAGTGTTCTACCACTGAGATTCATTCTTGTTTGTTTGTTTGTGGCAGGGTTTCAAACTTTCTCTACAGTTCAAGAAGATTTAGGATTTGTAATCCTCCTGCTTCAGCCTTCAGCACAGCTGAGATCACAGGCTACAAGGCCTCCTAGTGACTCTTGGGCCAAGCTATCTCCTCGGGGAGCAAGTTGACATCTTCAGGGGGCTCCACATGATAGTTCTAGGCCAGTCACTCTCGAGGGTGACACAGCAGGTTATACCCAGAAGACCGTAAGTACTGTCAGCGTAGTGTAAAAAGAAGGTCTTTCTAGAAGTCCTGTCCCTGCTTGAGTACAGTGACAATATGGGGAGCCTTGGACTTGGGCAAGAGAAGCTATGCCATTTTTTATCAAACCTATACTTGAACAGCAAGTTACTCTGCGATGCCCAACCTTCCATCTTCCATGGGATTGTTCAGACGACTAGTCCATCAAGCAGAGCCAGCTGAAGTCTTACCGCTGACCGTGGGTACCATCTCGTAAGAACAAAATGCAGGGCACTGAGGATCTCCTCCAGGTGCTAGGCAAAGAGGTAAACATTGAGGGAAGCAGCCCGCAGATATAATCATCGCGACCGCGACCTTTGTGTTCACCATCCCTAGGTATGATTAAGCAGCTGCTGGCTGAGGAGGTGTTGAAACTAGAATTCTCCAGGCCTGACTCAAAGCTTTTCAGCCTTATCCCTGATCCTCTCAACCTGGCGGGGAGAGCAGGGTGGCTGTCATAACAAACTGGGAAATCCCCCACCTCGGGCTTGCCTTGAAACACTATGCCCGGGCCAGTGTTTTCCTTTGTCATTGGAGGTTTGTTTACTTGCTGGGCAAGGAGAAGGCTGCAGGCATGTACTTGAACCCTGTGGAAGGAAAGCTGCAGAGATCAAATGACACACAAGATGGGAGGGAGCCAAGGCCAAAGGCAGGGGTACAGCCTAATCCCAGAAACTGGCTGCAGCTGTGCGCTCCAAGGCTTTCATTATTTTCTTACTGGAACCCTTGAAATACTGTTTATTTCCTATTTGAACTTGTGTAAGTGTGCCACCCTAGGATAACAACATCACAGTGGAGTGAGCTGGCCTCCTTTCCTCGTGGTTGGTTTTCATTGGGACGCTTCCATTGTCAGCCCTGGATCGAGCTCTGCAAATGTCTTTTTATCTTCTGGCCTCTGCCTTGAGACCCCGCTACCCCCACCCTGCTCACCCCTCGGTTTCCCGTGAGAAACCAGAGGCTTAAAGATGATCAAGTTCATGGCGATGCTTAATTCGGACTGACTGCTTCTCTTCCACGGGCAACCCTTGGAGTCTAATGGGAGAGAAGAAGGAAGTGAAACTGTGTTCTCTGAATACCGGGCAGTGAGAGCGGAGATTGGCGAGCGTGGTCACGCAGAAGGCCTGAGCTTGCATTTGTTTAGACACTGGGAGTCCACTTCTGCCCGTGACTGCACTATGCGCCTCTCATCCTTCTGCTGGCCTGGGGAAGCACACAGCCTCTACCCTTCCCAGGATGTAGGAACAAACGAGGTTCCCAAGAGATGGGGGCTCTGGCCCTGGGAAGCAAGAGGAAGGGGATGCTACCACAGGAAGCAATTGATATGTGCTGCGCCATGTTTTACTCTTTTGGTTTTTTAGTCTTTTGACTTTTGGGGGGCCTCACCACCCAGCTCGCACATATGGAGGCTTTTCCTTAGTTATGACTGCCTGGCCTTAGCTTGGCTTGTTTCTTGCTGAATTTTCTTAAATTATCCCACATATCTTTGGCCTCAGAACTTTTCTCTTTCTCTGTTCCTGTATACCTTTTCTTTCCTTCTTTTCCATGTCTGGCTGTATAACTGCATAACTGGGTGGCTGGTCCCTGAAGTCCTCCTCCTTCCTTTCTTGTTCCCAGACCTCTTTATCCCCGATTTCTCCTCTCTGTCTGCCAGCCCCACCTATTCCTCTCTTCTGCCTCGCTATTGGCCATTCTGCTCTTTATTAGACCATCAGGTGTTTTAGACAGGCATAGTAAAACAGCTTCACAGAGTTCCACAAATGCAACATAAACAAAGGTCGCACACTTTAAAATAATATTCCCCAGCAAATATGAGGCTCTGAATGGAAAGAGTTCATGATAACAGGACAAGAGCAAGGAGGAGGAAGGAGAGAGGGAGCCAGGACTCTGAGTGCACTGTCCGGCGATGTCTATGGGAACCTTGGGTAGATCAGGTCCCTACTTCTTTTAAATTACCCTGCGGGGTTTGGGGGAGGGAGCAGGCTTTAAAATGGGACCATATAAGAACCAGATTACATTTAGTTCAGATCTTACTAAAATTCATTTTGAGAAATTCAAAGATCAGAACCAAACCAAACAAATTCTACTATCCTTCGCCTCACACACTTCTTTTGCTCAATGAAGAGATGAGATGAACTGAATTGCTGCAGCCTGCTTCCAACAGAGTCTCACACATAGCAGATACTCTATAGAAGCACCATGGTTGCATATTTAACTATGAATGATCATTGCTATTGTCATTATTGTATCTTGACTGTCTTCAAAGAGTTGATTTTAACCACAAGCCATATTTTTGCTTCCCCCCAGTACCTCACATAAGTAGGAAGAGGAATAAACTAAAGCAGGTGAGGTAGCTAAGAGCAGACCCAAATAAGCACAGTTAAACCACCTCACAGGAGGCAATGAGCAAGTGTGTGACAGGCAGCTCATTCCTGCCTCTCATTGTGAATGCAGAGGTGCTTGTAACTGTGCTGGATGATGGAGGGGAACATTAGGAAAGAGCAAAATCCACAGCAGGGAATACAAACACACACACACACACACCACATGCGTGCATGTACATGTGCACATAAACACCACAGATACCACACATGTGCACCACACACACACACACACACACACACACACACACACACACACACACAGAGTTACAATTACTATCTGAATCTAACTCGAGAGATGACTGTGGTGTACTTTGTCCAGTCCCTTAGCAGTGATTTTCCCAAGTGGACCTAACCCTAAGAGAACATTCTGTCCTGGTCCTTTGAGGACCCTCTTCTTTGCCCCTTCATCACTCATTCCTATGGCTTCAGGTCCACGTGTGCCTGCCTTGTCAGTAACCTGTCCATGCTGACCACGTGGGACCATCCCTTCCAACTGGGTTGAGGACATGTTCACAGCCAACTGTGAATGCCTTGACTCTGGAATTTAAGAAGCCTTTTTACCTCTATAACCATCATAGGCTCCAAATCCATTTTCTTTTTGTAAAATAAAAGTCTCATAAGAACATTAAAAAATACTGTTTCCCTCCAGTTAGCACGAGACTTGCCCCTTGTGTCATGAAAAAAGAAAGGTAACATTAGGCCTGCTGGGCTGCTCTGGAAGGTGTTCCCAAAGATTCAAAATCACCTCCCATGGTCTCTCTTTGCATCTGGAGAGGGTGTTTTGTTGAGCCATCCTGACTTGTGGCAGGAAGAAGACAGCCCTAGGGGAAGGGTTTCAGATACAGACCAATTAATTCTCTGATGACCTGAGCTGTTTGTTTCACGCTTACTTCCTGGGTCCCACTGGAAACCAACCCAAGCACAGTTTCTAATTGCTTAATGCTGCATGATTCTAGGGAGTTTGTTTACCTCCCTTGGATCCGTTAGGCATCTTTATCCTAAATGTGTCGTGGAGTATTAGCTCATTTTAAGGTATTCACGTTCTACTCCCCTTGGAGCGATGTAGATGCTGAGTTAAGGGGCAGGTATAAGGCATTTAAGGATCCAGCTAGGTTTCAGGAAGAGAGCAGTAGGCCTTCTGAGGGTGGGGCATCCATAGAAGTGGTTCGTAAAGAAGATGTTGCTTGGATCACGATACTCGTATCCTATGCCAATGTGCAGCCAAGCAGAGAAAAGAGCAACGGCTGGCCAGATGGCTCGCCAGGTGAAGGAGCTTGCATCGTCAGAGCCCACAGGGTGGAAAGGGAGAACTGTTGAAAACTGTCCTCAGACCTCTACATGTGTACTGTCGTGTGCTCATGTATATGCACACCCACCCCCACATGAACATACATGTCTTTAAAGTGGGGAGGGGGCAAGCTATTTGGTGGTTATATACCTGCTGTGAGTGGATGAGGAAATGCCCACAACAGAGGAAAAAACCCTTTATATGGAGAGAGGCCCTGTGCTCAGCAGCCAAAAGCACACTGCCTACCAACAAGATATGCCTTAAACACAAGGATGAGTTCCAGATAATGCCTCCGTCTAGCCGACATCCCCCCTGAGATTTTGCAATTAGCCTTGTTTTGACTCCATTCTCTCCGATCAGCCTCCTGGTTCTTATTTAGTCACTGCAGGCACCTCAATACCCAAAAGAGGTGCCCTGGATTATTACTGGAAATAAGTAGTTCAGTTACCAGAACAGCAGAATCTAACACTGGAGGAACGGCTCTGTTTTATAGCCAATAAATCAGCTCTCTGTAAGCTGAGCATAATTCAGTCCCTCGCAGGGCAGGAAGCTCCACAGAGACCTCCTGGGAAAATAGAGGTTCTTTATCAGAAACCTGGGAACCAGACTCTCAATCACCATTTCCTTAGACCTCACCGGTCCTCAGTTTCCTCACGTTAAAAAGCTGTGGGGAGTGAGACCTGCTTTGTGTGGCCACTGGGAAGATGAATGACGCTTCTGGACCTGCGTGTATATTAAACGATTAGACCTCTGGAAAGTACTTGGAAGCACACCTGCTATTCAAAGTGATCCACTAGGTTAGTGGCTACTTACAAGGACGGCTGCCCTGCTAGCAGCAGCCAGGGGGCATCTCTCTGGACACTCCCCTCTGAAAATGACTTTCCACAGAAGCTGTGGTTGTCAGAGTGGCATCATGAGCAAAGGACTTCTGTGGTTATGTGGTTTATGTACTTCTTAGCTACTCAATAAATGCTTAATTTTCAAGTCCCTCTTTTTTTTTTTTTTTTTTTTTTTTTTTTTTTTTTTTTTTTTTTTTTTTTTTTTTTTTTTGCATTGAGCCTTGTTACAATTTGGGTAAGTGCCCACCTAGTGAACGACCTTTGTGCTGTTTCCGAATTGACTAAAGTCATGTCCCCAGACTGTAGCACTAATGTGATATAGTGGAATCTTTAAGAAGTGGGGCTTAATGAGAAGTCTAAGGTGGTAGGGGGCATGTGCTCAGAGGAGCCTGTGGGAAGCTGATCTTTTCCTTTCTCTTTGGCCAGCTTGTCTTGAAGTGAGCAGCTTACTCCACTGTTATGGGAGGCTGCTTGTTGGTTCCCGGCTGCTTAGACCCCCAAATAATCACTCAGAAACTATATTATTTGAGTCACTGTTTGGCCAATAGCTTAAGTGTATTTCTGGCTAATTCTTATATCTTAAATTAACCCATTTCTATGCATCTGTGTAACACCACATGGCTGAGGCATACTGGAAAAGTTCTGGTGTGTCTGTCTCCTGTGGGCGGCTACATGGCTTCTCATTTACTCCGCCTTCTTTCTCCCAGCATTCAGTTTAGCTTTTCCACCTAGCTCTATTCTGCTGTGTCATAGGCCCAAGCAGCTTCTTTATTCATTAACCAATAAAAGCAACACATAGACAGAAGGACTTCCCACATCACCTTCCCTTTTTTTTTCTAATTAAAAAGGAAGGTTTTAACTTTAACATAGCAAGATTACATACAAAAAAACACTTATCAAGAATTATAGTTATAATATTTATATCTATTTTATCTTTTATCATAACTAAGAAAAACTATAATTATAACTATTCTTTAACTCCATCAAAGACTCCAGAAGGATATAATATTACCTAAGTTAACAGGAAGTACAACGTAAGCAACTTCTAATACTCTAGAATTTACAGAGACATCTTGCTACCTGGACAGTCACCCAAAGTTCTTCTGTACCATTGGGGCATCCATCTTCAGCCTACAGGCCCAGAGTATCTGGCAGAATTTCCACAAAGCAGGAAATTTCAAAGACAACTCCTCCTTATGTATTTATTTATTAGTCCTTCTGTATATGTGCTGCTTTAATCAGTTAATAAAGAGGCTGCTTTCAGCCAATGGCTTAACAGAATATAGCCAGGCAGGAAGTATAGGCAGGGCCACCAGAACAGGAGAATTCTGGGAAGAGAAAAGGTTCAGTCTGCAGTTGTCACCAAGACACTGAGGAAGATGAGAATGCCTTGCTGATAAAAGGTACCAAGCCATGTGGCTAACAAAGACAAGAATTATGGGTTAATGTAAGATGTAACAGTTAATAAGAAGCCTGAGCTAATAGGCCAACCAGTTTATAATTCATGTAGACCTCTGTGTGTTTCTTTGGGACTGACCAGGTGGGATAGAAACCTCTGTCAACACGCCATGATGAGTCCCCCTTGCCACAGACTTCCAACTGGTTGTAAACTGAAAACTTCCAAAGCTGTGCCAAAGGAAACCTCTCTTCTTTGTAAGCTGATTATCTGGAGAGTTTTGTTACAAGAATGAAAGCTGACTAATGCACCCTCACAACCCATGCAGCTACAAGTGACCAAGCTAACCGCTTCCCTCTCCGGTGGCTCTCTCTTCCATGTTATGCAAACAACGACACAGTGGATTGAAAGAAAATGGCCCCAAAAGGGAGTGGCACTATTAGGGTGTGGTCTTGATGGAGTAGGTGTGGCTTTGTTGGAGGAAGTACATCATTGTGGAGGCAGGCTTTGAGGTTCATTATATGCTTAAGCCACGCCCAGTGAGACAGCTCACTTCCTGTTGCCTGCAAGATATAGCACTCTCAGTTACCTCTCCAGCACCACCTCTGCCTGCATGCTGCCTTGCTTCCCTCCATGATAAGGGACTAGATGTCTGAACAGTACGTAAGCCACCCAAATAAATGTTTTCCTTTATAAGAGTTGCCATGGTCATAGTGTCTTTTCACCGCAATAGAAACCCTAATTAAGAAAAACGACAAACCGTATAGACTTCCTAGAGCCAGAGCAACATTTCCAAAATGAAGTCCTCTCTCGGGGATCTTGACTCATGGGAACCCAAAGGAAACTATGGATGCTTCTCAGATTTTAAAATGTTTTTTATATATGTATGGGGTTTTTGGAAACATGCTTTTTCTACATAGCCCTGGCTGTCCTGAAATGTGCTATGTAGGCCAGGCTAGACTCGAACTCAAAGAGATCCCCTTGCTTCAGTCTTCCCAACGCTAGTATTAAAGGACACATCTGTATCTCCACTCCTGCCTCCTAAGCAATGAACCTATTTGGTAATTCCTTTTAAGATTATTTCAGCCAGTGTGACCCTCAGAGCAGGGAGTTAGTTTACCACTGTAGCTACTGCAAGGGACCTAACAAGGCAAGGGCCTTCTACTGGCCCCTCGTAGTGGACATGACTGCCGGAGTTAGAGGGAAGGGGCAGGCAGTGTTCACGGGTGACTGCTAGCAAGCAACAGCTATGGTTCCTAGGAGTTCCCCATCTGCTGCCGAACCAGGGAAGCTATGGGAGTTAAAGGCAGAATGGTTTGAAACAGATATCGTAAGTCATTCTTCCTTTGAGTTTCCAAGATGGACTAGCCCAAAGAAACATGGGTTCTACAGGTGTCTGGCCACATGGCACACATATGAATAAATGTACTTTGTCCATACATTGAATCTGACTTTGGTGCTGGAAACCTACACATCACTTCTCCATTCCCAGGTCAGCCCCTGTCCTTCCTATGGTCTGGAAGGCCTTTATCTATGGTCCTAGAACAGCCAGGCAATTTTTCTGTGGTTGCCCATAGTATGGTTATGTGGGCTGGCCCTCTGAAATGCACACTTGTAAAAAGAAGCCACCTACAAACCCCAGCTCTCTACAGCTTGGTATCTTTGATCAACTCAGCACATGTTGCTCTGATTTTAGAATCTAGACCTACAGTGAGTCTTGTTTCTAAGAAGGGACTTTGCCATCTCGTTGAAGGAGCCTGAGAAATAGTTTTCAAGGCTACAGAGAAAACAAGGACTAGAAAAATGTTTGTTTATTGCCAGTTCTCCCACAGCCACTTACATAAGGGCTGGAGTTGAGACAGGCTGTCCCGCCTGGACTCAGGATAAGAGCTAACACTCCCGGGGAACGATGACAGAGACAACGTGGGAACCACAGGGTTCTGGCCCATGACGTCCAGGAAGGAACACCAAGTGGTGTGTGGCGATTAGTCTTTTCACAATGATGCGGTGGTTTCCTGGGGTGTTTGGAAGCATTTGGTGGGGGCACAGTCTCCGTGAGGGGGAAAGGCTCTGAGAACAAGATATGAATAGTTCCTTGTTTTCCATTTTTAAGATAGAACAATGCACACTCGGCTGTGTGCGCCTAAGAGGGAAGTCAAAAGTTCAGGTGTCTTCTGGCCTTGCAGATTCATCCTGACTCACAACAGCACAAATAAACACTGTATCCAAATCTGGGACGGTTTTAGATTTGAGAGAAACCATGTACAATTTTGTTCAACTGAATTTTGCAGAAATAAAGAAATATACTAGACCCTTTCTTCATGAAACAAACACCCCAAAACTAACTCTGCCAGGAAACAGCGTAAACCCCGCAGACAGATTATACTTAGAGGTCCAAGGGGACAACTCGCTTCCCCCCGCGTGTTATGAAAAGCAGATGTGGCTATACCAAGGTAGAGGCGCGCAAACCAGCTTGGCAACTCAGCCATAAGACAAGCTTAGCTCTTCTTCACAGCCTCCCTTTGAGGGAGACACGGCTGCCTCTTTTGCATGCTGTTCCCAGCTTTGCACGAGGATCTGAAAAGCGCTTTCCATATGTTTTCATTTAACGTCTGGTTAAAATGTGGGCCCGGCCTTCCTCGTTCCTTCCTCAACAGCGTAGCTGAGTAATTGCCCATTGACTTTTCCGCTTGCCTGTCTACTTAGCTGTGCGTTTTTCTAAAGCCAGACACGCCTAGCTCTTAGCATCTGTCATCACAGAAAAGGTTCCTCTTGTTGCATCTAGATGACAAGTTGGAACTAGTACAGTCTTACACTGATCTAGCCAGCATTTTCCTGATGGAATTATGTCTGTCTTGCTCTACCTTTCCTGCCTCTCTACCCCTTCCCTGGCCCTTCCTTCTTCCTTCTCCTCTGTAGCCAAAACCACTAAGCTCCGGTCAGAAAGATGGCTCAGTGGCCAAAGGTACTTGTGGCCATGCCTGAAGATCTTAGTTTGCTCCCTGGAATCTACATTGTGGAAGCAGAGCAGTAACCAACTCCAGCAAATGGCCCTCTGACCCTACAAGCATGCCGCTGCTTGCATGTCTCACCTCCCACACACAAACGAGTAAATAAATGTAAAAATATTTAAAGAAAAGTGTTTATTAAAGACTCCCTAAATGTCTCACCTATGCTTGGTTATATGCCATATATACCACAGAACACAAGCACACTCCCCAGGGTTCCCAAGGTTAGCGTCACTCTCTGTGGATTGGGGCCATGATTCACTTTAACTAAGGTGGAATCCAAAAAAGCAAGAAAGAAAGCGGACAGAACGACAGGCCGCCCCATGGAGACAGCAGTCACAACCTCTGAGATGTCTTGCCTGGTTTACTTCTCACCTTCTTTCTGCTGATCGCCCTCCCAAACCATCAGGGACAGGCTGGGCTTTGATGCTAACCACTCATCATCTTCAGTCTGCCTTTCAGAGTGTCGAGAAAATGGGAAAACTGAGAACGAAAGTTTACCCAGGACCCAGGAGTCACAAGTGGAAGAAGAATGTCTTGAATCAATGACAACCTAAAACGGGAATTGCATTCGTTCGCCTGACAAACCCATGAGACGGAGAGGCAGGCAGAGAGATGCTAAGCCACTGCGAGGATGCACCCCACACTCCCCTTCTCACCCCTGCCTGTGGCTATTTTACCAGACCATGTCCCACCATGAGGTAAGGATGTGGCCACTGAGAGGAAAAAGAACGGCTCAGGACCCCAAGGCCAAGTTCTTGGCGCAAAGGAGATTTATTTTCTCCATAGGAATGGAGGCCAGAGAATAAGGGACAAACTCAGAAGACGGTGGACAAGGGAGAAGGGGAAGGGAACAGATGAGGAGGTGCAGGGTGTTTGTCCCAGGGGAGCAAAGGACTGCCTCTGGGTGGAGCGGAGACAGAGTGGTCCATAGGAAAATGATGGTTTATAAAGGTACAAAGGGAAAATCAGGATGAGGTGTTTGATTTTAATTGGGCATATTAATTAGGTGAGCCAAAGGGGACTTCTGATTGCTGGACTTCAGCACTTTGATAGCTGGACTTTTGGAGTCAGCCTCAGGAGGAAGAAATGGGCAAATAAGGGAATGGAATAGACCTTGGTGGCCAGCTTCCCGGATGTAATCTAATGGCTTTTAGCAAGCAATTAGTGACAAAGAACGGCAGGGCCTGCCAGAGCCATGTCTGTCAGGCCGGGGCTAGCTAGAGTCTTTTCAGTCACCAACACAACTTATCTTCCCACAGCCTGTGACTTCAGTTGAAATATGCTTCTACCTACCTCCCCCCCCCACACACACACACACCTTCCCTACTCAGTTCTGTGGATTAAGAGTCCCTAAGGAATGGTGCTGACTGGGCCACTATGAGGAGCCTGTGAACTATGCAGTTTACTCTCCTGCATGGGCCCCCCTCTGTGACATGGCCTATTTGAATGTAATTGAAAGCCATCACAACATCTGAGGAAAGGGGACCTGCAAAGGCCACTGAGTCACAGCAGGCAGACAACTCTGCCTCAGATCTTCCTCCCCATCTTCTTTGTCCCATAAGTGGGGCCACAAGATCTGGTGAGATCTGGATCTCAACCCCCCCTACACACACACACAAACGTACACCACCAGCCACTGCCCCACCATCCTGGAAAAGATCAAAGACTTTTCCTGGTTTTCTTAACAATGCCAAATATCATCAATAACTACAGACAAAATCTGGATTTTCACAGAAAGTCTATAGTCTTGGAGAGTTAGAAACATAAAGGAATCTAAATCATATCCTATCTCTACCTAGAGCGAAACAAGAAAGGGAGTGGCAGGCGTTCAAAGGTCTATGGGGTCGTTCATTGCGTGAGGACAAAGAAAACACCTAAAATCCTCTTAGGCAGTGGTTCTCAACCTTCCAAATGCTGTGACCCTTCATTACAGTTCCTCACGTTGTGGTGACCCCCCAACCATAATTATTTCGTTGCTACTTCATAACTATAATTTTGCTACTGTTATGAATCTTAACATAAATATCTGTGTTTTCTGATGGTCTTAGGTGACCCCTGTGAAAGGGTCATTTGACCCCCAAAGGGGTCGTGTCCCACAGGTTCTGTAAATGAGTCTGCGGTCACCCTAGCCTGAGGTCCCTGGCTCCCTCCTTCAGTCCTGTGGAGCACTGGCCCTCCCTCACCTTACGAACTGGTTTAACAGCCAGCAGGGCTGCAAGTTCAGGGTCCCCCTGAGGTGTTTCGTGTCAGTTACTCCTTGCAAACTGAACGGGTACCTGTAAGGGCTAGGAATCCTCAGTCTTTGAAAAACTAGGTGTCTCCCCTTGGTCCTCACCTCAGTGTGTCACCGTGTGTCACATTGTGTCTCCTGCTGTGTGTTTGTCAGCATTGCCACTCCCTCCTCTGCGGCTCCCAGAGTTACTAACTCAGAGCTGAAAGGGGAAACATGGAGCTAAATACAACCATCTAGAAAATCTTTAGAGCAAACTTCTCAGATCACAAAGAATTAGAGAAGGACACAGACGTACACACACACACACACACACACACACACACACACAGAAAGAGAGAAAGAGAGAGAGAATAATTTACTTTCCATCCCAGAGGGAGAGTAAATTCACAACCCCACCCCCAAAAAAGTCTCAGCTCCCAACCCCTGGAACATGTGAATATACTGTTGCATACCAGAGAAGTTAAGGCCACTCTTGAAATGACTTAGAATGGCAGCTCACCCTGTACCACACGCCTCGCAAGAAGGACCTATCTAACACTGCAAGCTTTGAAGATGGAAAGAAGAGGCCATGAGCCAAGAAATGCAGGCAGTCTCTAAGAGACAGAAAAGACAAGGGAATAGTTTCTCTGCCGTAATTTCCAGAAAGGAGCCTAGCGTTGATGTTAGCTCAGTGAGACCCCTGTTGGATTTCTAATCTACAGGCTAGAAGATAACCCGTGTGTGTTGGCTGAGCCGATAAATCTGTGTTGGCAGGAAGGAAGGGCTGTCGTTACAGCCACAACAGGAAACAAATACACTTTCTGTCTCATCCACATGTGTCTTGGAATCTCTTGATGATTTTAATGCCTGGGCTATGGAGAAACAGCAGCGAGGACAAGAATAGATTGGAATCACATCCACTTCGCTCTGTGGCTTTGTGTGCATCAGCTTCCATACCTGCAAAACAAGACTCCCTTACCAAACGATCCCCAAGCCTCTCTCCCCTGAGTTCTGAAATGTAATGACTGCTCCCTTTTCTTATGGGTATCAAGGGTTGTGTAGATCTAGCTGTCCCTGAGCTGTTGGCTCAGCACTCAGAATAGATCTCTGGCTAGGGAGGGAAGGTCTATTGGACAACAGGCGCCTCGGGCGCTGTCCACAATGAGCATGGGAATAGGTGCTGGGGACAGACTCAGCATCCCAGGTGCGCTCTCTCTCTCTCTCTCTCTCTCTCTCTCTCTCTCTCTCTCTCTCTCTCCTCAGAAACTTCCTAGTGCCATATGAGGATCACTAGGAGAGCCCAGCTACTAGAGAATTATATACCCCAAGTTGCCCACCATCATCATCCTAAAGGAAGGGGACTCGTGTTGGCCTCAGAGGAGAAATGGGCTCTGTAAGGCTCCTGAGGAACTCTTGAGGAGATAAAAGCTGGGGTGCTCGGGGCATGGCCAATGCAAGGGTGGATGGGAGAGAAAGTTCTTTTTTTTTGTTTTGTTTTGTTTTGTTTTAGTTTTTCCGAGACAGGGTTTCTCTGTGGCTTTGGAACCTGTCCTGGAACTAGCTCTTATAGACCAGGCTGGCCTCGAACTCACAGAGATCTGCCTGCCTCTGCCTCCCGAGTGCTGGGATTAAAGGCATACACCACCACCACCCGGCGAGAAAGTTCTATATGCCCTGATATCCTAGGGGCATAAAGAAACCACACAATGGGGTCCTTGACAGATTTCAATACAAAGAGACAAGGATTGAACTAGCCCCTGCAGGCCCTGCTGCATTCTATGCCGTGCTGACTTCCCAAAGCTCAGTGGCGGTGGTGGCACAGCAGGGATGTCACAGGTGCCCAGTGCGCTGGTGCTTGAAATTTGTGGCCAAAGGAATGAGGAGGCATTGCTGTAGTTTGACTCCTGTGTGTCCCCTAAAGGCCTATGTATTGGGCTTGGTCCCTGGAGTGGTGCTAGTGGGAGAAAGAGGAACGTATAAGAGGTGGGACATGGAGGGAGGCCCTTAGATCAGGTGTTTATTAGGGCAAATGAAAACTAGCACACATTTCACCATTTTCTGAGTAGAATACAGCCACAACTCGACATGAATGCAAGGGAGCTAAGTGGGAGCTTCATATACAGAGTGGATCTGAAGAGGAGTGTTTGATACAAAGATTATGTTTGATACAAAGATTATGCTGGGGTTTGGGGGCTCTGTAAACTGAGAAGAGTCCCACTGACCACTCCAGCTGGGACGGTGTCATTTCCCTTCATACAGATCCCTAGGAAATAAACCTACCACTCATGAATAAAAACAGCATGCTAACTCAGCACACACAGAGAGCAAACCCCTCAGGCGCCATCCGAGCATCCCCAACCGACATTACGTTGCCAATGGCAGTGGCCGGTGATGAACAGCTAGCTGCAGAGCACTAGGCTCCCCGCAATTGGAGCCGATTCTTAGCTCATCCCTTGCCTTCCCTAGACTCAACATCTCTGACTCCCCTCGCTGCTTTCGGAGGCCCATTCTCCAAGTCCAACCGTGACAATGTTTTCTCTTCAGATTCCTTTCCAATTTCTCTCTCCCTCAAGTCACTGAATCATAAGAGCAGATTTACTTCAGTCACATACGTCTGACAGGCTTGCTTTTCCTCTATGACAGCAGTTCTCAACCTATGGGTCACGACCCCTTGACAGGTTGCATATCAGAGATTTACATCCCGATTTATAACAATAGTAAAATTATAGTTATGAAGTAGCAATGAAAATAATGTTATGGTTAGGGTCAGCACAGCATGGAGAACTGTATTAGCAGGTCACAGCATTAGGAAAGTTAAGAACCACTGCTCTAACACAGGACCTCCTCTCCCAGGACCGTATCATTCCTGTTTCATCCGGGTCCAGGTAGCTAAGGATGCAGAAGGCACTTGTCTGAGAGTTATCTCCCAGAAATCAATGGGAAGTCCCCTCCCAACAGTGGCCAGCCTTAGATCCCAAGGGCACGCCCCATCCTCTTCCTCTTCATCCTCTTCTCCCGGTGTCCCTTGATTTACCTCAGCCAAAGTCCTTGCTAGTGGGGACAGAAAGGTAATTGATGGTCTTAAGGGATACCAAAGTGCTATTGAGCAAAGCCACAGCTCGGCAGCTGCGCAGGTGCTTCCTGCAGCGGGGAGGGAGAGGAGCATCTTTGGAAAGCCCTAAATAACCCTGAGCAGGGATGTCAACTTGACAAATGACTCCCGAGAAATAGCCCCGTTGTTCTGTGTGTGATTCATCCAGAGCCACTCGGGACTGGGGGACCAGGGCCTTCCTGGAGTCTTCATCGGTCACCACGAGGGATTCCAAGGCACTCTATTGCTTCTCTCAGCCACAGTCCTTTGGCCCTTGTTTTCTGGTGGTTTTATTTAGACTTGGAATCCAGATTTGTGTCTTTTCAGTTTAAACGGCATTCACTAGGAGATGGGAGCTGTAGAGGAGAGCCCTTTCACTGCACCCAGAGGTCCTCCACCCCCAACCCCCGCTTTGATGGCAAATCCCCGTGCTTCTTAGTCTTATGGCAGCCAAGACTACATACTCCTCAAGTCAGAGAGTCCCTTTGTCTTCTTCATCTTAACACTTCCCGGATAACATGCCTACTTTAACACTTTTCAGTGACCGAAATGGGGAATATAAATGTCATATTAGCTGGTTTCTAGTATAGGTTCCCGGGCCCTCAGCCAGGTGCTCAGGACTTCCAGGACTCTGTGAAACAAAAACATCAGCTCTCGATTCCCCTCAGCACAGACTGTGGGGTTCAGAGGGGTCTGCTGGGGCTGACTGGACTTAAGCCATCGCAATGGAGGGGCAATATGGAGAACCAGGGGGGCTCTAAAGTTGTTTGCGTGCACAGCAGTGGGAGCCAACAACACCCAGGAAAAGGTATGTAATCTTTTCAGTTAGGAAGTAGGTCTGTAGCAAGGCTGCTCTGATGGCAATCGATGTGGACACGTGTGTGACCCAGGGCCTGCACAGAGCACACACGGCAGCACTTCAGGCCTGTTAGATCTCCTGTAACAAAGTATTCCGGCCACCAGACTATGGCATGCACACGCACGCACGGGCACTTGCTGTGAAAGGACTCGGCAGATCAGAAGGCTGTCTACTAGCAGAAGGGATGTCTGCTCGTGAGTTATTAACACAGTTCCTGCGCAGGACAGTGTTGCTGGTCTGGAATGGAGTCCTGGGAACACACAAGGAACTCAGCCAGTGTCCCCAAAGCCATGGTCTTCTGATTCATTTTCTCGTCCCTGTTTATGTGCTGGCAGTTTCTATGCCCTCAGTGTCCATCACTGAAAGCAAAGCAAATTCACTTGAAACCAGTATCTCCTGAGCCTCATGGTGTGCTCCTCCTCACCAGAGCTGAAAATGGTTGTGACCTTGAGACTGAAATACTGAATGAAATTGTCTTTTATCTTTATCATTATTATTATTATTATTACTGAGAGACATCTGGCAGCTGGAATTAAGGGCCACAAAAGTTTTGTAAGTTGCACCTGTCTATATCCCTCTGGGGAATGATCCTCTTGCTTCTTATTCACAGATCATCAGGGTCTAATTATAGAGGCCCGTAGGTCAGGTGAAATCAGCTGCAGTTCTGAGCTGGCCCGCATGTCAACCTGCCTTTCTGCAAAGTGTCTAATCTCCCTTGCACCTTGGCTGGACTTAGGCAGGACCAACAAGGAGGAGCTTTGTTTGAGCTCTGGATTCTTGCCAGACTCTAGTATCCTCTGGGAAACGGACAAACCTTCCCACTGCAGAGGTAAAGAAGATGGAAGACAGACAGATGGACGAGATGTCCTCACCCCAAGACAGCAACACCTGCACGCATGCACATGCTCGCACACGCATACCACATACCCATTTGACATGAAAATCAAGAGATTCTAAAACATAGACTTCTAAAACCACACAGACCCAGTTTGGATTCTGCCATGTCACCTGCTTGCCTGTGAGCCTGGGTGAGCTAACTCGCCTTCTAGAACCATGGGTTTATTGTTTATAAAATGTGGAAACAGAAAGGACCAAATCATGGTGTTGCTGGAGGGACAGAGGACATAACACAACCAGGCACTTTAGCAGTGCCTGGCTGTTCCAAGAGCTTGGTAAATGATTGATTACGCTGAGACAATAACAGCCATAAAAGTCTCCTTTTCTGTTCAGGCCCCTAGCGCACCACACAAAGTTGGAGTTAATTCCATTTGGGGCTTTCCTTGGAGTTCACTACTAGATAGAACTATAATATAGGTTACAAACTATCAAATATTTCTGTCTCAGTAAACTCCCAGAGAGAGGCCATCTGTGATTTGGGAATTGAGAGTTTATCTTCTTAAAGACAGAGATAGAGAGGCCCAGAGACTCTGAGCACTTGAGCAAGACTCCAGCTACTTTTTCACAGAGTCAAGATCAGAAAGTAGCTTTCCTAAGCCCTGGTCTGGGGCTCTATTCACTTACCCACTCAATGTTGGGAGGCATTTAAATTACCCAGTTCTTCGAGGAGCCAAGAACAAAGAAAGGCGGCTTAGCATGGCGTTTGATTTTAAGCGGTGCCCACAGTGAACATCAAAGAAAAACCTTTGCCTGGAGAGTCTCTCCACGGTTCCCGTCCTCCACTGAATATAGCTCAAACTGTACTGCATGTACGAATGGGGAACACAGGACAGCCCATCTGCAGTGTGCATAGCACTGAAGCAGGCCACGTGCACTGAGAGCCTGGTCCCCACGGAAACGGGGATAATTTTTGCTGCAGGAGGCTTAAGAACTTAATAACAAAGAACAGATAGATTCATTGTCTTCAAAAGCGAGCTCATGGTTCTCAGACACCCCGTTACACAGATGCGTAGGAAGGACGACAAGAAAGATTTGAGCACCAATTCCTACTGAACTCACAGGGTTCCGTGAAGTTACCAAAATGAGCCCAGCCTTTACCAATGCTTGGAGGTGTGGCTTTTCCAGCCTGCATCTTCAGAAGCTAAGCACCGCATCGCATCGTAGTTCAGCCCTTGTGTCTGCTCCACGAGCACAGGGATCTGCCACAGGTTTGCTCTTGCTGCACCCCAAGAGTGCAGCACCACACTCAGACATACCAGCCACTGCACAGCTGTCGAACCTTCGAGAACAATTCAATGTGCAAGGTGAAGCAAATCGTTTTCCTTCTTGGTACCACCTTTCCCCATCTTGAAAAAGTATATAGAATTCGAAGATCATCATTTTTATCTCATTTAAAAAACAGTGCTAGTAAACTGGGCGGTGGTGGCGCGCGCCTTTAATCCCAGCACTCAGGAGACAGAGGCAGGCGGATCTCTGTGAGTTCAAGGCCAGCCTGGTCTACAAAGAGAGTTTTAGAACAGTCAGAACTGTTAGACAGAGAAACCCTGTCTCGGAAAAGAAAGAGAGAGAGAGAGAGAAAGAAAGGAAAAGAAACGAAACAGTATCAATGTGTCAGATGCCCCACGTTGCACAGCTATCCTGCGTTCCTATACTCTCTTTATGGATCATGGATATTCTGCCACTTACCAGACACACCTAAAGGCTATTTCATGCAAGTGACCATATGAGAAAAAGCATAGAAAAACATTTGGTAGCTGCTGTGTGTTTCTTTACTTGAACTGTTTTCTTGAGAGCAGTTCTGGGGGCTGGCGAGATTGCTCAACAGTTAAGAGCACTGCCTGCTCTTCCGTAGGACCCAGGTTCTGTTCCCAGCACCTACATGATAGCTGAAAATCTCTCACAATTCCAGCTCCTAAGGGATCTGACTCCTCTGGCACCCATGCACTTGTGCACATGCCCACACAGGGAAAGACAGACAGACAGACAGACACATACATACATACAGATGATTAAAAATAAACCTTTTTTTTAAAAAGGAGAAATTGCATACGATGGTTTCATTTTATTGATTTTATTTTATATGACGTTGACAGTCATGTTCAGACTCACCTCCGATAACAAAACAGCATGTTCTACTGTGCCCTTCTTCTGGTTAGGGCCATTTCCACAAGACAGGCATTACAACCTCATAAAGATCCTACTGAACCTCTGTAGCAAGCTCTTCATGGAAGAAGGCCAGAGAACTTCCCAGATGGTAAACTGCCCTGCCAACATCCTCAGGCTGTGTCTCACACTATCCCTAAAGCTCACACTCCATCACAGTAAAAGCCCTCATACACTTGAGCCTCCTCCCTAAACACCAGCTCAATTAAAAACCACACACGTGTGGCCTGACTTCAATCCAAAGAGCAGCAAAGCCACAAGTAGCAGCATAGGTGAAGAGCTCATTTCTATATACATGAGTTTACTAAGTATTAATGCATTAGAGGTCAGGGCTACGGCATCCTATTTATATTGCCAAAGTGAACAATAAGAAAAATAAAAGCACTGAGGATATAGAAATAGGATCCAGCCCTTGATCTCTGGATCCTCTTCTTGAGCACCACACTCCGCTGAAATTCAATTAAACCTATATGTTATCTAGGTTGGTTGGTGCAGACCTGTAAGCCAAGGTTTAGGGAAGTTAAGAAAGATTGCAGGTTCAAGACCTGCCTAGGTTATCAAGTGAGCTCAAGGTCAACCTGAGCAATGTAGTGAGACCCTGTCTAAAGATTAAAAACTAAATAAAATAAACGATGAAATGTCCTGCTCCCATGGAAGCAGCAGTGGCAAGGCTGGCATGGAGGTAACCAATCGCTCTTTGCTTGATGTGGGAATCCCCTCTGTATGCTGTGAATACCATTGGTTAATAAAGGAACTGCTTTGGGCCTATAGTAGAGCTATAGGGGAACAGAGCTAGGCACGGAAAACAAAACTGAATGCTGGGAGAAAGGAGCCAGAGTCAGGGAGAAGACATGGAGCCACAGGCAGAAACAGAAGCGTTGAAACTTTGCTAGTAAGCCACGACCTCGCAGTGATGCACAGATTAATGGAGATGGGTTAAATTAAGATGTAAGAGTTAGCAAATAAGAAGCTAGAGGTAATGGGCCAAGCAGTGATTTAAATAATATAGTTTCTTTGTGATTATTTCGGGTCTGAGCTGCTGAGCAGCCGGGAAACAAACAAGCGGCCTTCCTACTACATTTGCTGGAGGAGTGGAAGCCAGCTCCTCAAAGGGTAATTTCATGTCTAGCACTGTTAAAATCCCATGACTGGGAGGTCATAAACCCTGAAGGAGCAGGGAACCACTGTTTCTTTGTTAAGTGGACATACAGTCATATTGCCAACTAAAGATTTGTGCTTTTATCCCTAGATTAAGACTGATCTCAGGTTTGGCTACAAAAGCCTCTGTTTGCAGTGGTAATGTGTAAATATGGATGCAGACTCAAGTGATGAGAATGAGTGACTACAGAGAGCTTAGCCCTCAACAGGAAATCTATACTCCATGATCAAGGAACACAGAGGAGTGTGAAACACAGAGAATGTAAGAGACAATGAATGGGAAGGAGCATGGCAAAACACTGTCTTTTGGACACGGCAGGTATTGCACTGTGAACTCGCAGACCTATATCTTGGATCCATCAGCACATGGGCAGGTGGAATGCAAGGGTGTCCCTAGGACCTGCGGGCCATTAATGGTTTCTGGGGGAGGAGGAGTCATATTCATCAGTGAGTTGCCTGTTCTCAAATAAATAACCCCTTGCCCATGCTCACACAAGCATTACTAATTAAACTCAGAGGTGTATGGTTGTGTGTGCATGCAGACAAAAGTAGGGGGAAGGCTTTCTAGAAAGGAGTGTGATGTGGGATCCCCCTCTGTATGCTGTGAACACCATTGGTTAATAAAGAAATTGTCTTAGGCCTGTGATAGGGTAGAGTAGAGCTAAGCAAGGAAAACTAAACTGAATGCTGGGAGAAAGGAGGCGGAGTCAGGGAGAAGCTATGGAGCTGCCATCAGAGACAGATATGTTGGAACCTTGCAGGTAGGTCACAAACCCCTTGGTAAAATATAAAATAATGGAAATGGGTTAAATTAAGATTTAAAAACTATCCAATAAGAAGTTAAAGCTGGGCTGGAGAGATGGCTCAGCAGTTAAGAGCGTTGCCTGCTCTTCCAGAGGTCCTGAATTCAGTTCCCAGCGGCCACATGGTGACTCACAACCATCTGTAATGAGGTCTTGTGCTCTCTTCTGGCCTGAAGGAATACATGTAGACAGAATATTGTATACATAATAAATAAAAAAAAATTTATAAAAAGAACTTAAAGCTAATAGGCCAAGCAGTGATTTAATCAATACAGTTTCTGTGTGGTTCTTTCAGGAGTCTGGGCAGCCGGGAAACGAACAAGCAGCCTCCTATTACAGGAGTGGTTCTTCAAGAGAGGGAGGAGATAAAATACATGGGGAGAATATAATGCAAGAGCATCATATAAAACTGTGAAAGAATAATCTTAAATGAAATATAAGTAAATAAATACCTGAAAATAAAGCTCACTAATTGTCTTAGTTAGGGTTTCTATTCAAGGTCAAAGGTTTCCTTGACCTTGGCAACTCTTATAGAGGAAAACATTTAACTGAGAAGACTTACAGTTTCAGAGGTTTAGTCCATTATCATCATGGCTGGACATGGTGGCATGCAAACAGACATGGTGCTCCAGAAGGAACTGAAAGATTTATATCTTGATCTGCAGGCAACAGGAAAGAGTCTGAGTGTCATAGTAAGTACAGCTTGAGCAAAGGAGACCTCAGAGCCCACCCTCACAGTGACATAATTCATCCAAGGACACACTGGTATACTTCAATAAGGTTACACCTCCTAATACTGCCACTCCCTTTGGGGGGCATTTTCTTTCAAACCACCACAGTAGTAAAGTGTTTGCCTAGCATGCACAAAGTCCTAAGTTCAAGGCTCAATATTGAAGACAAAGGCAAAAAATTAAGTCATTTGCACATCCTACTGATGAACACTGAACAGGCCTGGGGTGTCATTTGTATTTCACACAGAAAAAGCAGTAAATGAAGAATGGGTTTGGATGAAAGACCAGATTTCCTCTAAGAGACTTGAGTTCAGATTCTGAGCATAAGTTTCTTTCTTTGTTCCATACAGGCAAAGAAAGTAGTACTGTTTAAATGTTACTGAGAGTACCTGCCGGTTCCCATGACCCTGCTTCCTCAGCAATGCTTTGTAAAGATGATGGCCAAAGAAGCCACTCTTCTGTGACCGTGACCTTCCTTCTTCATACCCTCAACCTTAGCAAACCCTTGGCTTCATCGCCCGGTAATATTAGTAGGTCTAAAACCTGAGGTGCCAATATTTCCCAGCCTCATCACAGCAATTTTCCGGTAGACAGATTTGCAGAAACCAAACTTGCTATATTCATTTGTCCCAGCTTTCGATGGTCCAAACTAAACATTCCTATTTTAAACAGGGTTTTCTTTCCCAACAACTTGGGACACGGATGGATGGACGGGGACACACACACACACACACACACACACACACACACGTCTTGCTTACGCCAGTAATTCGTTTCTCGTTTTGGTTTGGGACACAGCCAGCTGGTAAAAGGTTTCAGCCTGTGTTTACCGCCTCTTTGTTCTCAGGCATTTCTGGAGCCTCCTGGCAGCTCTTTGGTCTGCAGCAAGCAGCAAAGCCTTCAAGGGTTGCAAAGTCCAGACAGATCCCAGGCTCTGACCACTGGCTTGGGCTTATAGAGAACAGCTGGAAGCCTTTTCTCTCCTAACCCAGGCTCATGCCCAGCTCTCTAGGCAAACATGAGGCAGGAACTGAGTTTCTGGCCCCAGGAGCTAGCTCTTGCTGGAGTCATCTCACCCAGTCTTACTGGGCGCCCCCTCAGGACTTTACTTGACATTCATCTTCAGTTCTCCCAATCTCCAACAATAGATAAAGTGACTCTAGGTGGATGGGCTCTTGTGTGTGTGCCCATCGTTTCTGGGTTCCAACAGTGACACTACAGATTCCAGCTTCCAGGAGGCCCCGGGATGTCTTTCTATATATATTATCTGAACATTCGGCACCAGTCCAAGACTCCTGTCTTGACCCTAGTTAAGGGTCCTACTGTGATTGGACTTGAGGTTGTAGCCTGTGCCCCAGGTCAGATTCAGTTGCCTATCCTCAAAAAGCCAACAGAAGGAGCCAAACTAATAGTGGAGAACAGAAAAAGAGAGAGGTTTTCCATGTGACCGCACAGAGATGGGGACAAAGAGATCCAAGATATCCCATAGTCTGTCTTTGGAATCCTGAAGGGAGATTAATGTGTAGAGGGCCAAGGATATTTACACCTAAGTAGTCCAGTTCAATGTGTGGCCCTGCCCAACCTTGACCCATCATTGTCTAGGCCTCCATCTCACCCTGTTCCTCAAATGTCAGTCAAGGATACATAATGACATCTAGAGCTGGGGTAGAAGTTGGTGGAGGTGGTGGCCATAAAGGACCTGGTCCACAATGGTGGTCAGTATCGAAAGTCTAAATATAAATTCTGGCAGTCTCAGTTCTCCTCAGTACACTCTGGATTTGTTTCAACAAACCCCCAACGCCTTCTGTAGGAGACTCGGTGGAATGAGTTCATACAGGTTTCTGTGGGAGGTCTTAAGCCTCTGGTATATTCCCAACTTTGGAAAAAGTATGACCAGTTGATTGGATAATTAATTTGACAAGCATATCTTCAACATCAAGTATGGTTGGAGTGCACATCCAAGGGATGGAAAAGTCCCAGCTTGCTGTCCTTACACCAGAGAGATGGAGACACTGGTCAGATGTTGTGGTTGGAAGGTGACCTAGGAGGGACAGTGGACCACTGGGAAGGGATACTTAGCAGGAACTTCCAGAAGAGGACACAGGGTGTGGAGTCCAGACAGAGTAGGTGTGCAAAGACACAACCACGGCTCTGGAGAATGAGGACTGCTTCAGCATGGACAGAAAGACACAACCACGGCTCTGGAGAATGAGGACTGCTTCAGTATGGACGGAAAGACCTGAGGACAGTCGCACCCACTCTGCTGTGGTGATCGTGCGGCTTGGGCCACTGGGAACTCCAAATTTCAAGATAATCCGACAGTCACCACTTACAATGCTCCCCTCAAACCCAGCCCCTGCAGGGGGTGGGGGTCACAGGAGAGCATCAATGGGCTGACAGTAGAGTCCTTGGGTGATGTAGTTCATTTTCTCCGCCCTTGGTTTTCAATGGAAGCAAATATCTTCTCAAAGTTCAGTTTCTTCTTCTATGCACAGTGGATCTCTGTTCCTTTTAAGGGGAAAATGTCACTCCCACATCACTGTGTGTCATCCTGTGATGGATATTATTTAAAACCTTTCTTCAAATAAAGGGCTGTTAATGTACCCTTCAAGAAGACATGCAAAGCAATTTCCAGAAACCCACTGTACTTTCCACACATGGCCTTGAACATCTTTCATGGATTTTCCCAGTTTCCTCGTGGCCCAGCTTGACTTCTCTCTGTCATCCTTTGCTCCTGAGAAGAGATCATATCATTGTCACATCACACAGGAAGGAAAGAGTCACACAGGTAAAGGTATACAAGTTTCCCCTAGCTATTCTCTGTCATTCTCCATGGGAAAAAAACGCAAACAAACAAATGACCACAATAAAACAAATAAAACCTTTCAGGGCCGGGGGTGGGGGGGTGGGGAGGGCGGGTGTGTGTGGACAGACAGATGCATTGCATAATCTGACTCATCAACAAAGAAATGTCCTGGACAAGTGGCTTCTTTTCTGCCAGCAGTGACACTGTCTCAGTGCTCTATGTAAACGTGACCATCTCCCAAACTACCGCTGATCTACCCCAAGGCCAAAACTAGGCAGGATATCCTGTACACACTGATGGAAACCGCACACCGGAGTCTTGGCCATCGACACATCTGAATATTGATAATTCAACATTTTATGTAAGAGATCTGATAGGACCCCAAGAAATTCCTCAGTAGAAAAGAGAGAAAATTAGCCATCTTGTTCATTGCCCTTGGGATCCAGGGAACCCTTTTCCACAAAGACTTTGAGAGTGCAACACCTGCGGTCCACAAAGAACCCTGGTAGGCGGGCAGGAGACCACAGCAGAGGGCTAGGACACATATTTAAGTGAACATTGTAATTATTTGGTAAAATCCCTCTGGGTGTACAGACGACTAGACATCTATGCTGAAATCTATGCTCTCCACCGAGGCGACAATACAAAAAAAAAAATTCACACGAGAAAGTGAAAAATTCAAGAGGGAAATGGCTTTATAAAACCTGCTCTGCTGACTTGTTCAGCTTCCCAGTCTTCAAGCCTTCTGCAAAGTCCACAGAGAGCCAAGTGGTGGCTTCCTGGTTCCAGTCTGTCCTTTCCCATTCTTATTTAACAAATTCATCAAACGCCCACCCTCCTCTGGGAACTCGGGACTACACAAACAATGGCCCAGGCAGAGTCTCTGAAACACAAACCAAGCCTGCCCAGAAGGGGAAAAGGCAGCAGAAAGAACCAATGCTGGGCAGGGGGGGGGGTTACTCTGGTAGAGATGACAGAGCACCCAGTTCGTCCTCCTCCTTGGCTTTGCCCTGGCTTTGATGTCAGTGCTCCCTCGACTCCTTCCGTACTAAGTGCACATACCTGGATCTTCAAGAGGTTGGTGGAAAGAGAAAGCATGGCCCTGAGATGGTGCCCTGGGCCACTTAGGGAACTAGGTCCAGCTGTCACTCCACAGCTGTGTACCATGCACTGACCCTGGCAGCAAAAATCCCTCTGTGAGAGCACCCTGGAGACAACCCTGGTAGAACTAAGAAGTGGAGGCTCGAGTTAATTTTACCTTAACCTAAAGTAAAATTAACTTGATTTGCAGTACTGGATCCTGAACCTAGGACCCCTTATGTGCTGGCAAGCATTTTGTCACTAAGCTGTGGTATCCCAAGTTCTCTTTTTACTTTTTATTTTGAGATAGCGTCTCACTAATTGGCCAGGCAGGCCTTGAACTTGGCATCCTCCTGCCTCAGCCTCCGAGGAAGTGTGATTACAGGCCTCCAACATCAAGCCTATCTTTGCCTGGTTATTAAGGAGCAAGCAGTCCTCCAGAGAACATCGGGTGGCAGTGGAAAACATCTTGTATTTTAGGAAGCTTTTGTATTTTCTCCAAGTGGCCATACCTTCATGCTCTTAGAGAAAGGCCACTGTTACTCCATGGGCAGGCCTGGGAGTTAGTGGTATAGGAGGCCCTCCTGTATTTCTGTTGCTTTCATTAGTTAAATAAAGAGACTGCCTTGGCCTTTTGATAGTGCAGCCCTTAAGTGGGTGGAGTAGACAGAACAGAATGCTGGGAAGAAGGACAGACAGGCAGCTGCCATGGTTCTCCTGCCCAAGACTGACGCTGGTTAGAAGCTTTCCCAATAAGCCACGACCTCGTGGTGAACACAGATTAATAGAAATGGGTTAGATCAAGAGTGAGAGTTGGCCAAGAAGAGGCTAGATATAATGGGCCAGGCAGTGTTTAAATGAACACAATTTCTGTGTAATTATTTCGGGGGTTAAGCTAGCCAGGCACCAGGAACACGGCACATGCCTCTTACTACAAATTTCTGTAACACAAAGGCCTGCTTGTCGGGGTTTCTGTCCTGCCCAGCCCCCCAACCATTTAGTCACAGAGAAAATCACACAGAGAGTCTGAATTAGGTTATAAACTGATTGGCCCATTAGCTCAGGCTTCTTATTAGCTCTTATGACTTATATTAACCCATTATCCTTATCTATATTAGCCACAGGGCTCAGTACCTTTTTCAGTGGGGCAGGTCACATCCTGCTTCTTTGGTGGTCTGGGCAAGACTGGAGAGGAACTTCCTTCTTCCCAGAATACTGCTGTTCTCATTGCCCCACCTCTACTTCCTGTCTGGTTTTCCTTCCTATACTTCCTGCCTGGCTAATGGCCAATCAGCATTTATTTAAAACATGATTGACAAAATACAGACAATTCTCCCACACCACTTCCCCCTCTTTTTTTTTAAACAAAGGAAAATATCCATAGTCCATTTTTGGGGAATGTGGGCATAGTATTCCAGGCTACTTCCAGCTGGTTGGGGGTGCTGATAATCTTATAGGGAACTAAAGAAAATTTAGAGTTATGATCAAGTCCTGACTGGAGTATCCTGTGAGTCTTGATTATCTCAGGCAGCAGTCTTGAATCTGTTCTGGATGTAGAACTCAGACATCTGGGCCATCTGTTCCTACCGGAGATTTCTCAGGTGGTCTTCCTTGATCAAACCTGATTTTTCTTAACTCAGAATGAATCCACAGCCTCTCATTTCCTGTGGAAACAAAAGCAAAATCTCTTCTCTGAAGTAACATACCTTTTGACTTCAATTTTGTAGTCAAGGTATTTTCAAAATACCTATCTTGGATTAGTTTAGCAGCATTTATAAGCAAATATCTTTTAGCAGCTGTTACTCCTTCCTCAGCATTCAAACAATTTAAAGAGAGCACAATAACACACAGTATCAAGATTCTCTGTTTATTTTTCATCTTTACATGGCTTTATTTTAACCTCTATTTCTTTTATTTTTACTTTTAACTTTTGGCTTTTTGAGAAAGGTTCTCTGTATATCTTTGGCCTGGAACTCACTCTGTAGACCAGGCTGTCCTTGAACTCACAGAGATCTGCCTGTCTCTGCCTCCCAAGTGCTGGGATTAAAGGTGTGTGCTACCACACCTTGAATTCACAGAGGTCTGTCTACCTCTGTCTCCCAAGTGTTGGGAGTACCACCACACCCAACTACTCTCTTTCTTTCTTTTTTATTTTAAGGACTTTAACCATTTTCTTTTCTCTCCCAAGCCTGCATATATTTTTAACACACAGTAAACCATTTAGAGGTTTTTTGAATCTCTATTGTATATCTCTCTTTTTCTGACTACACGAGTCTTTAATTTACCAAGCTATATGGGAAGGATAAAAACCGTGGCTTTGGCGGCTGAATCCAGCCTATTTCTGAGCTTTCTGTGATCCTAGCCTCATGGTGGAGGAACCGGCTGTAGCCATGTTTATCGCCACAACTCTATGGCGTTTCAAAGTCCCTGCCAGCAAGCAAGCTGCAGCATTCTGCTCACAAACCACAGTCAAACAATCCATAGTCAGACCGCCTGCCTGAAAGAGTCAGAGTTTGCCCTGGCAGGATGGCCCAGAAAGCCAGCATTTTAAAATGACACAGCTTTTTTCCTGCTACAGTTGAAAACCAAAAAGCATACAGTCAGCTTTTATCAACACCATTTAAGTGTTTCTTGGCAGGACCTCTTAAAGAGCTGCAGGGTTTTGCAGCTAAAGCTGAGTCAGGAAGCCTCTCTTAGATGATAGCACTTGCTTGCCTCTAGCAAGCAGAGCAGACCTGAGAAATTGCTGCTACCAAGAAAACATGCTTTACTCTATTCTTTCCCAAGCTTTCTCAGGCTTTCTGTGGATGCAGTTATCCACACATTGGGTGGCCATTCTGTAGTAAGAGGAGCAGGCCACATCCCGCCGCCTGGCTAGCTTAAGCCCTGAAATAACCACATGGAAATTGTATTAATTAAATTACTGCCTGGCCCATTAGTTCTAGCCTCTTATTGGCTAACTCTCACATATTCATTTAACCCATCTCCATTAATGTGTATCGCCACTTGACTGTGGCTTACCGGCTTAAGTCTAACCAGCGTCCATCTCAGGCAGGAGAAACATGGCGTCCGCCACACTGCCTTCTTCCCAGCATTCTGTTCTGTCTACTCCACCCACCTAAGGGCTGTTCTATCAAAAGGCCAAAGCAGTCTCTTTATTTAACCAATGAAAGCAACAGAAATACAGAAGGACCTCCTACACCATTTCCCCTTTTTCTGTTTAAACAAAAAAGAAGGCTTTCATTTTAACATAGTAAAATTACATGTAACAAAACAGTTATCAAGCAAGAATTACAGTTACAATATTTATATCTATTTTATCTTTTATCATAACAAAGGAAAACTATAACTATCTATTCTTCAGCTCCATCAAAGACTGGCTGCCCAACATGGCCAAATAACTCCACATAAAACCTGAGAGGGCTTAAAAAAGGAATTCTAGACACAAATATAGAGTTTAGCACAGCTGGCGGCATGCTATAGCTCCTTAACAGAGAATTTCATGACTCAGCAGCTGTACCAAAAAAAAAAAAAAAAAAAAGCCTCACAGTTTTAAAACGGAGCTTCCTGGGCTATGCCGCTAGCGCAAACTCCGGCTATTAAGCATCTCAATGGCTTCTGTGGAACTGGATGTTTGTGTGCCCTCTCAGTCTCGGGAAGAAAGTACTCTGAGACCATGCCTGTGACTCCGCTCTTCCTGCCTGGGCAGATGGTGGGATCAGGCTTAGGCAGGAAGGAGAGCATGGCAGATTTCTGCCACCATACAGAGAGATGTTTCCAGGTTGTGCATTGCTCTGCATGGCAGATTTAGCTGTAACTCAGATAAAAAGCATTTATGTGTTGCATGCTCATTCTCCAGGTTGTAGTGCTGAACGTGGCTCCTGCCTGGAAGGGGGGCATTGCGTGCCATGGCTCAGAGGCACAACTGACCCAAAGACACAAGAAGCTCTGCCATGCTAGTGGTGCAGTGCACACAGCTCATAGGCACAAGTGGCTCTGCCATGTTGGACTGAGTGGAGCAAGCAGGCAGTACCTGTATTTGACCTGGGATTGTCACAGCTTAAATTCTTAAGAGCTCAGCCTTTTTAAAAGTGCAAAGCAAAAGTGTTCCTGGACAGTAAAGAATTACAGATTCACAATAGGACAGATTCAGACATAAAAGACCTCTAAATGGGTCACACTGTTGAATAAAGGTACATAGTAGGCTTAAAAGAGAAAAGAAATAGAGTATAGAGAGATGCTTTAAAAAAGTGTAAAGTCTTTAAAGAGACAGAGTAAAGTGATAGAGTAAAAATGAGCCACGTAAAAATGGAAAATTCACAGAGAGCCTGGATTCTGTATATTATTGTGTTTTCTTTGAATTTTTGAACTGTAAAGGAGCTAAGTACAGAGAGAATTTTCATTGTATGGGCTACCAAACTAAACCAACATATATGTTCTAAAGGTATTATGACTTCAGAATTTGGGTCTAAGGATATGATGCTTTGGAAAAGAGGTACTTCTTTTGTTTTCACAGAGGATGAGACCCTCTGGATTCCTTCTACACCAATGTGGTATGATAGACCATGCCCTCCTGAAAGGTCACTGTGAACACCTTCAGAAAATTACTTCACTCAACTGGTGACTGAGATGAACCTGGCACACAGGATATACCATGAGAGACCTGATTAACAGCGCCCCCATTCAGCATGAAGCAGTTTGGAGAGAAATAACTGCGCCCATATTCCCAAATATTGTTTATAAATGTTCTTTTACATTTAAAGGGGATATGATATAGATATGAATAATTTGCTTTAGTATGGATTTTGCTTTATTGATATAATTTAAGGTCAATTTTGTTATATGTATATGTATTTCTGATCTTGATTAAGGTATTGTGATTGTGTAGCTCATTTAAAAATATAATGTATAATTAGGAAATATAGGTTGCTTTTGGATAATCATCAATAATAGTCAAGCTTGTAGTCATGTTAGTTAGATTTTCTGGATATATAGAGATACATTTCAGTTAGATAGGCACTCTTCATATCTTTCAAAGATGACAGAATATGGCATTTAATTAACTTAGGGCTTTTCATGACAATGAGATATGTCTGCTCCTGGCAGTATCAATCTACTTCAAGAGGAAGATGGGCATCGAAGAGGCTCCTTATGGCGTTTGTTAGCCATTTAGGCAAGAAACTGCTCTTGCCTGGACTGTTGCATAAACTGGACATGAAGAACCCGCAGAGAGACTGCTGAACTTGCCTAAAGGTGAGATGATCCTTTGGGGTTCCTGATTCATGAAAGAGTCTGCGAGACATTCTGCAGGATACAGAAGAAAGTGGCTGAACTGTCTTTGAATTTTCCTGCTTCATGGAAGTGTCTGCTGAATACTGTACTGCCCCAACAGTACAGAAAAACTTTGGGTGACTGTCCAGGCAGCGAGATGTCTCTGTCACTTCTAGAGTTTTGGAGGTTGCTTACTTCTTGCTTACTTAGGCAATATTATATCCTTCTGAAGTCTTTGATGGAGTTGAATAGATAGATAGTTATAGTTATAGTTTTCGTTTGTTATGATAAAAAATAAAATAGATGTAAATATTGTAACTGTAATTCTTGCTTGATAACTGTTTTGTTACATGTAATTTTACTATGTTAAAATGAAAGCCTTTCTTTTTTGTTTAAACAGAAAAAGGGGAAATGGTGTAGGAGATCCTTCTGTATTTCTGTTGCTTTCATTGGTTAAATAAAGAGACTGCCTTGGCCTTTTGATAGAGCAGCCCTTAGGTGGGTGGAGTAGACAGAACAGAATGCTGGGAAGAAGGCAGTGTGGCGGACGCCATGTTTCTCCTGCCTGAGATGGACGCTGGTTAGACTTAAGCCGGTAAGCCACAGTCAAGTGGCGATACACATTAATGGAGATGGGTTAAATGAATATGTGAGAGTTAGCCAATAAGAGGCTAGAACTAATGGGCCAGGCAGTAATTTAATTAATACAATTTCCATGTGGTTATTTCAGGGCTTAAGCTAGCCAGGCGGCGGGATGTGGCCTGCTCCTCTTACTACAGAATGGCCACCCAATGTGTGGATAACTGCATTCACAGAAAGCCTGAGAAAGCTTGGGAAAGAATAGAGTAAAGCATGTTTTCTTGGTAGCAGCAATTTCTCAGGTCTGCTCTGCTTGCTAGAGGCAAGCAAGTGCTATCATCTAAGAGAGCCTTCCTCACTCAGCTTTAGCTGCAAAACCCTGCAGCTCTTTAAGAGGTCCTGCCAAGAAACACTTAAATGGTGTTGATAAAAGCTGACTGTATGCTTTTTGGTTTTCAACTGTAGCAGGAAAAAAGCTGTGCCATTTTAAAATGCTGGCTTTCTGGGCCATCCTGCCAGGGCAAACTCTGACTCTTTCAGGCAGGCGGTCTGACTATGGATTGTTTGACTGTGGTTTGTGAGCAGAATGCTGCAGCTTGCTTGCTGGCAGGGACTTTGAAACGCCATAGAGTTGTGGCGATAAACATGGCTACAGCCGGTTCCTCCACCATGAGGCTAGGATCACAGAAAGCTCAGAAATAGGCTGGATTCAGCCGCCAAAGCCACGGTTTTTATCCTTCCCATATAGCTTGGTAAATTAAAGACTCGTGTAGTCAGAAAAAGAGAGATATACAATAGAGATTCAAAAAACCTCTAAATGGTTTACTGTGTGTTAAAAATATATGCAGGCTTGGGAGAGAAAAGAAAATGGTTAAAGTCCTTAAAATAAAAAAGAAAGAAAGAAAGAGAGTAGTTGGGTGTGGTGGTACTCCCAACACTTGGGAGACAGAGGTAGACAGACCTCTGTGAATTCAAGGTGTGGTAGCACACACCTTTAATCCCAGCACTTGGGAGGCAGAGACAGGCAGATCTCTGTGAGTTCAAGGACAGCCTGGTCTACAGAGTGAGTTCCAGGCCAAAGATATACAGAGAACCTTTCTCAAAAAGCCAAAAGTTAAAAGTAAAAATAAAAGAAATAGAGGTTAAAATAAAGCCATGTAAAGATGAAAAATAAACAGAGAATCTTGATACTGTGTGTTATTGTGCTCTCTTTAAATTGTTTGAATGCTGAGGAAGGAGTAACAGCTGCTAAAAGATATTTGCTTATAAATGCTGCTAAACTAATCCAAGATAGGTATTTTGAAAATACCTTGACTACAAAATTGAAGTCAAAAGGTATGTTACTTCAGAGAAGAGATTTTGCTTTTGTTTCCACAGGAAATGAGAGGCTGTGGATTCATTCTGAGTTAAGAAAAATCAGGTTTGATCAAGGAAGACCACCTGAGAAATCTCCGGTAGGAACAGATGGCCCAGATGTCTGAGTTCTACATCCAGAACAGATTCAAGACTGCTGCCTGAGATAATCAAGACTCACAGGATACTCCAGTCAGGACTTGATCATAACTCTAAATTTTCTTTAGTTCCCTATAAGATTATCAGCACCCCCAACCAGCTGGAAGTAGCCTGGAATACTATGCCCACATTCCCCAAAAATGGACTATGGATATTTTCCTTTGTTTAAAAAAAAAGAGGGGGAAGTGGTGTGGGAGAATTGTCTGTATTTTGTCAATCATGTTTTAAATAAATGCTGATTGGCCATTAGCCAGGCAGGAAGTATAGGAAGGAAAACCAGACAGGAAGTAGAGGTGGGGCAATGAGAACAGCAGTATTCTGGGAAGAAGGAAGTTCCTCTCCAGTCTTGCCCAGACCACCAAAGAAGCAGGATGTGACCTGCCCCACTGAAAAAGGTACTGAGCCCTGTGGCTAATATAGATAAGGATAATGGGTTAATATAAGTCATAAGAGCTAATAAGAAGCCTGAGCTAATGGGCCAATCAGTTTATAACCTAATTCAGACTCTCTGTGTGATTTTCTCTGTGACTAAATGGTTGGGGGGCTGGGCAGGACAGAAACCCCGACAAGCAGGCCTTTGTGTTACAGAAATTTGTAGTAAGAGGCATGTGCCGTGTTCCTGGTGCCTGGCTAGCTTAACCCCAGAAATAATTACACAGAAATTGTGTTCATTTAAACACTGCCTGGCCCATTATATCTAGCCTCTTCTTGGCCAACTCTCACTCTTGATCTAACCCATTTCTATTAATCTGTGTTCACCATGAGGTCGTGGCTTACTGGGAAAGCTTCTAACCAGCGTCAGTCTTGGGCAGGAGAACCATGGCAGCTGCCTGTCTGTCCTTCTTCCCAGCATTCTGTTCTGTCTACTCCACCCACTTAAGGGCTGCACTATCAAAAGGCCAAGGCAGTCTCTTTATTTAACTAATGAAAGCAACAGAAATACAGGAGGGCCTCCTATACCACTAACTCCCAGGCCTGCCCATGGAGTAACAGTGGCCTTTCTCTAAGAGCATGAAGGTATGGCCACTTGGAGAAAATACAAAAGCTTCCTAAAATACAAGATGTTTTCCACTGCCACCCAATGTTCTCTGGAGGACTGCTTGCTCCTTAATAACCAGGCAAAGATAGGCCTGATGTTGGAGGCCTGTAATCACACTTCCTCGGAGGCTGAGGCAGGAGGATGCCAAGTTCAAGGCCTGCCTGGCCAATTAGTGAGACGCTATCTCAAAATAAAAAGTAAAAAGAGAACTTGGGATACCACAGCTTAGTGACAAAATGCTTGCCAGCACATAAGGGGTCCTAGGTTCAGGATCCAGTACTGCAAATCAAGTTAATTTTACTTTAGGTTAAGGTAAAATTAACTCGAGCCTCCACTTCTTAGTTCTACCAGGGTTGTCTCCAGGGTGCTCTCACAGAGGGATTTTTGCTGCCAGGGTCAGCGCATGGTACACAGCTGTGGAGTGACAGCTGGACCTAGTTCCCTAAGTGGCCCAGGGCACCATCTCAGGGCCATGCTTTCTCTTTCCACCAACCTCTTGAAGATCCAGGTATGTGCACTTAGTACGGAAGGAGTCGAGGGAGCACTGACATCAAAGCCAGGGCAAAGCCAAGGAGGAGGACAAACTGGGTGCTCTGTCATCTCTACCAGAGTAACCCCCCCCCTGCCCAGCATTGGTTCTTTCTGCTGCCTTTTCCCCTTCTGGGCAGGCTTGGTTTGTGTTTCAGAGACTCTGCCTGGGCCATTGTTTGTGTAGTCCCGAGTTCCCAGAGGAGGGTGGGCGTTTGATGAATTTGTTAAATAAGAATGGGAAAGGACAGACTGGAACCAGGAAGCCACCACTTGGCTCTCTGTGGACTTTGCAGAAGGCTTGAAGACTGGGAAGCTGAACAAGTCAGCAGAGCAGGTTTTATAAAGCCATTTCCCTCTTGAATTTTTCACTTTCTCGTGTGAATTTTTTTTTTTGTATTGTCGCCTCGGTGGAGAGCATAGATTTCAGCATAGATGTCTAGTCGTCTGTACACCCAGAGGGATTTTACCAAATAATTACAATGTTCACTTAAATATGTGTCCTAGCCCTCTGCTGTGGTCTCCTGCCCGCCTACCAGGGTTCTTTGTGGACCGCAGGTGTTGCACTCTCAAAGTCTTTGTGGAAAAGGGTTCCCTGGATCCCAAGGGCAATGAACAAGATGGCTAATTTTCTCTCTTTTCTACTGAGGAATTTCTTGGGGTCCTATCAGATCTCTTACATAAAATGTTGAATTATCAATATTCAGATGTGTTGATGTCCAAGACTCCGGTGTGCGGTTTCCATCAGTGTGTACAGGATATCCTGCCTAGTTTTGGCCTTGGGGTAGATCAGCGGTAGTTTGGGAGATGGTCACGTTTACATAGAGCACTGAGACAGTGTCACTGCTGGCAGAAAAGAAGCCACTTGTCCAGGACATTTCTTTGTTGATGAGTCAGATTATGCAATGCATCTGTCTGTCCACACACACCCGCCCTCCCCACCCCCCCACCCCCGGCCCTGAAAGGTTTTATTTGTTTTATTGTGGTCATTTGTTTGTTTGCGTTTTTTTCCCATGGAGAATGACAGAGAATAGCTAGGGGAAACTTGTATACCTTTACCTGTGTGACTCTTTCCTTCCTGTGTGATGTGACAATGATATGATCTCTTCTCAGGAGCAAAGGATGACAGAGAGAAGTCAAGCTGGGCCACGAGGAAACTGGGAAAATCCATGAAAGATGTTCAAGGCCATGTGTGGAAAGTACAGTGGGTTTCTGGAAATTGCTTTGCATGTCTTCTTGAAGGGTACATTAACAGCCCTTTATTTGAAGAAAGGTTTTAAATAATATCCATCACAGGATGACACACAGTGATGTGGGAGTGACATTTTCCCCTTAAAAGGAACAGAGATCCACTGTGCATAGAAGAAGAAACTGAACTTTGAGAAGATATTTGCTTCCATTGAAAACCAAGGGCAGAGAAAATGAACTACATCACCCAAGGACTCTACTGTCAGCCCATTGATGCTCTCCTGTGACCCCCACCCCCTGCAGGGGCTGGGTTTGAGGGGAGCATTGTAAGTGGTGACTGTCGGATTATCTTGAAATTTGGAGTTCCCAGTGGCCCAAGCCGCACGATCACCACAGCAGAGTGGGTGCGACTGTCCTCAGGTCTTTCCGTCCATACTGAAGCAGTCCTCATTCTCCAGAGCCGTGGTTGTGTCTTTCTGTCCATGCTGAAGCAGTCCTCATTCTCCAGAGCCGTGGTTGTGTCTTTGCACACCTACTCTGTCTGGACTCCACACCCTGTGTCCTCTTCTGGAAGTTCCTGCTAAGTATCCCTTCCCAGTGGTCCACTGTCCCTCCTAGGTCACCTTCCAACCACAACATCTGACCAGTGTCTCCATCTCTCTGGTGTAAGGACAGCAAGCTGGGACTTTTCCATCCCTTGGATGTGCACTCCAACCATACTTGATGTTGAAGATATGCTTGTCAAATTAATTATCCAATCAACTGGTCATACTTTTTCCAAAGTTGGGAATATACCAGAGGCTTAAGACCTCCCACAGAAACCTGTATGAACTCATTCCACCGAGTCTCCTACAGAAGGCGTTGGGGGTTTGTTGAAACAAATCCAGAGTGTACTGAGGAGAACTGAGACTGCCAGAATTTATATTTAGACTTTCGATACTGACCACCATTGTGGACCAGGTCCTTTATGGCCACCACCTCCACCAACTTCTACCCCAGCTCTAGATGTCATTATGTATCCTTGACTGACATTTGAGGAACAGGGTGAGATGGAGGCCTAGACAATGATGGGTCAAGGTTGGGCAGGGCCACACATTGAACTGGACTACTTAGGTGTAAATATCCTTGGCCCTCTACACATTAATCTCCCTTCAGGATTCCAAAGACAGACTATGGGATATCTTGGATCTCTTTGTCCCCATCTCTGTGCGGTCACATGGAAAACCTCTCTCTTTTTCTGTTCTCCACTATTAGTTTGGCTCCTTCTGTTGGCTTTTTGAGGATAGGCAACTGAATCTGACCTGGGGCACAGGCTACAACCTCAAGTCCAATCACAGTAGGACCCTTAACTAGGGTCAAGACAGGAGTCTTGGACTGGTGCCGAATGTTCAGATAATATATATAGAAAGACATCCCGGGGCCTCCTGGAAGCTGGAATCTGTAGTGTCACTGTTGGAACCCAGAAACGATGGGCACACACACAAGAGCCCATCCACCTAGAGTCACTTTATCTATTGTTGGAGATTGGGAGAACTGAAGATGAATGTCAAGTAAAGTCCTGAGGGGGCGCCCAGTAAGACTGGGTGAGATGACTCCAGCAAGAGCTAGCTCCTGGGGCCAGAAACTCAGCTCCTGCCTCATGTTTGCCTAGAGAGCTGGGCATGAGCCTGGGTTAGGAGAGGAAAGGCTTCCAGCTGTTCTCTATAAGCCCAAGCCAGTGGTCAGAGCCTGGGATCTGTCTGGACTTTGCAACCCTTGAAGGCTTTGCTGCTTGCTGCAGACCAAAGAGCTGCCAGGAGGCTCCAGAAATGCCTGAGAACAAAGAGGCGGTAAACACAGGCTGAAACCTTTTACCAGCTGGCTGTGTCCCAAACCAAAACGAGAAACGAATTACTGGCGTAAGCAAGACGTGTGTGTGTGTGTGTGTGTGTGTGTGTGTGTGTGTGTGTGTGTGTGTGTGTGTGTGTCCCCGTCCATCCATCCGTGTCCTAAGTTGTTGGGAAAGAAAACCCTGTTTAAAATAGGAATGTTTAGTTTGGACCATCAAAAGCTGGGACAAATGAATATAGCAAGTTTGGTTTCTGCAAATCTGTCTACTGGAAAATTGCTGTGATGAGGCTGGGAAATATTGGCACCTCAGGTTTTAGACCTACTAATATTACCGGGCGATGAAGCCAAGGGTTTGCTAAGGTTGAGGGTATGAAGAAGGAAGGTCATGGTCACAGAAGAGTGGCTTCTTTGGCCATCATCTTTACAAAGCATTGCTGAGGAAGCAGGGTCATGGGAACCGGCAGGTACTCTCAGTACCATTTAAACAGTACTACTTTCTTTGCCTGTATGGAACAAAGAAAGAAACTTATGCTCAGAATCTGAACTCAAGTCTCTTAGAGGAAATCTGGTCTTTCATCCAAACCCATTCTTCATTAACTGCTTTTTCTGTGTGAAATACAAATGACACCCCAGGCCTGTTCAGTGTTCATCAGTAGGATGTGCAAATGACTTAATTTTTTGCCTTTGTCTTCAATATTGAGCCTTGAACTTAGGACTTTGTGCATGCTAGGCAAACACTTTACTACTGTGGTGGTTTGAAAGAAAATGCCCCCCAAAGGGAGTGGCAGTATTAGGAGGTGTAACCTTATTGAAGTATACCAGTGTGTCCTTGGATGAATTATGTCACTGTGAGGGTGGGCTCTGAGGTCTCCTTTGCTCAAGCTACACTTACTATGACACTCAGACTCTTTCCTGTTGCCTGCAGATCAAGATGTAAATCTTTCAGTTCCTTCTGGAGCACCATGTCTGTTTGCATGCCACCATGTCCAGCCATGATGATAATGGACTAAACCTCTGAAACTGTAAGTCTTCTCAGTTAAATGTTTTCCTCTATAAGAGTTGCCAAGGTCAAGGAAACCTTTGACCTTGAATAGAAACCCTAACTAAGACAACTAGTGAGCTTTATTTTCAGGTATTTATTTACTTATATTTCATTTAAGATTATTCTTTCACAGTTTTATATGATGCTCTTGCATTATATTCTCCCCATCTATTTTATCTCCTCCCTCTCTTGAAGAACCACTCCTGTAATAGGAGGCTGCTTGTTCGTTTCCCGGCTGCCCAGACTCCTGAAAGAACCACACAGAAACTGTATTGATTAAATCACTGCTTGGCCTATTAGCTTTAAGTTCTTTTTTTAAATATATTTTTTTTATTTATTATGTATACAATATTCTGTCTACATGTATTCCTTCAGGCCAGAAGAGAGCACAAGACCTCATTACAGATGGTTGTGAGCCACCATGTGGCCGCTGGGAACTGAATTCAGGACCTCTGGAAGAGCAGGCAACGCTCTTAACTGCTGAGCCATCTCTCCAGCCCAGCTTTAACTTCTTATTGGATAGTTTTTAAATCTTAATTTAACTCATTTCCATTATTTTATATTTTACCAAGGGGTTTGTGACCTACCTGCAAGGTTCCAACATATCTGTCTCTGATGGCAGCTCCATAGCTTCTCCCTGACTCTGCCTCCTTTCTCCCAGCATTCAGTTTAGTTTTCCTTGCTTAGCTCTACTCTACCCTATCACAGGCCTAAGACAATTTCTTTATTAACCAATGGTGTTCACAGCATACAGAGGGGGATCCCACATCACACTCCTTTCTAGAAAGCCTTCCCCCTACTTTTGTCTGCATGCACACACAACCATACACCTCTGAGTTTAATTAGGAATGCTTGTGTGAGCATGGGCAAGGGGTTATTTATTTGAGAACAGGCAACTCACTGATGAATATGACTCCTCCTCCCCCAGAAACCATTAATGGCCCGCAGGTCCTAGGGACACCCGTGCATTCCACCTGCCCATGTGCTGATGGATCCAAGATATAGGTCTGCGAGTTCACAGTGCAATACCTGCCGTGTCCAAAAGACAGTGTTTTGCCATGCTCCTTCCCATTCATTGTCTCTTACATTCTCTGTGTTTCACACTCCTCTGTGTTCCTTGATCATGGAGTATAGATTTCCTGTTGAGGGCTAAGCTCTCTGTAGTCACTCATTCTCATCACTTGAGTCTGCATCCATAGTTACACATTACCACTGCAAACAGAGGCTTTTCTAGCCAAACCTGAGATCAGTCTTAATCTAGGGATAAAAGCACAAATCTTTAGTTGGCAATATGACTGTATGTCCACTTAACAAAGAAACAGTGGTTCCCTGCTCCTTCAGGGTTTATGACCTCCCAGTCATGGGATTTTAACAGTGCTAGACATGAAATTACCCTTTGAGGAGCTGGCTTCCACTCCTCCAGCAAATGTAGTAGGAAGGCCGCTTGTTTGTTTCCCGGCTGCTCAGCAGCTCAGACCCGAAATAATCACAAAGAAACTATATTATTTAAATCACTGCTTGGCCCATTACCTCTAGCTTCTTATTTGCTAACTCTTACATCTTAATTTAACCCATCTCCATTAATCTGTGCATCACTGCGAGGTCGTGGCTTACTAGCAAAGTTTCAACGCTTCTGTTTCTGCCTGTGGCTCCATGTCTTCTCCCTGACTCTGGCTCCTTTCTCCCAGCATTCAGTTTTGTTTTCCGTGCCTAGCTCTGTTCCCCTATAGCTCTACTATAGGCCCAAAGCAGTTCCTTTATTGACCAATGGTATTCACAGCATACAGAGGGGATTCCCACATCAAGCAAAGAGCGGTTGGTTACCTCCATGCCAGCCTTGCCACTGCTGCTTCCATGGGAGCAGGTCATTTCATCGTTTATTTTATTTAGTTTTTAATCTTTAGACAGGGTCTCACTACATTGCTCAGGTTGACCTTGAGCTCACTTGATAACCTAGGCAGGTCTTGAACCTGCAATCTTTCTTAACTTCCCTAAACCTTGGCTTACAGGTCTGCACCAACCAACCTAGATAACATATAGGTTTAATTGAATTTCAGCGGAGTGTGGTGCTCAAGAAGAGGATCCAGAGATCAAGGGCTGGATCCTATTTCTATATCCTCAGTGCTTTTATTTTTCTTATTGTTCACTTTGGCAATATAAATAGGATGCCGTAGCCCTCACCCCTAATGCATTAATACTTAGTAAACTCATGTATATAGAAATGAGCTCTTCACCTATGCTGCTACTTGTGGCTTTGCTGCTCTTTGGATTGAAGTCAGGCCACACGTGTGTGGTTTTTAATTGAGCTGGTGTTTAGGGAGGAGGCTCAAGTGTATGAGGGCTTTTACTGTGATGGAGTGTGAGCTTTAGGGATAGTGTGAGACACAGCCTGAGGATGTTGGCAGGGCAGTTTACCATCTGGGAAGTTCTCTGGCCTTCTTCCATGAAGAGCTTGCTACAGAGGTTCAGTAGGATCTTTATGAGGTTGTAATGCCTGTCTTGTGGAAATGGCCCTAACCAGAAGAAGGGCACAGTAGAACATGCTGTTTTGTTATCGGAGGTGAGTCTGAACATGACTGTCAACGTCATATAAAATAAAATCAATAAAATGAAACCATCGTATGCAATTTCTCCTTTTTAAAAAAAAGGTTTATTTTTAATCATCTGTATGTATGTATGTGTCTGTCTGTCTGTCTGTCTTTCCCTGTGTGGGCATGTGCACAAGTGCATGGGTGCCAGAGGAGTCAGATCCCTTAGGAGCTGGAATTGTGAGAGATTTTCAGCTATCATGTAGGTGCTGGGAACAGAACCTGGGTCCTACGGAAGAGCAGGCAGTGCTCTTAACTGTTGAGCAATCTCGCCAGCCCCCAGAACTGCTCTCAAGAAAACAGTTCAAGTAAAGAAACACACAGCAGCTACCAAATGTTTTTCTATGCTTTTTCTCATATGGTCACTTGCATGAAATAGCCTTTAGGTGTGTCTGGTAAGTGGCAGAATATCCATGATCCATAAAGAGAGTATAGGAACGCAGGATAGCTGTGCAACGTGGGGCATCTGACACATTGATACTGTTTCGTTTCTTTTCCTTTCTTTCTCTCTCTCTCTCTCTTTCTTTTCCGAGACAGGGTTTCTCTGTCTAACAGTTCTGACTGTTCTAAAACTCTCTTTGTAGACCAGGCTGGCCTTGAACTCACAGAGATCCGCCTGCCTCTGTCTCCTGAGTGCTGGGATTAAAGGCGCGCGCCACCACCGCCCAGTTTACTAGCACTGTTTTTTAAATGAGATAAAAATGATGATCTTCGAATTCTATATACTTTTTCAAGATGGGGAAAGGTGGTACCAAGAAGGAAAACGATTTGCTTCACCTTGCACATTGAATTGTTCTCGAAGGTTCGACAGCTGTGCAGTGGCTGGTATGTCTGAGTGTGGTGCTGCACTCTTGGGGTGCAGCAAGAGCAAACCTGTGGCAGATCCCTGTGCTCGTGGAGCAGACACAAGGGCTGAACTACGATGCGATGCGGTGCTTAGCTTCTGAAGATGCAGGCTGGAAAAGCCACACCTCCAAGCATTGGTAAAGGCTGGGCTCATTTTGGTAACTTCACGGAACCCTGTGAGTTCAGTAGGAATTGGTGCTCAAATCTTTCTTGTCGTCCTTCCTACGCATCTGTGTAACGGGGTGTCTGAGAACCATGAGCTCGCTTTTGAAGACAATGAATCTATCTGTTCTTTGTTATTAAGTTCTTAAGCCTCCTGCAGCAAAAATTATCCCCGTTTCCGTGGGGACCAGGCTCTCAGTGCACGTGGCCTGCTTCAGTGCTATGCACACTGCAGATGGGCTGTCCTGTGTTCCCCATTCGTACATGCAGTACAGTTTGAGCTATATTCAGTGGAGGACGGGAACCGTGGAGAGACTCTCCAGGCAAAGGTTTTTCTTTGATGTTCACTGTGGGCACCGCTTAAAATCAAACGCCATGCTAAGCCGCCTTTCTTTGTTCTTGGCTCCTCGAAGAACTGGGTAATTTAAATGCCTCCCAACATTGAGTGGGTAAGTGAATAGAGCCCCAGACCAGGGCTTAGGAAAGCTACTTTCTGATCTTGACTCTGTGAAAAAGTAGCTGGAGTCTCGCTCAAGTGCTCAGAGTCTCTGGGCCTCTCTATCTCTGTCTTTAAGAAGATAAACTCTCAATTCCCAAATCACAGATGGCCTCTCTCTGGGAGTTTACTGAGACAGAAATATTTGATAGTTTGTAACCTATATTATAGTTCTATCTAGTAGTGAACTCCAAGGAAAGCCCCAAATGGAATTAACTCCAACTTTGTGTGGTGCGCTAGGGGCCTGAACAGAAAAGGAGACTTTTATGGCTGTTATTGTCTCAGCGTAATCAATCATTTACCAAGCTCTTGGAACAGCCAGGCACTGCTAAAGTGCCTGGTTGTGTTATGTCCTCTGTCCCTCCAGCAACACCATGATTTGGTCCTTTCTGTTTCCACATTTTATAAACAATAAACCCATGGTTCTAGAAGGCGAGTTAGCTCACCCAGGCTCACAGGCAAGCAGGTGACATGGCAGAATCCAAACTGGGTCTGTGTGGTTTTAGAAGTCTATGTTTTAGAATCTCTTGATTTTCATGTCAAATGGGTATGTGGTATGCGTGTGCGAGCATGTGCATGCGTGCAGGTGTTGCTGTCTTGGGGTGAGGACATCTCGTCCATCTGTCTGTCTTCCATCTTCTTTACCTCTGCAGTGGGAAGGTTTGTCCGTTTCCCAGAGGATACTAGAGTCTGGCAAGAATCCAGAGCTCAAACAAAGCTCCTCCTTGTTGGTCCTGCCTAAGTCCAGCCAAGGTGCAAGGGAGATTAGACACTTTGCAGAAAGGCAGGTTGACATGCGGGCCAGCTCAGAACTGCAGCTGATTTCACCTGACCTACGGGCCTCTATAATTAGACCCTGATGATCTGTGAATAAGAAGCAAGAGGATCATTCCCCAGAGGGATATAGACAGGTGCAACTTACAAAACTTTTGTGGCCCTTAATTCCAGCTGCCAGATGTCTCTCAGTAATAATAATAATAATAATGATAAAGATAAAAGACAATTTCATTCAGTATTTCAGTCTCAAGGTCGCAACCATTTTCAGCTCTGGTGAGGAGGAGCACACCATGAGGCTCAGGAGATACTGGTTTCAAGTGAATTTGCTTTGCTTTCAGTGATGGACACTGAGGGCATAGAAACTGCCAGCACATAAACAGGGACGAGAAAATGAATCAGAAGACCATGGCTTTGGGGACACTGGCTGAGTTCCTTGTGTGTTCCCAGGACTCCATTCCAGACCAGCAACACTGTCCTGCGCAGGAACTGTGTTAATAACTCACGAGCAGACATCCCTTCTGCTAGTAGACAGCCTTCTGATCTGCCGAGTCCTTTCACAGCAAGTGCCCGTGCGTGCGTGTGCATGCCATAGTCTGGTGGCCGGAATACTTTGTTACAGGAGATCTAACAGGCCTGAAGTGCTGCCGTGTGTGCTCTGTGCAGGCCCTGGGTCACACACGTGTCCACATCGATTGCCATCAGAGCAGCCTTGCTACAGACCTACTTCCTAACTGAAAAGATTACATACCTTTTCCTGGGTGTTGTTGGCTCCCACTGCTGTGCACGCAAACAACTTTAGAGCCCCCCTGGTTCTCCATATTGCCCCTCCATTGCGATGGCTTAAGTCCAGTCAGCCCCAGCAGACCCCTCTGAACCCCACAGTCTGTGCTGAGGGGAATCGAGAGCTGATGTTTTTGTTTCACAGAGTCCTGGAAGTCCTGAGCACCTGGCTGAGGGCCCGGGAACCTATACTAGAAACCAGCTAATATGACATTTATATTCCCCATTTCGGTCACTGAAAAGTGTTAAAGTAGGCATGTTATCCGGGAAGTGTTAAGATGAAGAAGACAAAGGGACTCTCTGACTTGAGGAGTATGTAGTCTTGGCTGCCATAAGACTAAGAAGCACGGGGATTTGCCATCAAAGCGGGGGTTGGGGGTGGAGGACCTCTGGGTGCAGTGAAAGGGCTCTCCTCTACAGCTCCCATCTCCTAGTGAATGCCGTTTAAACTGAAAAGACACAAATCTGGATTCCAAGTCTAAATAAAACCACCAGAAAACAAGGGCCAAAGGACTGTGGCTGAGAGAAGCAATAGAGTGCCTTGGAATCCCTCCTGGTGACCGATGAAGACTCCAGGAAGGCCCTGGTCCCCCAGTCCCGAGTGGCTCTGGATGAATCACACACAGAACAACGGGGCTATTTCTCGGGAGTCATTTGTCAAGTTGACATCCCTGCTCAGGGTTATTTAGGGCTTTCCAAAGATGCTCCTCTCCCTCCCCGCTGCAGGAAGCACCTGCGCAGCTGCCGAGCTGTGGCTTTGCTCAATAGCACTTTGGTATCCCTTAAGACCATCAATTACCTTTCTGTCCCCACTAGCAAGGACTTTGGCTGAGGTAAATCAAGGGACACCGGGAGAAGAGGATGAAGAGGAAGAGGATGGGGCGTGCCCTTGGGATCTAAGGCTGGCCACTGTTGGGAGGGGACTTCCCATTGATTTCTGGGAGATAACTCTCAGACAAGTGCCTTCTGCATCCTTAGCTACCTGGACCCGGATGAAACAGGAATGATACGGTCCTGGGAGAGGAGGTCCTGTGTTAGAGCAGTGGTTCTTAACTTTCCTAATGCTGTGACCTGCTAATACAGTTCTCCATGCTGTGCTGACCCTAACCATAACATTATTTTCATTGCTACTTCATAACTATAATTTTACTATTGTTATAAATCGGGATGTAAATCTCTGATATGCAACCTGTCAAGGGGTCGTGACCCATAGGTTGAGAACTGCTGTCATAGAGGAAAAGCAAGCCTGTCAGACGTATGTGACTGAAGTAAATCTGCTCTTATGATTCAGTGACTTGAGGGAGAGAGAAATTGGAAAGGAATCTGAAGAGAAAACATTGTCACGGTTGGACTTGGAGAATGGGCCTCCGAAAGCAGCGAGGGGAGTCAGAGATGTTGAGTCTAGGGAAGGCAAGGGATGAGCTAAGAATCGGCTCCAATTGCGGGGAGCCTAGTGCTCTGCAGCTAGCTGTTCATCACCGGCCACTGCCATTGGCAACGTAATGTCGGTTGGGGATGCTCGGATGGCGCCTGAGGGGTTTGCTCTCTGTGTGTGCTGAGTTAGCATGCTGTTTTTATTCATGAGTGGTAGGTTTATTTCCTAGGGATCTGTATGAAGGGAAATGACACCGTCCCAGCTGGAGTGGTCAGTGGGACTCTTCTCAGTTTACAGAGCCCCCAAACCCCAGCATAATCTTTGTATCAAACATAATCTTTGTATCAAACACTCCTCTTCAGATCCACTCTGTATATGAAGCTCCCACTTAGCTCCCTTGCATTCATGTCGAGTTGTGGCTGTATTCTACTCAGAAAATGGTGAAATGTGTGCTAGTTTTCATTTGCCCTAATAAACACCTGATCTAAGGGCCTCCCTCCATGTCCCACCTCTTATACGTTCCTCTTTCTCCCACTAGCACCACTCCAGGGACCAAGCCCAATACATAGGCCTTTAGGGGACACACAGGAGTCAAACTACAGCAATGCCTCCTCATTCCTTTGGCCACAAATTTCAAGCACCAGCGCACTGGGCACCTGTGACATCCCTGCTGTGCCACCACCGCCACTGAGCTTTGGGAAGTCAGCACGGCATAGAATGCAGCAGGGCCTGCAGGGGCTAGTTCAATCCTTGTCTCTTTGTATTGAAATCTGTCAAGGACCCCATTGTGTGGTTTCTTTATGCCCCTAGGATATCAGGGCATATAGAACTTTCTCGCCGGGTGGTGGTGGTGTATGCCTTTAATCCCAGCACTCGGGAGGCAGAGGCAGGCAGATCTCTGTGAGTTCGAGGCCAGCCTGGTCTATAAGAGCTAGTTCCAGGACAGGTTCCAAAGCCACAGAGAAACCCTGTCTCGGAAAAACTAAAACAAAACAAAACAAAACAAAAAAAAAGAACTTTCTCTCCCATCCACCCTTGCATTGGCCATGCCCCGAGCACCCCAGCTTTTATCTCCTCAAGAGTTCCTCAGGAGCCTTACAGAGCCCATTTCTCCTCTGAGGCCAACACGAGTCCCCTTCCTTTAGGATGATGATGGTGGGCAACTTGGGGTATATAATTCTCTAGTAGCTGGGCTCTCCTAGTGATCCTCATATGGCACTAGGAAGTTTCTGAGGAGAGAGAGAGAGAGAGAGAGAGAGAGAGAGAGAGAGAGAGAGAGAGAGCGCACCTGGGATGCTGAGTCTGTCCCCAGCACCTATTCCCATGCTCATTGTGGACAGCGCCCGAGGCGCCTGTTGTCCAATAGACCTTCCCTCCCTAGCCAGAGATCTATTCTGAGTGCTGAGCCAACAGCTCAGGGACAGCTAGATCTACACAACCCTTGATACCCATAAGAAAAGGGAGCAGTCATTACATTTCAGAACTCAGGGGAGAGAGGCTTGGGGATCGTTTGGTAAGGGAGTCTTGTTTTGCAGGTATGGAAGCTGATGCACACAAAGCCACAGAGCGAAGTGGATGTGATTCCAATCTATTCTTGTCCTCGCTGCTGTTTCTCCATAGCCCAGGCATTAAAATCATCAAGAGATTCCAAGACACATGTGGATGAGACAGAAAGTGTATTTGTTTCCTGTTGTGGCTGTAACGACAGCCCTTCCTTCCTGCCAACACAGATTTATCGGCTCAGCCAACACACACGGGTTATCTTCTAGCCTGTAGATTAGAAATCCAACAGGGGTCTCACTGAGCTAACATCAACGCTAGGCTCCTTTCTGGAAATTACGGCAGAGAAACTATTCCCTTGTCTTTTCTGTCTCTTAGAGACTGCCTGCATTTCTTGGCTCATGGCCTCTTCTTTCCATCTTCAAAGCTTGCAGTGTTAGATAGGTCCTTCTTGCGAGGCGTGTGGTACAGGGTGAGCTGCCATTCTAAGTCATTTCAAGAGTGGCCTTAACTTCTCTGGTATGCAACAGTATATTCACATGTTCCAGGGGTTGGGAGCTGAGACTTTTTTGGGGGTGGGGTTGTGAATTTACTCTCCCTCTGGGATGGAAAGTAAATTATTCTCTCTCTCTTTCTCTCTTTCTGTGTGTGTGTGTGTGTGTGTGTGTGTGTGTGTGTACGTCTGTGTCCTTCTCTAATTCTTTGTGATCTGAGAAGTTTGCTCTAAAGATTTTCTAGATGGTTGTATTTAGCTCCATGTTTCCCCTTTCAGCTCTGAGTTAGTAACTCTGGGAGCCGCAGAGGAGGGAGTGGCAATGCTGACAAACACACAGCAGGAGACACAATGTGACACACGGTGACACACTGAGGTGAGGACCAAGGGGAGACACCTAGTTTTTCAAAGACTGAGGATTCCTAGCCCTTACAGGTACCCGTTCAGTTTGCAAGGAGTAACTGACACGAAACACCTCAGGGGGACCCTGAACTTGCAGCCCTGCTGGCTGTTAAACCAGTTCGTAAGGTGAGGGAGGGCCAGTGCTCCACAGGACTGAAGGAGGGAGCCAGGGACCTCAGGCTAGGGTGACCGCAGACTCATTTACAGAACCTGTGGGACACGACCCCTTTGGGGGTCAAATGACCCTTTCACAGGGGTCACCTAAGACCATCAGAAAACACAGATATTTATGTTAAGATTCATAACAGTAGCAAAATTATAGTTATGAAGTAGCAACGAAATAATTATGGTTGGGGGGTCACCACAACGTGAGGAACTGTAATGAAGGGTCACAGCATTTGGAAGGTTGAGAACCACTGCCTAAGAGGATTTTAGGTGTTTTCTTTGTCCTCACGCAATGAACGACCCCATAGACCTTTGAACGCCTGCCACTCCCTTTCTTGTTTTGCTCTAGGTAGAGATAGGATATGATTTAGATTCCTTTATGTTTCTAACTCTCCAAGACTATAGACTTTCTGTGAAAATCCAGATTTTGTCTGTAGTTATTGATGATATTTGGCATTGTTAAGAAAACCAGGAAAAGTCTTTGATCTTTTCCAGGATGATGGGGCAGTGGCTGGTGGTGTACGTTTGTGTGTGTGTGTAGGGGGGGTTGAGATCCAGATCTCACCAGATCTTGTGGCCCCACTTATGGGACAAAGAAGATGGGGAGGAAGATCTGAGGCAGAGTTGTCTGCCTGCTGTGACTCAGTGGCCTTTGCAGGTCCCCTTTCCTCAGATGTTGTGATGGCTTTCAATTACATTCAAATAGGCCATGTCACAGAGGGGGGCCCATGCAGGAGAGTAAACTGCATAGTTCACAGGCTCCTCATAGTGGCCCAGTCAGCACCATTCCTTAGGGACTCTTAATCCACAGAACTGAGTAGGGAAGGTGTGTGTGTGTGTGGGGGGGGGAGGTAGGTAGAAGCATATTTCAACTGAAGTCACAGGCTGTGGGAAGATAAGTTGTGTTGGTGACTGAAAAGACTCTAGCTAGCCCCGGCCTGACAGACATGGCTCTGGCAGGCCCTGCCGTTCTTTGTCACTAATTGCTTGCTAAAAGCCATTAGATTACATCCGGGAAGCTGGCCACCAAGGTCTATTCCATTCCCTTATTTGCCCATTTCTTCCTCCTGAGGCTGACTCCAAAAGTCCAGCTATCAAAGTGCTGAAGTCCAGCAATCAGAAGTCCCCTTTGGCTCACCTAATTAATATGCCCAATTAAAATCAAACACCTCATCCTGATTTTCCCTTTGTACCTTTATAAACCATCATTTTCCTATGGACCACTCTGTCTCCGCTCCACCCAGAGGCAGTCCTTTGCTCCCCTGGGACAAACACCCTGCACCTCCTCATCTGTTCCCTTCCCCTTCTCCCTTGTCCACCGTCTTCTGAGTTTGTCCCTTATTCTCTGGCCTCCATTCCTATGGAGAAAATAAATCTCCTTTGCGCCAAGAACTTGGCCTTGGGGTCCTGAGCCGTTCTTTTTCCTCTCAGTGGCCACATCCTTACCTCATGGTGGGACATGGTCTGGTAAAATAGCCACAGGCAGGGGTGAGAAGGGGAGTGTGGGGTGCATCCTCGCAGTGGCTTAGCATCTCTCTGCCTGCCTCTCCGTCTCATGGGTTTGTCAGGCGAACGAATGCAATTCCCGTTTTAGGTTGTCATTGATTCAAGACATTCTTCTTCCACTTGTGACTCCTGGGTCCTGGGTAAACTTTCGTTCTCAGTTTTCCCATTTTCTCGACACTCTGAAAGGCAGACTGAAGATGATGAGTGGTTAGCATCAAAGCCCAGCCTGTCCCTGATGGTTTGGGAGGGCGATCAGCAGAAAGAAGGTGAGAAGTAAACCAGGCAAGACATCTCAGAGGTTGTGACTGCTGTCTCCATGGGGCGGCCTGTCGTTCTGTCCGCTTTCTTTCTTGCTTTTTTGGATTCCACCTTAGTTAAAGTGAATCATGGCCCCAATCCACAGAGAGTGACGCTAACCTTGGGAACCCTGGGGAGTGTGCTTGTGTTCTGTGGTATATATGGCATATAACCAAGCATAGGTGAGACATTTAGGGAGTCTTTAATAAACACTTTTCTTTAAATATTTTTACATTTATTTACTCGTTTGTGTGTGGGAGGTGAGACATGCAAGCAGCGGCATGCTTGTAGGGTCAGAGGGCCATTTGCTGGAGTTGGTTACTGCTCTGCTTCCACAATGTAGATTCCAGGGAGCAAACTAAGATCTTCAGGCATGGCCACAAGTACCTTTGGCCACTGAGCCATCTTTCTGACCGGAGCTTAGTGGTTTTGGCTACAGAGGAGAAGGAAGAAGGAAGGGCCAGGGAAGGGGTAGAGAGGCAGGAAAGGTAGAGCAAGACAGACATAATTCCATCAGGAAAATGCTGGCTAGATCAGTGTAAGACTGTACTAGTTCCAACTTGTCATCTAGATGCAACAAGAGGAACCTTTTCTGTGATGACAGATGCTAAGAGCTAGGCGTGTCTGGCTTTAGAAAAACGCACAGCTAAGTAGACAGGCAAGCGGAAAAGTCAATGGGCAATTACTCAGCTACGCTGTTGAGGAAGGAACGAGGAAGGCCGGGCCCACATTTTAACCAGACGTTAAATGAAAACATATGGAAAGCGCTTTTCAGATCCTCGTGCAAAGCTGGGAACAGCATGCAAAAGAGGCAGCCGTGTCTCCCTCAAAGGGAGGCTGTGAAGAAGAGCTAAGCTTGTCTTATGGCTGAGTTGCCAAGCTGGTTTGCGCGCCTCTACCTTGGTATAGCCACATCTGCTTTTCATAACACGCGGGGGGGAAGCGAGTTGTCCCCTTGGACCTCTAAGTATAATCTGTCTGCGGGGTTTATGCTGTTTCCTGGCAGAGTTAGTTTTGGGGTGTTTGTTTCATGAAGAAAGGGTCTAGTATATTTCTTTATTTCTGCAAAATTCAGTTGAACAAAATTGTACATGGTTTCTCTCAAATCTAAAACCGTCCCAGATTTGGATACAGTGTTTATTTGTGCTGTTGTGAGTCAGGATGAATCTGCAAGGCCAGAAGACACCTGAACTTTTGACTTCCCTCTTAGGCGCACACAGCCGAGTGTGCATTGTTCTATCTTAAAAATGGAAAACAAGGAACTATTCATATCTTGTTCTCAGAGCCTTTCCCCCTCACGGAGACTGTGCCCCCACCAAATGCTTCCAAACACCCCAGGAAACCACCGCATCATTGTGAAAAGACTAATCGCCACACACCACTTGGTGTTCCTTCCTGGACGTCATGGGCCAGAACCCTGTGGTTCCCACGTTGTCTCTGTCATCGTTCCCCGGGAGTGTTAGCTCTTATCCTGAGTCCAGGCGGGACAGCCTGTCTCAACTCCAGCCCTTATGTAAGTGGCTGTGGGAGAACTGGCAATAAACAAACATTTTTCTAGTCCTTGTTTTCTCTGTAGCCTTGAAAACTATTTCTCAGGCTCCTTCAACGAGATGGCAAAGTCCCTTCTTAGAAACAAGACTCACTGTAGGTCTAGATTCTAAAATCAGAGCAACATGTGCTGAGTTGATCAAAGATACCAAGCTGTAGAGAGCTGGGGTTTGTAGGTGGCTTCTTTTTACAAGTGTGCATTTCAGAGGGCCAGCCCACATAACCATACTATGGGCAACCACAGAAAAATTGCCTGGCTGTTCTAGGACCATAGATAAAGGCCTTCCAGACCATAGGAAGGACAGGGGCTGACCTGGGAATGGAGAAGTGATGTGTAGGTTTCCAGCACCAAAGTCAGATTCAATGTATGGACAAAGTACATTTATTCATATGTGTGCCATGTGGCCAGACACCTGTAGAACCCATGTTTCTTTGGGCTAGTCCATCTTGGAAACTCAAAGGAAGAATGACTTACGATATCTGTTTCAAACCATTCTGCCTTTAACTCCCATAGCTTCCCTGGTTCGGCAGCAGATGGGGAACTCCTAGGAACCATAGCTGTTGCTTGCTAGCAGTCACCCGTGAACACTGCCTGCCCCTTCCCTCTAACTCCGGCAGTCATGTCCACTACGAGGGGCCAGTAGAAGGCCCTTGCCTTGTTAGGTCCCTTGCAGTAGCTACAGTGGTAAACTAACTCCCTGCTCTGAGGGTCACACTGGCTGAAATAATCTTAAAAGGAATTACCAAATAGGTTCATTGCTTAGGAGGCAGGAGTGGAGATACAGATGTGTCCTTTAATACTAGCGTTGGGAAGACTGAAGCAAGGGGATCTCTTTGAGTTCGAGTCTAGCCTGGCCTACATAGCACATTTCAGGACAGCCAGGGCTATGTAGAAAAAGCATGTTTCCAAAAACCCCATACATATATAAAAAACATTTTAAAATCTGAGAAGCATCCATAGTTTCCTTTGGGTTCCCATGAGTCAAGATCCCCGAGAGAGGACTTCATTTTGGAAATGTTGCTCTGGCTCTAGGAAGTCTATACGGTTTGTCGTTTTTCTTAATTAGGGTTTCTATTGCGGTGAAAAGACACTATGACCATGGCAACTCTTATAAAGGAAAACATTTATTTGGGTGGCTTACGTACTGTTCAGACATCTAGTCCCTTATCATGGAGGGAAGCAAGGCAGCATGCAGGCAGAGGTGGTGCTGGAGAGGTAACTGAGAGTGCTATATCTTGCAGGCAACAGGAAGTGAGCTGTCTCACTGGGCGTGGCTTAAGCATATAATGAACCTCAAAGCCTGCCTCCACAATGATGTACTTCCTCCAACAAAGCCACACCTACTCCATCAAGACCACACCCTAATAGTGCCACTCCCTTTTGGGGCCATTTTCTTTCAATCCACTGTGTCGTTGTTTGCATAACATGGAAGAGAGAGCCACCGGAGAGGGAAGCGGTTAGCTTGGTCACTTGTAGCTGCATGGGTTGTGAGGGTGCATTAGTCAGCTTTCATTCTTGTAACAAAACTCTCCAGATAATCAGCTTACAAAGAAGAGAGGTTTCCTTTGGCACAGCTTTGGAAGTTTTCAGTTTACAACCAGTTGGAAGTCTGTGGCAAGGGGGACTCATCATGGCGTGTTGACAGAGGTTTCTATCCCACCTGGTCAGTCCCAAAGAAACACACAGAGGTCTACATGAATTATAAACTGGTTGGCCTATTAGCTCAGGCTTCTTATTAACTGTTACATCTTACATTAACCCATAATTCTTGTCTTTGTTAGCCACATGGCTTGGTACCTTTTATCAGCAAGGCATTCTCATCTTCCTCAGTGTCTTGGTGACAACTGCAGACTGAACCTTTTCTCTTCCCAGAATTCTCCTGTTCTGGTGGCCCTGCCTATACTTCCTGCCTGGCTATATTCTGTTAAGCCATTGGCTGAAAGCAGCCTCTTTATTAACTGATTAAAGCAGCACATATACAGAAGGACTAATAAATAAATACATAAGGAGGAGTTGTCTTTGAAATTTCCTGCTTTGTGGAAATTCTGCCAGATACTCTGGGCCTGTAGGCTGAAGATGGATGCCCCAATGGTACAGAAGAACTTTGGGTGACTGTCCAGGTAGCAAGATGTCTCTGTAAATTCTAGAGTATTAGAAGTTGCTTACATTGCACTTCCTGTTAACTTAGGTAATATTATATCCTTCTGGAGTCTTTGATGGAGTTAAAGAATAGATAGTTATAATTATAGTTTTTCTTAGTTATGATAAAAGATAAAATAGATATAAATATTATAACTATAATTCTTGCTTGATAAGTGTTTTTTTGTATGTAATCTTGCTATGTTAAAGTTAAAACCTTCCTTTTTAATTAGAAAAAAAAAAAGGAAGGTGATGTGGGAAGTCCTTCTGTCTATGTGTTGCTTTTATTGGTTAATGAATAAAGAAGCTGCTTGGGCCTATGACACAGCAGAATAGAGCTAGGTGGAAAAGCTAAACTGAATGCTGGGAGAAAGAAGGCAGAGTAAATGAGAAGCCATGTAGCCGCCCACAGGAGACAGACACACCAGAACTTTTCCTGTACGCCTCAGCCATGTGGTGTTACACAGATGAATAGAAATGGGTTAATTTAAGATATAAGAATTAGCCAGAAATACACTTAAGCTATTGGCCAAGCAGTGACTCAAATAATATAGTTTCTGAGTGATTATTTGGGGGTCTAAGCAGCCGGGAACCAACAAGCAGCCTCCCATAACAGTGGAGTAAGCTGCTCACTTCAAGACAAGCTGGCCAAAGAGAAAGGAAAAGATCAGCTTCCCACAGGCTCCTCTGAGCACATGCCCCCTACCACCTTAGACTTCTCATTAAGCCCCACTTCTTAAAGATTCCACTATATCACATTAGTGCTACAGTCTGGGGACATGACTTTAGTCAATTCGGAAACAGCACAAAGGTCGTTCACTAGGTGGGCACTTACCCAAATTGTAACAAGGCTCAATGCAAAAAAAAAAAAAAAAAAAAAAAAAAAAAAAAAAAAAAAAAAAAAAAAAAAAGAGGGACTTGAAAATTAAGCATTTATTGAGTAGCTAAGAAGTACATAAACCACATAACCACAGAAGTCCTTTGCTCATGATGCCACTCTGACAACCACAGCTTCTGTGGAAAGTCATTTTCAGAGGGGAGTGTCCAGAGGGATGACACTGAAGGCTGTGCAATACAGTCAAGGGAAGAGAGATGCCCCCTGGCTGCTGCTAGCAGGGCAGCCGTCCTTGTAAGTAGCCACTAACCTAGTGGATCACTTTAACCTAGTGGATCACTTTGAATAGCAGGTGTGCTTCCAAGTACTTTCCAGAGGTCTAATCGTTTAATATACACGCAGGTCCAGAAGCGTCATTCATCTTCCCAGCGGCCACACAAAGCAGGTCTCACTCCCCACAGCTTTTTAACGTGAGGAAACTGAGGACCGGTGAGGTCTAAGGAAATGGTGATTGAGAGTCTGGTTCCCAGGTTTCTGATAAAGAACCTCTATTTTCCTGGGAGGTCTCTGTGGAGCTTCCTGCCCTGCGAGGGACTGAATTATGCTCAGCTTACAGAGAGTTGATTTATTGGCTATAAAACAGAGCCATTCCTCCAGTGTTAGATTCTGCTGTTCTGGTAACTGAACTACTTATTTCCAGTAATAATCCAGGGCACCTCTTTTGGGTATTGAGGTGCCTGCAGTGACTAAATAAGAACCAGGAGGCTGATCGGAGAGAATGGAGTCAAAACAAGGCTAATTGCAAAATCTCAGGGGGGATGTCGGCTAGACGGAGGCATTATCTGGAACTCATCCTTGTGTTTAAGGCATGTCTTGTTGGTAGGCAGTGTGCTTTTGGCTGCTGAGCACAGGGCCTCTCTCCATATAAAGGGTTTTTTCCTCTGTTGTGGGCATTTCCTCATCCACTCACAGCAGGTATATAACCACCAAATAGCTTGCCCCCTCCCCACTTTAAAGACATGTATGTTCATGTGGGGGTGGGTGTGCATATACATGAGCACACGACAGTACACATGTAGAGGTCTGAGGACAGTTTTCAACAGTTCTCCCTTTCCACCCTGTGGGCTCTGACGATGCAAGCTCCTTCACCTGGCGAGCCATCTGGCCAGCCGTTGCTCTTTTCTCTGCTTGGCTGCACATTGGCATAGGATACGAGTATCGTGATCCAAGCAACATCTTCTTTACGAACCACTTCTATGGATGCCCCACCCTCAGAAGGCCTACTGCTCTCTTCCTGAAACCTAGCTGGATCCTTAAATGCCTTATACCTGCCCCTTAACTCAGCATCTACATCGCTGCAAGGGGAGTAGAACGTGAATACCTTAAAATGAGCTAATACTCCACGACACATTTAGGATAAAGATGCCTAACGGATCCAAGGGAGGTAAACAAACTCCCTAGAATCATGCAGCATTAAGCAATTAGAAACTGTGCTTGGGTTGGTTTCCAGTGGGACCCAGGAAGTAAGCGTGAAACAAACAGCTCAGGTCATCAGAGAATTAATTGGTCTGTATCTGAAACCCTTCCCCTAGGGCTGTCTTCTTCCTGCCACAAGTCAGGATGGCTCAACAAAACACCCTCTCCAGATGCAAAGAGAGACCATGGGAGGTGATTTTGAATCTTTGGGAACACCTTCCAGAGCAGCCCAGCAGGCCTAATGTTACCTTTCTTTTTTCATGACACAAGGGGCAAGTCTCGTGCTAACTGGAGGGAAACAGTATTTTTTAATGTTCTTATGAGACTTTTATTTTACAAAAAGAAAATGGATTTGGAGCCTATGATGGTTATAGAGGTAAAAAGGCTTCTTAAATTCCAGAGTCAAGGCATTCACAGTTGGCTGTGAACATGTCCTCAACCCAGTTGGAAGGGATGGTCCCACGTGGTCAGCATGGACAGGTTACTGACAAGGCAGGCACACGTGGACCTGAAGCCATAGGAATGAGTGATGAAGGGGCAAAGAAGAGGGTCCTCAAAGGACCAGGACAGAATGTTCTCTTAGGGTTAGGTCCACTTGGGAAAATCACTGCTAAGGGACTGGACAAAGTACACCACAGTCATCTCTCGAGTTAGATTCAGATAGTAATTGTAACTCTGTGTGTGTGTGTGTGTGTGTGTGTGTGTGTGTGTGTGTGTGTGTGGTGCACATGTGTGGTATCTGTGGTGTTTATGTGCACATGTACATGCACGCATGTGGTGTGTGTGTGTGTGTGTTTGTATTCCCTGCTGTGGATTTTGCTCTTTCCTAATGTTCCCCTCCATCATCCAGCACAGTTACAAGCACCTCTGCATTCACAATGAGAGGCAGGAATGAGCTGCCTGTCACACACTTGCTCATTGCCTCCTGTGAGGTGGTTTAACTGTGCTTATTTGGGTCTGCTCTTAGCTACCTCACCTGCTTTAGTTTATTCCTCTTCCTACTTATGTGAGGTACTGGGGGGAAGCAAAAATATGGCTTGTGGTTAAAATCAACTCTTTGAAGACAGTCAAGATACAATAATGACAATAGCAATGATCATTCATAGTTAAATATGCAACCATGGTGCTTCTATAGAGTATCTGCTATGTGTGAGACTCTGTTGGAAGCAGGCTGCAGCAATTCAGTTCATCTCATCTCTTCATTGAGCAAAAGAAGTGTGTGAGGCGAAGGATAGTAGAATTTGTTTGGTTTGGTTCTGATCTTTGAATTTCTCAAAATGAATTTTAGTAAGATCTGAACTAAATGTAATCTGGTTCTTATATGGTCCCATTTTAAAGCCTGCTCCCTCCCCCAAACCCCGCAGGGTAATTTAAAAGAAGTAGGGACCTGATCTACCCAAGGTTCCCATAGACATCGCCGGACAGTGCACTCAGAGTCCTGGCTCCCTCTCTCCTTCCTCCTCCTTGCTCTTGTCCTGTTATCATGAACTCTTTCCATTCAGAGCCTCATATTTGCTGGGGAATATTATTTTAAAGTGTGCGACCTTTGTTTATGTTGCATTTGTGGAACTCTGTGAAGCTGTTTTACTATGCCTGTCTAAAACACCTGATGGTCTAATAAAGAGCAGAATGGCCAATAGCGAGGCAGAAGAGAGGAATAGGTGGGGCTGGCAGACAGAGAGGAGAAATCGGGGATAAAGAGGTCTGGGAACAAGAAAGGAAGGAGGAGGACTTCAGGGACCAGCCACCCAGTTATGCAGTTATACAGCCAGACATGGAAAAGAAGGAAAGAAAAGGTATACAGGAACAGAGAAAGAGAAAAGTTCTGAGGCCAAAGATATGTGGGATAATTTAAGAAAATTCAGCAAGAAACAAGCCAAGCTAAGGCCAGGCAGTCATAACTAAGGAAAAGCCTCCATATGTGCGAGCTGGGTGGTGAGGCCCCCCAAAAGTCAAAAGACTAAAAAACCAAAAGAGTAAAACATGGCGCAGCACATATCAATTGCTTCCTGTGGTAGCATCCCCTTCCTCTTGCTTCCCAGGGCCAGAGCCCCCATCTCTTGGGAACCTCGTTTGTTCCTACATCCTGGGAAGGGTAGAGGCTGTGTGCTTCCCCAGGCCAGCAGAAGGATGAGAGGCGCATAGTGCAGTCACGGGCAGAAGTGGACTCCCAGTGTCTAAACAAATGCAAGCTCAGGCCTTCTGCGTGACCACGCTCGCCAATCTCCGCTCTCACTGCCCGGTATTCAGAGAACACAGTTTCACTTCCTTCTTCTCTCCCATTAGACTCCAAGGGTTGCCCGTGGAAGAGAAGCAGTCAGTCCGAATTAAGCATCGCCATGAACTTGATCATCTTTAAGCCTCTGGTTTCTCACGGGAAACCGAGGGGTGAGCAGGGTGGGGGTAGCGGGGTCTCAAGGCAGAGGCCAGAAGATAAAAAGACATTTGCAGAGCTCGATCCAGGGCTGACAATGGAAGCGTCCCAATGAAAACCAACCACGAGGAAAGGAGGCCAGCTCACTCCACTGTGATGTTGTTATCCTAGGGTGGCACACTTACACAAGTTCAAATAGGAAATAAACAGTATTTCAAGGGTTCCAGTAAGAAAATAATGAAAGCCTTGGAGCGCACAGCTGCAGCCAGTTTCTGGGATTAGGCTGTACCCCTGCCTTTGGCCTTGGCTCCCTCCCATCTTGTGTGTCATTTGATCTCTGCAGCTTTCCTTCCACAGGGTTCAAGTACATGCCTGCAGCCTTCTCCTTGCCCAGCAAGTAAACAAACCTCCAATGACAAAGGAAAACACTGGCCCGGGCATAGTGTTTCAAGGCAAGCCCGAGGTGGGGGATTTCCCAGTTTGTTATGACAGCCACCCTGCTCTCCCCGCCAGGTTGAGAGGATCAGGGATAAGGCTGAAAAGCTTTGAGTCAGGCCTGGAGAATTCTAGTTTCAACACCTCCTCAGCCAGCAGCTGCTTAATCATACCTAGGGATGGTGAACACAAAGGTCGCGGTCGCGATGATTATATCTGCGGGCTGCTTCCCTCAATGTTTACCTCTTTGCCTAGCACCTGGAGGAGATCCTCAGTGCCCTGCATTTTGTTCTTACGAGATGGTACCCACGGTCAGCGGTAAGACTTCAGCTGGCTCTGCTTGATGGACTAGTCGTCTGAACAATCCCATGGAAGATGGAAGGTTGGGCATCGCAGAGTAACTTGCTGTTCAAGTATAGGTTTGATAAAAAATGGCATAGCTTCTCTTGCCCAAGTCCAAGGCTCCCCATATTGTCACTGTACTCAAGCAGGGACAGGACTTCTAGAAAGACCTTCTTTTTACACTACGCTGACAGTACTTACGGTCTTCTGGGTATAACCTGCTGTGTCACCCTCGAGAGTGACTGGCCTAGAACTATCATGTGGAGCCCCCTGAAGATGTCAACTTGCTCCCCGAGGAGATAGCTTGGCCCAAGAGTCACTAGGAGGCCTTGTAGCCTGTGATCTCAGCTGTGCTGAAGGCTGAAGCAGGAGGATTACAAATCCTAAATCTTCTTGAACTGTAGAGAAAGTTTGAAACCCTGCCACAAACAAACAAACAAGAATGAATCTCAGTGGTAGAACACTTCCCTGTTATGTTCAAGACCCTAGAAGAGGGCCCACTTGTCTGTAGCCATTCCTATAATTCGATCCCTTCGTTTTCATCAAGAGCAAGTGCTAAGAGTCTAATTTGTTGGGAACTACTTTTAGGGGGGATGAAGAGTATGGGGGATTGGTTGAGAGAAATGGCAACTACAGTCTGATAGTTTCTTCCCCTCTCTCCTTTCTGTGTGGGGCTTACCTGTCTACTATACCCTGCCCAGTAACCAAACCACACGTCGTGTTAAGTCATCTTCCTATCACCATAATGAACTATTTGGAATGATTAACTTGAAATGAGAAAGCCCTTGTTTTGGCTCATCATTTTGGATGTTTTACTCCAGCGTCAATTCATCCATTTGCCTTAGTCCTGGAGCAAGACAACATACCACAATGGGAGGATACGACAGAACCAAACAGTAGCAAAGAAATGAATATGGGTGAGGTCCCCCGTCTCCCTCAAGGGCATGTCCCCACTGACCTAAAGACCTGTTAGCTCTACTGTTTCCTAGCAACACGGCCCTGTCATCAAGATTTTCCCTCCTCTGGGGATCAAGTTTAGCACATGGGCCTCTGGGGTCATTTAAGATCTAAGCTATAGCATTCACGGTATAAATCATATCTAGGACCTGGCCCAATTTCCCAGTACAGAGGCCTCATTTAGAAAAGTTAAACATTTTCATCAGAACAAAGGCAGAAATCAAGGTAGCTAGAAAAATTTTAAAACACTGTCAAGTGCCGCATATATCACAAAATCTAGAAAGTAACACACTCTTAATTAGCTGTCCATCATACATTATAATAATTTTTCCATACACTGTTTTGAACACTTTGCTAGTCTCTTTATCACATAGCAATTTTAAGGAGAAAACCAATAGAAAGGCAGTAGAGTCTTTTGTTAATACGTCAAAAGAAACTTCATTTTAGGTTTAAATAGTTGAGATGCATAGGTGGGTGAGTCACAGCATGTGTGCCATTTAGAGAACATCTATAGGTCTGTGGTCTAAAGAGTCAAGATTTCCTCACTGATGGTCAGGGTGATGGAGATTCTCACTTAAACTTTTCATGGTTGCTAAGGGAGGAAGCCCCACAGCCTGACCACCCGCTACTGCTGTTCCCTCAAATCTAGACGGTCCTTCATTTCCCCCACGTTCCCAGGGCCAGATTCTCCACTGCGCACACACAGTGGCAGACTTCCATCTGTGTGCCTCTGTTATCACGGCGCAGCGTGAGTTGGCACTTAAGTTACCGAGTATTTCTAGAAACAATCCCTATGAATAGCAGCAACTTATCTATGTACAGAGGTGACTAGAAGCCAGCTAAATATAACCCCTTCAACCCAAGGCAAATACGCCCCCAACGCAATTTCACCTCAGCGGGGTTCCAAAAATACTGTGGGCCGTCTTTGTACAGGGTGCTTGAGAGTGAGGGAAAGGGAAGCGAGGGTGGAACAACATCTTACCCCATTGCAATCAGATTCTGATTTTGTAAAGCATTGCAAAGCTTATGTGGCTATGGGCTCTATAGCTTTCTCTTCATTGAGAGATAGGTTCTTGAACTTATTTGTGGATCCCAACACCTGTGATGGTCAAGGCACTTCTTAGATAAAACGGCCCAGTGGCTGACTATAACCAATGCAGTCCTCACCTACACTTTAAATGGTCTCTTGATTGCTTACCACACTGGGCACAACGCCTACACCTCCCTTCATTTCTTTAGACTTATCGTAGTACCCGGCATACAGCAGATGCAAGTTTTGCTTTTTGATTCAGTTCAACTTTCAGGATTTGGTTCCTTAACGTGTGGTTGCAGACCATGGCCAGCTGGATCCATCTGAAAACTCAGCACGGTGCTTAACTGCTGTTAGTGGGAAGGAGTGGAAAAATTAATCTCTAAAAGATCACGAAGACAGATGAATGAGGGGGTCAAAGTCAAGGCTGCTGTCAGCCCGCTCGTGGCAGGGGGCATCCCTCTCCCCGAGACTGGGCCTCAGGAAGCAGCCAGGCAGCTGGCCTGAGACTAAAGAGATGAGACGTGTAGTTTTCATATTTGTGAGGGTTTTCAAAAGCTAAGTATTTGTGTCTTGGAGTGAAAACAAGAAGCCAGAGCAGGCATGACAGGAAGGGAACGAGAAGGAAGGTAGGGAGAGGGAGTGGTCAGAGAGCAGCAGCTCTTCTCTGGGTCTATCCTCTGCCTTAGCACTTCTGTGTGATGCTCCTGATGGGAGTAGGTCAGAGGTCAGTGAGGGTACATAAAACACGGTGGCTTCTTAAGCAGCCCGGCCCTGTGCTGCTCCTGGAGAGAATGCATTGCCGGGGTCTGAGGATTTGCTAGTTTGTTTCTAAGGGGCCTCTGTGTTTATCTCTTTTTCTGGGTGAACAAATAGGTTGGTAGCACCGCATGTGAACTGTGCAACCTGTGTGAGTTCCTTACGATCTGCCGAGCTGGGGCGGGGTTTCCTGTTCCTTGTTTCCTCATCCTCTGGGCTCTGCTACCCTGTGCATTCGTTGGTTCAAGGACTGTGTACAGAATGTGCTGTTGAGGGCCTCCGTGTGCCACATTGCCTCAGAGCAGAGGGCACAGTGAGTGAAGGACAAGATGACCCTGTCGCCTGTCCCCCTCCCCAAACCCCCAGCTTCCCTTCCTGCTGGTGAGGCAAATGGCAAACGAGAAGAAGAAGGATGACGTATGCTTGCCAGAGGGCGACTCACACTGCAGAGGACGTGAAACCAGGGAAGGGAGTGGGCTCGGAGGGGGCATCAGTTGGAAGAGTGTGATTTCCTTTGTGAAGAGTATACTGGGCCTGCCCTGGAGGGGAGGAGGAGGCGGTCAAGCTTCTGGACAAGAGAAAATGCAGAGTCCCTGACACCGAGGGAAAGTGACACATGGAGGGCCAGAGAGCCCACTAGAGTCTGCAGAGGGAGGCAGGAAAGAAACAGACGCTTAGTGAGCGTCATTGATTGGCTCTCACACCCAAGTTAGCTCTTTTCATAGTAACACCCCACGGTACTGAAAGGATAGAGGAAAGGAGACCGTGCTGAAACCAAACCCAAACGACCTGGTGGTGGGGTCAAATCCAGGGGATTGTGAGAGCAATGGAAGGCATCTCAGGCCTCAAGGAACAACTAGGTGCGTGGCTTTCATATGATCTAAACTGTTCGGAGGACAGTCTGGCCCCAGCTATGAAGAAATAACCATTGCAGAAATAAAGAGTACAATCTTAGCATGGTGTGGTAGGCTGTAGTGTGGTAAGTGAGGCAGCAAAGAGGCCAATGAGAAGGTCATTGCTGTAGTTCATGCTAGAGATGCTAGTGCATGGCCGTACCTGCAGGGAACTATGCTGGAGACGGAGCTGGGAAGATTGCCAAGCACCTGGATAATGGTATAGCAAAGTGGGGAGGAAGTGGCGTTGCCAGTTGCCAAAGCAGGAGCAAAAGAGGGAAACGGTATTTCCCAGAAAGATCAAAATTTCTGTTTGCCTGTTATATTTATGATACCAAGTGGTGTGTCGAGTCATGCAGAAACACTTGACAGAGGAAGTCCATCGCCAAGGAGGACACCAGCACCATGTGTGTGTAGTGCCAGTTGTATTAGCTTAACCAGTGTTTCAACAATGTTGTGAGCAGCCATGCCAATGTACTCTTCAAATTTTACCCGTGACACTCTGGAAAGATGAACATCTTGCTTCACTCCCAAAGAGATATTGCCATCAGCCACCCGCCAGGACTCAGTTCTTCGTATCCTGTATTTAGGTGCTCACATCTTGCTGTTCTCCATTTGGATGTCTACATGCAGAAGATAATGAACCCCTTGGGCAGTGTTTCTCAATCTTGGCATTATTGATACACTAGGACGGGAAATTCTTTATTGTGGGAGGCTTTCTCATGTATTGTGGGATACTTAGCTTCAGGTTGGCTTTAACCTGCTAGAGGCCAAGAGTGGAAAATCCAGATGATGCCCAATGTCCCCCAGGGTACCAAAACACTCCCAGTTGAGAGCCACCACACTAGGATGGTGAGGCCACATTTAGATTCCTGAATCACCACGTGGAGGGACAACCATCATTTCCTGTCAAGAAAACCTTCACTATACTATCAAGAGAGTGATAAAGAGATGCTCACTGTGTTCAGCTGCTGACATCAAGGGGTTTCTCAGTTTCTTAAATCCCCTCAATCGTTTGCATCACTGAGTGTGGGGTAGTGGAATAATTTGGCATAGTAAAAGATTTCTTTCTTTTTTTTTCTATAGTGATATTTAAGACACAGTAAAAGATTTCTGAATAACCGGAAATTAATTCAGCAACTGAATACATCCTACTGAGTCCCAGGTGTTCCTGGCAGCACTCACCTGTGTTGTGTCCTGTGACTTCACAGCAACACCCTTGTTCTGAACACAGGAAGTGCACACTTTTCACTTCCTGTGACACACAAGGCCAACAAACACTGCCTGAACCACCTTGGCCGGGATTTGAGACTACCTTGTGTTAGTGTGTTAGAATTCTTTTTGTTTTAGCTCTTATTTCAAAGCTTTCTGGTCTTATAGAAATACCACGATTTAATTATTAAAATAAAGTCTTTACTCTTTTTCTCCTATCATCTCCCAGCATGTATCAAATTAATGTAATTTTGAATTGTACTGTGCTAAATTGTTTGCTTTTAAAACTATTTGAGCTACCAGGGATTCATAAAAGCTATTTGATGAATTCTGGTTTGGAATTAGGACAGAACTCTTCAGTTTCTGAAATGGCCCTAATCATACAGCTACCATTTTATATTATGTATTTATGTGAACCTCCACTCTCAATAGTGATGATTATAAAATTAAAACATTGATTAACTGTGAAAAGTTTTGAAGATACTCAATGTTCTGAACTGCCGAATATTCAGCCAAGAGTTAGTTCTTTATGTGAAAATTAAACAAACACATCTCTCATTTATAAGCAATTTTGCTTTCATTTAAAGTTATTTTGTACATAGACATGTATACACGATTGGCAGTTTTGCATATATTATATATTCATATATATGCCCATATGGAGGTCAAAGGACAACTTGCAGGAGTCAGTTTTCTGTTTGCTCCATGTAGGTTCCATGTTATTGAACTCAGGTATTCAGGCTTGACTGAATGTGCTCTTACCTACTGAAATACCTCACCAGTTCCCAAATTGCTTTCATATTTAACAAATGGTAAATATATATATATGTGTGTGTGTGTGTGTGTGGTGTGTGTGTATATATATATAAAATGCATATATATACATATGTAACAGAATTGTTTCAAATAAAATTCTTATGCTTCATTGGCTTTAATATTTTATTTGAATACTTATTTCATCTGTCTATAAACTCAGGGTCATATGAAAATGTTTTGGGCTGAAATGGGCAACAAGAAGGAAAGGTTTAAGAGACCCTGCTCTGAGCAGTTGCTGTAGTTAACACCGTAAGTAAAAACTCAATAAACCTAGAGACCGTGACCTTCTTGCCATTTTAGTGCCACTAATTACCTGCAGAACCCCAAAAGAAGCATCCTGCATCTCTGAGCCACAGTATTTTCCTTGGATGAAAATGAGATCATGGTGGACTAGATGCAAGACTTGCAATTGTTTAAGGCTGGAGCTCCTAGAAGTGTGTTGGCACCAAGGACATGTATGAGCATCAAGGGACAATGCCTGCTTTCATTGTGAACATGTTATTCTGGTGTCCACAGGATACTACAGCACCATTACACTTATACATGTAAAACATGAGGCTGAGGCAGGAGGGAGTTCAGGCCAGTCTGGGTTCTATAGTCACACACACACACACATACACACACACACACACACACACACACACACACACACACACACACACGCACACACACAGAGGCAGAGAGACACACACACATACTAAAAGCCAGCATGGGCAGGGGAAAAATGTGGACAAATTATTTTCTTGTGTTGAAAGTTTACCGAGCATGGTGTAGTGTGTCTATAATCCCAGTATGCAAGAGGTGGAGGCAGGAGGGTTCCACAAGTTCAAGGCCAGCCAGGGCTCCATAGCAAGACCCTTTACAAGAAAGAAAGAAAGAAAGAAAGAAAGAAAGAAAGAAAGAAAGAAAGAAAGAAAGAAAGAAAGAAAGAAAGAAAGGAGAAAAAAAGAAAAAGATCAAATTAAAAAAAGAAAATTGAAATAAAACAGGAAAGAAAGAGAAAATCAGAAAGTCTTAACTAAATTTTTTTTCTTGTGGTAATTGCCATGAATAGTATTCCTAAAACCCTGTTTCTGCTTAGAAATGTTTTTCTAATAGGAAGGAAACCTAATACTGCATTTTGGATCCAAAGCAAACCCATATCCTGGACTCCACAGGATTCTGACAGGCTGTGTTGAGGCAAAGATGTTGCTTTCCCAGGGGATTCTGGGAGGAGGGAGCCTGTCGTTTTTTCCAGCACTTTCCAAGGGCCGGTTCTATATAAACATACGGTATTATTCCACTAGCCTTCCCTAATTAGAAAGAAAACACATTATGAAACTTTAAAATAATAGGACTCCGAATCTGGGGTAATTGTTGCCGTAGACATTCGCCAGAGCACAGGGGGCACGTTTCAAGGGTCCCCAGCTTCCCGGAGCCAAGCTCCTTTTACCTTACTCCAAAAAAGGCCTGAATCTACATGCCATTTGGCTCCCTGGCCACGGGAATGGCGGTAGAGAAACCATTCTCTGTTGGGACACCCCAGTTTCTAGAACCTTCCATGGAAAGTTTCACTGGCAGCAAGATCTAACAGAAAGTGAGATGAAGTTCAGTCTCGGACAAGACTTGGATTTTCCCCACAGGCCTTCCTGCAAGCTTCGCTTGCAAGCACTCTGGTGGGGTCTACACATTACCTTGTCACTGGGTCTGGGAGTTGGCAAGCTGCTTTGATAGCTCTCTGAATTCAGAGTTAAGTTTTGCTGCCCATGGTCCAGATACCTCCTGACATTGCAATTGTGTAGACCTCAATTACCTGTGAAATCTCTTTTGGAAAGTTAAAGCAAGTGTCAAGGAAACATTATCTTGCACTTTCTATATGAACATTTCATGCCTCAGTGGATATGAAGGAGAATTTTGTGAGGCGGGAGAGAGAGTGGAAATGGTTTGATGGAAAGGGGACCCACACGGTAGGATGCCTCTTGTTCCCTAAAGATGATAGAATGGAGCAACACCATTTTTACTGCCCTTTCTAGAAATTTCCAGCCTTGAAATTAGGGGGCACACTAGTTAATACTAATAACTGTGATCACACCAATGAAAGTAACATCCACATTGAACACGTGATAATCTTTAAGTGTTTAACACTTTGGCAAGTGCTTTTATGTGTACTACTTCACTGAATCTCTATAACTTGAAAGATAATATTATTATTCTCTTTATCATAAATAAAAAGACTTAGGCATAAAAGTCAAATACAAACAGTGTAACCGCAGGTAAGACACCCATGTTCCTGTAAACAGCCCCTCCCCCAGGCTCCTTTAAGCCCTAGTGAAACTCACTGGGTCACGGGGGGGGGGGGTGCTCATGAAAGGCGTGGAAGTTTAGTGGGGACAAGTTGGGAAGAGGAAGGGAATCAATGGGAGTAAGAGACGGACAAGAAGGTGTACCAGATGGATTAAATATAATTAAAGTATGTACATAACAATCTCATAGTGGAATCTGTTATTTATAATTAATAAATGCTAATAAAATTTTAAAAAATGGTCAAGCACCACATTTATCACATGACAGTGCTAGGATTTGAACTTGAGTCAGAATGGAGTTCATGCTTTTAGTCATTATGCTGTGTCGCCTTCATGCAGCCCTTGAGGACTCCACAAGAGACATGTAGGGGCTCTCAGAGGTTACTGTGCTGATGCGCCTCTGACGGGGATGCTTTCTCCTTTTGTTGGTTGGTACCTTTGGTTTTAAGAAAGAATGTTTTCTATAGAATCTAGTGCACTAGATCTAAAATACTATGAAAGCATTCATTTCTTAGTTTATAGTGTTCCCTTTCTGATCGCCTCCAACCTCTCTTCTGGCAATAAATTCACTTTGCCTAGAAACATGCCATATGATGTGACCTCAGTCCAGATGTGATGGTTGGCTGAGACATCGGCATATAATTCAGTGAGCCAATCAGAACTCGCCACCCTTCCAGCGGAAGGTGGCAGGGAAGCCTATTTAGTTCCATGAGCAATAAATCACCTTTTAAATTTTTATGTGCGTTTATGGGCTTCAGTTATTTCAGGTTGGGCTTTGGAAAGAGTCAAGGCTGACACAAGCACATCTCCCGATTCTTCTCAATGTCTGCTCCATCATTGGCACCAGTGCCCTTCAGCTACAAGAGAACTTGATTTTCTACCAGCGAAGACCGAGACACTCATTTCAGAGGAAACCCAACAGTGAGATAAAGATGGGAAGGCTGCCGGCAAGGCAACACCCTCAGAGTCAGAAGCTGGGAACAGAGCTCTCAGGAAAACTACAGTCTTCTTGCTCAAAATATTTGTTTAAATATGGTAAGAGATTTTCCCAAGGAGGCATAGCTGCAGAAGATGCTGCCCTGCCCAGATGGAGGAGAGGCCAGAGGATTAAGGAGTCTTACTTTAGACTTTACAAGGTATTTCCCCTTGGGCATGCCCGTTTGTATATGTTTTCCTAGAGAACCTTTCTTCTTCGCTACACTGTACCACCGCCCTAGGGACCTATAAGAAAAATACCAGCTTGTTTTTCTAAGTGGGGGCTTGTGTTGAGCACAAAAATTGAGCTACAAGTAAATCATGCTCTGATCTTGAAGGATAAAATAAACACCAAGCAAATGCAAAGCTATGTTTTGTCAGAGCCAAATAGAACATGATGTTCAGAAGTTTCCAGTGAGTTCCAAAATTAGAAGAAATCTTGGCCAAATGCAGCCTTGAGTCCCATTAGGAGCCTTATCACTTGATGTCCCTCCCCCCCAACTCCCTCCAGTAGCTCCCAGGAGGCCACAGGGCCTTTCTCCGTGTGTTTTGGAGCTGCCCCAGGATCACAGAGTTTTCCTCTGCTATTGGCAAAGCTGTGCCCTAGTTAAGATGGAAACAGAGCATCAAAAACGCTGTAGGCGACCTCAGACTTGAAGGCCCACTTCCAGCCGCGGTTTCTTCTAGGAAGCGCAGCTGTCGCCACTGCATTTGTGCAGTGGGTAGTCAGCACAGCCCGGCTTCCTAGCGGTTCCCCAGCAGAAGTGGCTGGTTAGATAGGTGCCTGATCCAGTACTTTTTGGTTAATCCACGAGGGTCCAGCAAAGGTTCTCTGGACCAGGCGTTCTATATCATGTTCTGTGTCTGATTAGAAGCCTTCTTTGACAGGTACTCTGAATCAAGTATGAGTCGGGGGCTTCTTTCAGGAAGTTGTTCAAGGCAGCCATATGGGTGGTGGCCAGCCAATTAGTGTCAAGCAAGAATATGTAGGTACTTGCTGAGAGTTACCTTCTGGGGTCAAGGCTATCAAAGTCAAACAACATGGATTTGAGTCTTTCTCCCTCTTTCCCTCCCTTCCCTCCCTTTTAGTTTCTCTTTCTTTTCTATGTGCCTCCAAGCATGAGGTTTTATCTTAGCCCGCTCCACTCATAAATTAGAATGTAGACACTAGAGTTAGCCTGTGTCATCTTTATGGATTGCACGTATTCTAACCTCTCAGTTTTGCCTCATTCCAGGTTTTCCCCTTGGAATGCTTCTCCCCACCCCCAAATACCGTTCATTTCTCAAGCCCATCTCAAATCTTGGGTCCTCTGTAAAACATCATCCTGTCAACGGTTTGGGTCCATTTTGCTTGCTTGTCTTTCTTATCTCAATCTCTACCATCCCAGAGTAAATATTGCGTTAATATTAATCCTTTCATCCTTTTCATCTATAATCCATAATTCCACCAAAGTGTCTTGCAGCCAGGAAGCATATTTCAGATTTTTTTTCTCTTATTTTGTCTCTCTTGAGATTTGAGTGACAGATACTTGACATTAGATCAAATGTTATTATTATTTGACAAATGGCGTATAAAATTTATATATACTAATAATTAGAGAATCTTACTGAGGTAACTTGAATAATCCTGGAGTAGATCCTAAGTATTTTTATCATACTCACAAAAGATAGAGATATGAGACAATGGGATATATCAATTAGCCTGGCTTCAGATGTGGACTTATATCAAACTATCACACTGAGAGCTTGAGTACGTATTGTTTGTTTACTTTTCTTTTTTTGTGTATGTGTATACACAGGTGCACATTCCTTTGAAGGTCAAATGCTGAGGTCATTGAGTGTCTTTCTTTATTGTTTCTTGCAAACCTGGTCTCCACTCTCTGATTGGCTAGACTGTCTTCCAGTGATCCTGTTGTATCTGCCTCCCAGTGCTGGGACTGTGTCATATGCTGTCATGCCTGGCTTTCTGTAAGGATGCTTGAGGGTTAAGCTTAGGTCCTCATGCCTGTGCAGCAAGTATTTACCGACTGTTGCGTCTCCTCAGCTCTAATGTATACAGATTTTTGTTTGTTATTTATTCCTCAGTAAATCTGGAAGAAAGGCCCAAATAGATGAAAAGGGAGCTCATGCTTACAGATTTGACAACCCGTAACAAGTCTTTTCCTGTCCTGCCAGCCAGCTCCCAAATAATGACACAGAGACTTCCCATTAATTATGAACGCTCAGCCTTAGCTTAGGCTTGGTTCTAACTAGCTCTTATAACTTAAATGAACTCATTTGTATTAGTCTGTGTGTTGCCTTGTGGCTTGTGGCTTTTAGCATGTCCCGCTTCCTCCACACGCTGCTGGTTGTTCTGCCTTATTTCTTCCCTGAGACCTCTCTGTCTTCAGAAGTCCTGCCTAACCTCTTCCTGCCTAGCTATTGGCCATTTGGCTCTTTATTGAACCAATCACCATGACACATCTTTACACAGTGTAAAGGAATGTTCTACAACAACAGCCATGTGTTAGGAGGTCATAAAATCTTTTTGACAGTGAGAAAGGCAAAGATCTCAAAGTAGCATATGAAATTACTGAATGTTGTTGTGGTTAATGTCTATTTGACTGGACTGGGAGCTCTCCAGGAGGTTCACAAAGAGAACAGGTTATGTCTGTGAGGGGATTTCTAGAGAAGGTGGACCAAAATGTCAACACTTGCCCTGAATGTGGGTGGCACCGTCCCATGCATTGGAAGTGGTGGGAAGAGGAAGCCTGTCAATGCAGACAGTCTTCCTGTTTGCTTCATGGCCCCATGAAAGTGGGAGCTCGACTTCATTGTGCCTTCCACAGTGTGGGTCTCCCCACAGGCCGAGGGCACCAACCAGCTGTCTCCAAACTGAGAACCAAAAAGACATCCTTCCTGCCTTGAGTTGTGTGTCTCGGGTATTTTTCAAACTAATACAAACATAAAAATTGAACAGTTTGACCACTAAAAAATGAAAATTACTGTTTATCAAAAGAGCCATGGATTGTGAGAAGCCATTGAAAATCACACATTAGTAAAAGGGCCTGTAAGCAATTTTGTAAAGGTGTTCTAGAAATTAATAAGAAAAAGATAGATCACTCAAGAGGAAAATTTGAAAAGACTTGTGGAGGTAATTTCTAAAGAACTGTGGATGGCCAGCAAATGCAGAAAAAGATGCCCTGCCTTTGTTACTCATCAGGAGAATGCAAATTCTCCTGAGTGTCTAACATATAGCAACCAGAATGGCTAAGAGACAAAGTCCAGTCTGGACCAAGCACTTCTGCAGAGGACCGTGTGTGGAGATCGTGCATGTTAGATAGCCATGGTAGACCTGTGTTACTACTCTCTTGAGCAGTGCAGCATATAGACATACGACTTGGTTATGTGAACTAGCACTTGACCCTTAGGTAAATGCAAATGTACATGTTTATCAAAAGGCACAGAGAAAAAGCATCCATGGTGGCACTGTGTGCAGTCACCACAAACATAATCAATCCGAACATCCAACCATAGGCTGCTTAATAAAGGAGTTCAATACGTTTGTTCACTGCAACTGAAATGAACAAAATATTGTTTCCGGCAACAACTTGGATAAATTATTAGAATATAGTATTTATTGAGCGAAGGAAGCTGGGGACAAAGACTCTGTTTTATTGAGTTCCTTAAAGATCCAATGAAGCAAAATGAATCCATGGTAGCCTGTGAGAGTCATGGAGGCTGGATGGCCACCAGACAGGGTGACCCAAAACTGTCCTTAACCTGAGTGGCAGTTACTAATGTTGTTGCTTTCGTGAGACTGCGTTGAATTTTACACATTGTAGTCAATATGCCTTTATGTAAACATGACAGGTTATGCTTAAAAATGGAAGGTACCACTGTGGGGAGATGAACGAGTCGTTTTCTCCATTGCTTTACCATCACGAGCTCGGGAGACCGAAACAAGGGACGTCTGGTGAACATGACTCTTCCATCAGATGTGAGGCTTCATCCTGACCTTGGAAACACAAAGCTCTGGTTTGAGCTACTCCGCATTGCCTGTCCAGTAAAGTGACTTACAAAATTGCCTTGTAGATGCCACTTAACTCTGAAGGAGGAAAGCATCTTTATCAACGCTTCCATCGTGATCTCTAAACTGTCGCTCCTCTGCCACCATAGGGCTCATTTCGTAAATCTCTGGGTGGCGGCCTCATCAGAGCTTGCATTTTAATCCTGTCCAGTCCCTTCTTCTTTCACAATTGCCACCTTCTAAGGGTAAAGCAGCCCTGTGATGCTCGGTATGCAAGAGGGACTCAAGGTTAATTAATGAATTAAATTGGATTAAATTGCAAGATTCAGAAAAACAAAAATAGACAGCCGCAGCTGGATTGGCCTTTGATTCTCCTCTCTGTGACTGGAGTAGAAGATCACTATAGCAACCCAAACCTACCATCCTGCCACCGTCTCCACAAATCCATCTTAGTGTTTCATTCCCATCAAAATCCATCCAGTGCCACCGTTCTCACCAGACCCAGGTGATGCTGAGGCATCTTTCCTTTGGCCTGCAAGATCCCAGGCTTGATTTGCCAGATTTGTTCTTAGATGATCAGATTGGCTTAGGACAGTCCAGTAAGGTAGCCTTAGAACACTAAAGACCAGCGGAAGAGCATACCCTCTACTTTCTGTGTAAATTGTATCTATTATGCCCAAAGAAGGTGACTTAGAATCTGAGGGCCTGAATTTTGAGGGTTTCAGTTTAAGAACTCAATAGTCCTGGGACCTGGATGGTGTTGGAGGCACCTGCCTGCTTACCCTGGAATTATCGGGAGGATTCATTTATGCCTGTATCCATTCAGCTTTCAAACATGAAAATTTCTTCAAAAAGTATTTAGGTGTGGGTCACTCTATTGACTCAGGATGAAAGCTCTATTGATTCACAGTTGATTGGTGAGAAAGATGCATGAACAAATATCTTCTGTATTGTACTGTCTTTTCTCACCTGGCTTCTAGGGAGACTTCTCAGACATGTTTCTTTGTTTTTGTTTTGTTTTTGTTTTTTAGACAGGATCTCATGTCGTCGAGGTTATCCTCAAATTCACCGTGCGCCCCAGGCTGGACCTCGCAGTTCGATCGCTTCCTGCCTCTGCCTCGGGAATGCTGGCATTCCAGGCATTACCACGATTCTTGGTTTATCCGGTGCTAGGAATCGAGTCCAGGGCTTTGTGAATGGTAGGCCAGCATTTTACCAACCAAGTTACATGTGTGGTCTCTGGATGTTCTTCATAATCTCCTTCTCCAGACTGTGGTCATTTTAAAAAGGATTTTATTTTTAATTGTGCGTATGTGTCTGTCTGAGCGTAGGTGTGCGCGTGTGAGTGCCTGTGCAGGCTGGGAGCTGTAGATGCTCTTGAAGCTGGAGTTATAGGCAAATGTGAGCTACCCAAGTGTGTGTTCTGGGAACCAGGCGCTGGTCATCAGAAGGAGCAGCAAGTGCTCTTAACTGCCGAGCCTTCTCCCCAACCTGCCATCCATGAAACTCTAATAATAAAGACACACTTCATTTATGTACTGTATGCACATCTGTATTTTATAAGAAAAAGAATAGAAGTCCCCCCTCCCCTTGCCAAGAACAATTTCTGGCTCTCTTGGGGGAGCTATTCTTTAATATCCTTGAGAATGAACAAATACATCAAGACAGCACAGCGCATTGAGGACCCTAGAGAGCCCAGTTTGTCTCAGTGTGGTCGCAGGGGAGCGGCTATGGTAGGGAAGGGAAGACAGACTCAGGGGAAAAGCGGGATGTTGTGGTCCCTAAGGAGGGATCAGAAGGGTAAGAGCCACAGGAGGAGGCTAAAGGGAAGCATGCCTGCACTGGGTGGCTGTGCAAGGAGAGGCCGAACAGGCACCCACATCATTGGGTGCTAAGCTGACGAGAATAGACTTCACCTTAAAGACACTGAGGGAAGCATATTTGAGTTCATGCAGGCTGCTGTGTGAAAGGAAAACAGGCCAGGGCCCTAGATCATGACCTGACCGAGCACAGCTCCTACGATGATAAGAAAAGATGGAACGTTTGGAATAGGATTGGGGAAAATGGTCCACGTGCCGGCACCTGGCATGCTGGAGGTGATTGGTAATCAGGCTTTTGTTGTTTTTTGTTTTTTTTTTTACTGAGGTTTGGGCAGTGGTGACATTTGGCAGCTTGGCAGTGTAGAAGCCTCCCAGAGGCCACAGAGCCCAATTTTCTGAAACTTGGGGGCCTGAGTTTTGCTACTTTTAAATCAGTCTATGTTTTTCTATGAGGTTAAACTGACCGGGCAAAGGAGGTTGGCGAGCTCCAGATGACTACATGGGCTGCTACTGAGCCGTGTCCTCACCCTAAGGGGACGGACTCTACAGACAGTCTCTGTAGAGTCTGCCCCCTTCCAGGAAGTACCTCATCTGCCACCAAGACCCTAGGTGGAAGACCACACTCTCCTCTTCTCAGTTCACCACTTAAGGGTGACCCGGCACCAAGACATTCACTCCCGTTTTGCTGATGGCTTTTAGACTTACAAGAAGACTCAGCAGAGCGGCGGCATGTATCAGGCAGGGCGTCGGGATAAAAGTACACATGAATGGTTTTTTGTAGGAAGTGCCCGTGGGGTCAGTTCAGTGGTCTTTTTGCAATCGGAGTGGCTCTCTGCCAGCCTTGAATGGAGGAAGAATAAAGGAAGTGGAGCTCACGGGGTGGCTGCTGCTGGTGACCATTCCTCTCCTCTTTATGCCGAAGCTGGCAGGGGCTATTCGGAAAGGAGTCTGCCCACTGCCTGCCACGCTGATATATGCCAACACCTTTCCCTTTACTTAAGTCAGAACACACCCACCGCCTTTGATGTAGAGGTGAATGCTTCTTATTTTTAACTTGCCTAATCTGAACGGAACCCTTCTGCAGGTGCTGACTACCCCAGGGCTCATTCTATTGTTTTCTCCTTAAGCACCCACAGCTCCGCAATGGCAACAGGCACGGAGAACTGAAGAAGACACCCTCCTTCCTCCATGGCTTCCGTAGCTTCGTCTAGCTTACGCAGCTGTTTGCTTTTCCTAACGCAAGCTGGGATGGCAACCGGGTCCCAGACTGTTTACCTTGGTTCTGATAGGCAACTTTAAACCCTGCCTTTTTGGAGTCTTCCTTTCATGGATTTGCAATGAAACTTGCTCACAGCAATCCAGCCCAATGCCTGCCAAGGGTATGGAAGTCGGGTTCAGCCAGCCCTGTGGAACCTTTCACATCCCTCTCATCTGTTAGTAGAAGGTGGGAGTAACCACACTGAGAACTGCAGATCATTACACTTGCAAAGGAGCCCCCAGATAATTGCCACAGAGCCAGAACACCTTTCCTGGCTCAAGCTCCAGTCTATACTGGGTTAGTTAAGCGCTAAAAGGCCAAGGGTGCTGAGTCATGGATTTAGCGTCTGGCAGGAGACCTTCAGGGCTTCACCACAGCTCTCGATTCACACTGTTTCTAAGTGTGAACTGGATGAAGAGCTTTGGGCTTGTGTCAAATGAGAACACAAACCTGGGAATAGAGACCAGTGCCCTTGATATTCAGGGTGCATAACCTGAATGTGTAGCTTTCAGAAAGGTGTGAGACCATCAGTGATGTGTGAGTTGGCTTTTCTGTCCACTTGGGTAAGGTAAGAAAGGGGAGCTGGGGTGTGCTTTCATGACCTGGAAGAGTTTTCCAGATTTCAGTTGATGGTAAGATCAAGTTCGTAAGTGCAAGACCAAGCACCACAGATTTGCACACACACCCCAGTCCTAATTTCTACTGATTCCAGTTATTGGTCTTTTGGGATTATATATTATCTGGTCACGTCGTAGCCAACTTTTTTTTAGTGAATGCTTGTTTGGTATGTGATTGGTTGATCATTCATCTGTTTTTTGTTTTGTTTTGTTTTTTCAGTGAATATTTTCTGGCCGGGTAGGAAGTGCCATAAGCTGTGGTATGATGTGCGGTAGTAACTGGGGTTAACAGAGCCTTGTTCTCTCAGGGCTCTGGTACATATGCACTGAACCAATCCAAAGGAATACTATTTAGGAGCTTAATGAAAATATAGGAGTTTGGAAAGCATAGAATAGAATGATTAGGCCTCTTTGGGGAGGAATGTCCCTCGAGACAGTGCCTTTGGCATTCATGAAAGAACATTTAGCTGTGCCTTTGAACAGGGTGACTGCCCACTCATCATCAGCTGTGTCCCAGTGCAAGCGGCCACCATATCCGGCAATGCAAATAAAGAAGTGCCCACGATGGTAGGGTTTTTTAAAAATGAGTTGGGAAAGACACGCAGGAAGGGAAGGAGATACCATGGACAAAAGCAAACTCAAATCAAAGATCCCTCATTTCAGAGGAGTGTATTTACTACTTGATAGAAATGAAGTGGGCGGATGCAGTGGATGGTGACGTGGGGATGTCCCGTCCTGGTCTACACCAGGCTCCCGATAGATTCCACATGGCCAGGCAGCAGAACTTACTCTGGCATGAGCCCCCTGCACAGAGTCCTTCCTTGGCTCCTAAGTATACAAGATAGCTAGAGACCATGCCAACAGACACAGGATTGTTCCTGAATCGCTCATTAAGAATATAAGACGGGTGGCAGAGCATACAATTGACAATGATTTCTAATTGTATGGTAAAAATTACATGTAATGAAACAGAGTCAGCTGTCTGTATCCATGGACTTCAACTAACCACAAACCAAAAATATTCAAGAAAAAAAAAAGATTATGTCTGTCGTGAACATGTGCAGACCTTGTCTTTGTCATTATGTCCAAACAGTACAATGTAATAGCATTCACAGAGAATTTCCATTGTGTTACCGCTTCTAAGTACTCTAGAGGGGACTTAAGGATGTTATGTGTAGTCCTGTGTACACAATGTGCCATTTCATATGAGGGACGTGAGTATGCAGAGTTGGTACTGAGGGAATCAAGAAACAAAGACAAGGGGTGGTTGATGGGAGTTGGCACCTGCTGGACCTTTTGCTATTTGCCACAGACCTTTGTGCTCACGACCCAGAGTGGCAATTCCTACATCCGTATCCTCATCCTCAGCGTCCACTGAAGAATCTCCACCTGGTTACCTGAGGGACAGGGAAACCCCTCCCTTGGTGCCCAGCGGAACTGCATTTTCACTTCCTACCTCATTACTGTGCAGAACAGAATCCAAGTGCCTGGGACTCCTCCCGACTCCTCCACGCACACAACCCATCAACGCCCAGGATCCTGTTGGTTCTGTCTCTAAATAATCTCTTCAATGTATAGACTCCTCTCCCTTGCCTTCTGACAGCCCTCTACTCTGTCTTAATTTCTAATGCGCACCCGTGATGTAACTGCTCCCCAGCCAGTCTTTTTGGGCCCAGCCATGGTTCACCCTCCTTGTTCCTGGCACTCCAACCAGACACTCTTCCTGAGTCTGGTGGGGCTCTTCCAGTTCTTAGCACCACTTAATATTTCCCCATCACGCTGGCCCAAGATACTGGTTACAAGGCTTTCCTAGCCATTTCTCTCATCCTTATACTTCTCCAGGCACAATACGCCTCTGTGAGTTGTGGGAATCCATACCCTGACGTCTGTACTGGGATCTTTATATACACTTTCAGAAGCGATTCCATTCCCCCACCCTCTTTGCCTCATCTAGATTAAATGCTGTCTTCTCTAAGATGATGTCCCCCAATTCCTCAGTGTAGGTGTCGTTGTCCCTGCTATCAGTGGGTATCTCAGTGAGTGAAGCAGAGGTTCCTACAAAAGACACATCCCCAGTCTAATTCCTGAAGACCATGAATGTTACCTTGGTTCAGAACTGTCTACACAGGTGTAGTTAGTACATAACATGAAGACAAAGCATCTTGTATTGTACAAGTGGTCCCTAGATACAGTGACATGCGTCTTGTGAAACACACATGGAAGAGAGTTGGATAAAAGGGAAAAAGCCACAAGGGGGATAACGATGAAGACAGCAGAAATACCATGAGCGCCAGAAGTTGGAAGAGCAAGCAAAGGCTCTTCCCAAAAGCCAGGGGTGTGGTCCTGGTAGCATTATGTTTTATCGCTAGAGGATAAATTTCTGCTATTGTCTGTCGCCAAGCTTGTGGCAATTTGTTACCATTAATACTCGGATTAATCTTATGAAACCTTTCTCATATTGTCTTCAAGCTCCTCTTGTTTGCACTATGAACTTCAGTCGGTGTCATGAAGGCGGGGCATGCGCACTCTTACAGTTGTTCCTACGCTGGCTCCATACCCTGCACAGACTAAACCATAGATACTTGGTGTAAGAATGAAATACTTTTAGCTGGACTTGAGCTAACCTGGAAGAGTGGGCAGGGTTGGGTAACAGTGAAAGGGGAAGTAACTATGCCCAGCCGCTGGAGACACACTGTGAAGGACCGATGACGAGAACAGGGATGATAGACGTGGTCAGCCTGACTGTGCGCGTGTTCGGGGGCTCTGCTTTGTCATGAATGCGTTTTCCCCAGCATGGATAGCCTAGACCTGAGACTTCAGAGAAGCCCGCTATAACATATAAACAAAACCCGGCTGAGGTTCGGAGCTATTAAAACTTCTTGAATTAGGAACATGAATGAGACCATTACACACTCCCTGCCCTCACTAAACAACAACAAAAGGATAGGTTCTTGCTTCAAAACTCATTAGAGATTTTAAGATACAGTGGTGGAGCGCTGAGCCAAGTGAAGGACCCTTCCAAGCAGGGGTCCCGTGGAATTTCATAGGTCTCCCACCAGAGGCTGCCCATGACTTCCTGTTGTTGTATGAGAAGTGTTACACAGTTGGTGGACGCAGTAGAGGGATAAGATGGGAGCCGGCCACGATAATCCTTGAAGGCAGAGCTTTGGGAAGGCAGGGCGGAGACAGCCGCCAGAGCACGGCATGAAACAAAGCTAGCCTAACTGGTGGTGCAGTCTCGGATTCAGGGGTGTTTCTGGGGCTTTCCAGGGTTCCCAGAATAGGGGAAATATCAGAGGCCTAGACTTCTGCAGATACGGGAATAACCAAGGGAATAACTCAACAAACGGACCACATTGGATACCAGGGCCACTGCTCTACACACTCAGACTCAGTGAGGGAGATGGGTGGAAAGGCAACGGAGGCAGCTCAGCCTCCCATGTGTCTGGCTTCCCGCAGAGGCATGAACGCTCGAATATGAGGATTGACGGGGACCGTGTCAAACTCCAGTCTGTCCAAAGGCGCCAGCCACGGAAAGCTGCAGCCCATCGCGGCCGCGTGAGAACACAGAGGGGTCCAGACGATGGAAACCTAAAGTCCAGCCTTGTGAAATCTCTCCTAACTTTGGAATGATGAGCACTAGGAATTTTCAAAAATTCTACAAGCTGAGCAAACGTGACTGGTGGGACTTGCTTATAGCTTCCGTCCAGCACTCAGAGGGCAGAGCAGAAGCTGCATCCAAATCCTGCCTCTGATTCTACCAGCTGGGGTCCCCAGGGGGAGCCTCCTATGGCTTCCCTGTGGTGTGGATGACTTCAGTGTCAGCCTTTCAGGGGGCTGGTGCAGACTACTGACGGCATTTAGACAACATACCGAAGGCACCGCCTGCCGTCAGAAAAGCTAAAGAATGTTCATGGCTGTTCTTGGACATCAACTACCAGCCAGTGTCTTGGCTGGGCACACTGTCTGTTTTAATGATTCTGCCCTTACAACCATCTTGGGAGGTAGTCTCGATGGCACTTTCTGAGCCATTTCCCAAAGGTTGAAAATATGGGATGGAAATGTGAGTTCGGCATGGTAAAGTAACTCGCAACTAATGAGCCTCCAAGAGGGTGTAACAATTCAAAATCCCATTACTTCTGCCTTCCAAGGTGCTGCTTTTAATGCAGTTTCTCTTACCTTGTACGGGCTCAAGTGTTTTCATTTGGAAGCCTCTAGACAGAATATTCTAGCAAAGGGTATTTTTTAGAAAACAATTTAATAAAGAAACAAACTCCAAAAAGGAAAAAAAATTTTGATGCCGTCAAGCTCATACGTGTGTGTACACATCTATGTCTGCTCAGGACAGAGAAGAGTTGCCGACACATTCTTTTTATCCTATGGATTGTTAAAGAATGGTGTTTACATACATTTCTCTGCTTTTCCAATTCCATGTGACAATTGCCACCTGTCTAGTCTGCTGCACAGGTGAAGAAGTGGAAATATAATGAACAGGACAGCAGGCGCAAGCCCTAAGGCAAGGGATTAACAGGGGGACCCCATGCCTTTCCTGAGCACAGTGTCTCCCCTGGGTCCACTCAGGAATGGTGACAGGTGTCAGGGCCTTGCGTGGGGCTCCAGGGCCTCTGTGCCCAAAGATGCAATTAGAGAGAGACTTGCTCAGTGGCTGAGCTTCAAGCCGGTATCTACTCTAGTCTTGCAAATTGACCAATCACTCTTCTCCTTGAAGGTGTCAGACTAAGCTGTCAGTTTAGGATCTTAAAGTAGTCAGAAACTCCTTTGTTAAAAACAAGGAAGAGGAAGGTGGGGGGGGATGGCTTAGTGGGTAAAGCACTTGGCCTGCAAGTGTGAGGACATGGGTTCAGATCCCCAGAACCCAAGAAGTGACCAGGGGTGGTAGATTATCTACAATTCCAGCCACGCGGTGGTGGTGTATGTTTTTAATCCCAGGAGGCAGAGGCAGGCGGATCTCTATGAGTTCGAGGCCAGCCTGGTCTACAAGAGCAAGTTCCAGGACAGACTCCAAAGCTACAGAGAAACCATGTCTTAAAATACAAAAACAAACAAACAAACAAAACAAAAATTCTAGTGTTCCTAACTGAGATCTGGGAGGCAGGAACAGGAGAATCCCCGAAGTTTACAGGCCAGCTAGCCTAGAGTGGCAGACCCTGTCCCACACAGTGCAGCACAGCAGATAGCACAGCTTCCTCTGACCTCCACATGCCCAGCACATGAAGACATGGAAACACACAGACACAGGATCTTTAGTAAAAAGGAAATGAAAACATTTGTAGTGTCGCAAAGTCTAAAATGAGGAGGAATTAGAGCTTGTCCTGGAGCAAATTCTACAGCACTCGAATTGTGAGTGGAACTGGGGGTGGGGTGCGAGGGACCCAGCTGGGCAGGCCAGAATGATGGGATTCATGCTGGGCAGCTTTGTGTGACTCTTTTGACTCTGGCCAAGCCAGTAGGGCTGAGAGCACGATGTTCTCAGGGACAGCACCGACAATGGCAGGCTTTATTTTGCTCCCAAAGCTGAGAATGACTTCTCAGCCTGCAAAGGGGAGCTTTCTTCTGAACCTGAGGGACGGGAGGGCGGTTTTGTCCCCCAGCATTTGGCAGAACAGACTCAACTGGAAATGCCACCTGGCAAGGATGGTCGCCTGAACAATCCCCATTTTATTTGGGAGGGATGTCTGTCTTCCCAGAGCTATGTTTTCAGGCTCAGATGTTCCTTGTTCCCGACCACCATAATGAAACTGAAGATAGTCTCTGCCCAACCCCCCCCATACCTGAGGAATTTCTGTCATTTGCGGCAGAAACTGACCAAAGCTTGACACAAGTCGCTGATATTTAGGCCTTGGGCTCTCGGATGCCTAGATGGTCTGTTTCCCCTTATGGTCTTCTGGATACTTTCAGTTCAGTAACAGTAATGATTGCAACTGACTGCAAATCTCTTGTACAGAAATAAATGATTCAGACAGAAGCAAATGAAGGTTCCCTAGGGTCAGCTTTTGGGATTGGTGAAAAGCTTCAGCAAGCTCAGCACTGGCCAAAGCTGTGCTCAGATGCTACTGAGAAACACGAGGCACCAAAGGGAGAGACTCCTGCCCACGTTGAACTTGTAGTCTAGAGCAAGAGCAAAGGGCACAGAACCAGATCCGTGAGCTGAAAGATAGGCACAGCCTCCAAGATGTGAATCATGCAAGTTCATTTCCAAGCCAATGGGTTGAACTCAAATTCTGTCTGCCAATATAAATTGTACTACAAGGGTGAGCAGATTTTGCAGCTGGCAAACCATGACTCTTTGGCTCTTCAGACAGTGTGGGTTTTGTCTACCTTCTAGCACCTTGTTTCTAAGAACAAATGTATTGATCCCCGTGGTTGTCATAGCAAATTCCAGTGGCTCCCTGGCACCATCTTGTTGGAGGAACTGTCCCCGTGAATCTCTTTTATATGGTCTGCTTTCTTAAGAGTTCCCGTGGAGATGAGAAGATGGCCATGGGTGGGAGGGGTGTGTGTAAGCATCTTTGGTGGGGACAACACAAGGCAGGGGACCCTCCAAAGCATTCTGGGAGTAAGTCATGTTTAGAAAGGAACTTCTTAACTGTCATTAGTTATGGGATCTTGGCATAGTCTTTGGTGAGTTTCTTAGTCAATGGGGACTTCTTGAAGCTTAGTTTCCTCATCTGGGACATTGCTGGTTTACAATAGTAAATAGCATTTTTCTCGGGGTATCACTGTTGAAGCTAAAGGAGACAGGACACAGAGTTCTCAGTCACATCACAGGCACTTAAATCCGAGTCTGAAACAGGTGGGGAGAGCTACACCTACAGATGCACTGGAGGCAAACTCTGTATGTGTAAACCCTGTAGAGAGGGTTGTGGGCCTGTTTGTGTGTGAGGAAATTTGGAGGCTACCTACATGGTTACCTAGGTCAGTTCTGGGTAACTTCCATCTGGATGATGCCCCTGTCCCTAGAGGTTGCCCTAAAACATAGCTAGGTTCCATGGGACTCCCTGATGGTTTCATTTTCATTAGGGCTTCCCTGCAGGACTTGTGATTCTTTCTGCTTCTGTTCCATTGGAAGGGACGTGCTCAGTTTATATTTCTAGGATTCCCAGAAGTACAAGTACAGGTAAAGGATGCTCAGTGACCTTCCGATCGCATGGACACGAGATTTTTATATCTTAAAAAATAAATTTATATATTAAAAATTATATAAAAATTCACTTTATATCTTAAAACTAAATGAAATTGCATATTAATTTGTGCACTGTGTTGTATTTGATAAGCCTCCTCTTGTCATACCGGTGTCTACAGGGGTTAAAGGAAGAATTCAGCAGGATGGTCCTCACTGCCATATTAGGAAAGAGAAGTTAACTATGTTCTGCACAGCTGAATCAACTCAGACTAGCCAGCAAAGATGACACAAGGATTCTGTTGTCAAGATTCACTTTGACTCTGTTCCTTAATTGCATCTTGGGACCAGGGACACCAAGATTGATACCCTGGACTGGGCCTCAAGGGAAAGGAGAGAGAAATTTAAAGATAGAAAAATAATGATAACACTGGTGAGGTTTTGGAAGGAGATGATGTTAGGAGAAACTTAAATGATTTATTTCTTAATCATATGTAGTAGAAAAAACAATGCTGACTAAAATATGCAAGTTCGCATTATGCACAGAGCCAGTAAAAAATCTTTTTAGAAAGAATTAAACTAGCCTAACTCAAGAAATGGTCAGTAGTATAAGAAAGTATAGGGGTGGACTATTCTTTACCACTTAGAACAGAAAGGAAAGAAAGTAGGGCCCATGAGATGGCACAGAGGGTAAAGGGGCTTGCTGCCAAGCCTGATGACCTGGGTTCAATCCCCAGAATCCATGTGGTAGAAGAGAACTGATTACACAAACACAAGCTAAATACATAAACACCTTCAAAGATGGGTAATTTGTGAATGCTTAAAAATAATATAAACTAAGCAAAATCAAAGCAGGCGAAAAGAAAAAAACTTTGAAAAGCTTATAAAGATACACACACACACATATACATACACAGACATATATATATAGTTTTTGATAGGTTATATCGAGAAACAAGGCTAAATCATTAAAATATTATTATCATCATTATCATTTTATTTTGTTTAGCTCTCACACCAGTGGCTGTGTTACTCAACCCTAGGATGACCTCACTGACCTTCAGCTCTGACATGGTCCATGCTGTGTTGGCTCCTCCCATCTAATATCAGACTTTGTCTGGATGGCCATTGCAGTATTACAGAAATGGAATGATGCATCACCTCTGAGATTTTGGCTCTAAAAGGCACCGAGGAGGCTGGAGGTGTGCTCAGCAGTTATGAGCTTTTCCTGCTCTTCCAGAGGACCCGACTTTGGTTCCCAGCACCCGTGTTGGGTGACTCACAACCTCCTGTAACTCCAACTCCAGGAAAGCTAATGTCCTCTTCTGGTCTCAGTGGGCACTGCCTTTACACACATAAACCCAACAAGACACATAACACATTATTTTTTAAATAAGGCTTTTAAAACAAGACCCTGTGGCTTCTATTTTGGGCCCATGGGTCTCTGCCTCTGCTGTGGTCCTCACTATAGAGGAGCTGTCGCCTTGAACAGGGCTGCCACACTCAGTATCCATGCAGAGATGTCCTCTTGGACACCAAAGACACCATCTATAGAAGAGAAAATTAATTAATTGCAAGCGTAAAGCTTCCTGCTTTTTAAAGATGCTCTTGAGGGAAAGAGACAAGTTGCATAGTGGAAGAAGCTCCTTACAAAACACATATTTGAAAAAGGACTGATATCTGAAGTCTCAAAACTAAACTGTATAAAACTCTAAAACTGTCAAAACTGAATAAGAAAACAAAGAGGGCATTGCACCAAGGAGAATGTACAGACAAGAAACACGTATGAAGGTGTTCATATCAGCAGCCACCAGAGCAGTGAGAATTAGAGCCACACTGAGACATCATTACACACCTGTCCATGGAGCAAAATAAATAAAACCTCATGACAGTATCCAAGGGTAAATGGCTAAGCAAGCTATGCTACACCCAGGCTGCAGGACTGTGCTCAGTAGTAAAGAGAAAACGCTAAAGATTCAGGTAATAGGATTCACGAATCTCCAGTACTACACAGCGGGGGGAACCCAACAAAACAAAACAGAAAACAGAGCGGAGTGAAACATCGTACCCCATATTACATACCATGCAATTTCACTTCTACAACATTGTTTTGAAATGACAAATATCCAGAAATTGAGGCCGGATTAGTGGTCTCCATGGTCACAGATTTGGGGAGAGACAAGAAGAGAGAGTGGCTATAGAAGAGCTGCATCAGGAATCCCATCAGCCAGTTGACTGTGATGTTGTGTGGTTTCATAGGATGTTGTCATCGGAGCAACTGGGTAAAAGGTCAAGTGGATCTGTCTGTATTCTTTCTTACCATTGTGTGTAAACACAATTTACATGAAGTTTAATTATGTAAAATTTAATTATGTAGAGCTTAACTAAGATACCTTAAATAAGTTTTAAAAGCAAGTTATTAAAATTTTCACACTTATTTATATATATTGTGTGTGTGTGTGTGTGTGTGTGTGTGTGTGTGGTGGGGGTTTGTACTTGTGCCTCAGTGTGCTTTTGGCTGTTAGAGGCACTTGTAGGACTTGGTTCTGTCCTTCTGCCTTGGAGGTCCTGGGAAGGAAATCAGAGCAGATCCTCACACTTGGTGGCTGATGCCTTTACCTGGTAAACCATCTTGCTGGCCCTGTTTTATTTATCTTTTAATTAAAATTAAAAGGTAGACCTGGCAGTATATGCCTATAATCTTAGCACTTGCATGGTGGAGGCAGGAAGATGGCTAGTTCTAAATCAGTCTGGGCTACACAAATAATATACCCCTAACACTGGGAAAATCTATTTAACGTATGTTGCAAAGGATGAGCTATAATATAATCATTGAGAGAACCAAGAACTTAGTGGACAAACAAATAAAAGTTACTTCTAAACTGGTCTTAGATAAGAAATGCAGAAATCAGTGTAGTTACACTAATAGTGTGACTGCGACTTAATTTTTATCCTCGGTTTGGCATCTTACAAACTACATACATCCAGAACTTGTTCACTCATCAGTAAGATAGATAATCCTATCTTTCTCAAAGTGGTTTTTTTTTTTTTTTTGATAAGAAGCTGAGGTGGTGGGGCAATGAAGGAAATCCCCGTTTATTAAGCACCTACTATATACAAATGGAGGGTTCATAGTCTTCCAAAGCATAATGTCTCCTTTTCCTCCCTCATTTCTTCTCCCTGCCATGTCCTTTCTTTCATACCCCAGGGATTGAACCAAGAGCCTCACACACGCTAAGCAAGTGCTCTGCCAAATGCAAAACCTCAGGCTGTTTTTAAAAAAATCTTTCTGAGACAGGGTCTCACTGTCTCGTTCAGATGAGGTTTGAATTCATGCTGAAGCCCAGGCAGGTCTCCAGCTTCTGACTGTCCTGCTTCTGCCTCTGAAGAAGCTGGGATTGCAGGTTTGTCCCACCAGGCCTGGCTCACAGTGTTTCTTATATTTTGGGCTATTTGATTTCCTAAGAACAAAAGCACACGAGGCTGAAGTGACTGAACAGGGCTGACCTGGAACACAGAGGTTGGTTTATGGACTCCCTGAGAATCCTATAAACAGAGAGACGGCACTGCAGGCTGCAGAGCCAGCACAGAAGATCCTCAGTTGTGCACCAGCATCTGCAGAGGGACATCTAGCATCGCTGTTGTCCGTGAGATCATTTCTTTGTAAAGATGAAGTGTGGAGGGCGCAGAAAGACGATCATGGAGTATTATGCAGGCGCTCCTCTCCTGTGAGCAAAGTGTAAGAAGGCTGCAGAGTGAAGCCCACTGCCAGCCCTTAGGAATTCTGTCTCTCCCTTCTCAGGAGATTCCGTCTTGGTGGCACCCGAAGATGTCTGCCCCAGCTTAAGTGTTCCATACACATGCGGCTCTCAGGACCACCCAGGCAGGGCTGTGTCCACCCTGAAGCACATGTCGATCAAGTTCAATGTCCGTTTTTAATGCCTCTGTGCCCATTAAGGCCTATATGTTTGATGGTCAGTATAACAGTTTTTAGGTCACAGGGGACAGGGACTAACGATCCCTCACATGACTCCATAGTCATCTGAAGAACCTGATTATTTCTGATATTTTCTGGATGCCCGCATTTGGTTAAACTAAAAGGCACTGTTCTCTGTCCCTCCCACAGACTAGAGTCTCTAGAGTTTCATCTCTGTTGACTTCTCTCAATTGTTTAGTCTAGCGCAGCATAAAAGTGCATACAGGAAACAGATAATGTGGAGTGACTTCGCACACCTAAAGCTTTTGACGTTCAAATCCTGCATTCCTTGGGAGACCTGGGAAACTATGCCATACCTTCTCCCCCCACCTCCCCCCCGTCCCCCGTAAAATGGGAATGGAAACGACACGGCCCACTTCTTTGGAGCTTGATAGGTGAGTTAAGACTGGCACCTGGCTTGTCTCTTTTATTAGCCATGCCTCGACTTCCTGGTGACCGGTTACGACAACCTCACCTCTGTTGGTCAACACAATTTAGGAGACTGTGGAAAAAAATGTTTGCTAGAAAGGTTTTCTGGAAAGTTCTATGTATAGAGACACACCTAAATGTTCAAAGATGATAACTATAAATAGCCTCCTTTGCATGTGAGGGTGAGCCCGGGGCTGGCACCACTGTGGACCGCTCCCTTCTATGGGTCTTCACACTCCTGTTTGTTCTGTGACAATACAGGCTGTGCCACGTGCAAAGTGTTTGATGCAAACCGACTCCAGGAAACTTCCTGGCTAATTGGTTGGACCACACATTTACTTACATCTACCTTCAGTAGATGTTAGTTACTCCAATCAGAAGGTGTAAGATACTGGTTATGCAAATTAATAGCACTAGGACTGTCTGGTAGCTGCGTAAGAGCTCAGTTTGGGAGAGAGGTAATTGTGCAGTCGTTTCTATAAATCTCCCTTTCCCACTTCCAAGCAGTGTATCTCTGTCAACAAATCATCCTGTGCTCCATGCTAAGGCATGACAGGGCAGAGGCACCACACAGCCAGTCTCTGACTCTAGATTGGCTGCTTAACACCATCTGGCTGGATTCTTTGGAGACGTTGCCTGGGATGTAGCTCGTTCCTCAGGGTCCTGCTCTTCTCCTACATTCTGACCTAGCCACTGGGAGAGTTTTGGCAGTTGGTAGGCATTCTTCTTGGTTCCATCACACCTCTTTCTCCCCCTTGTTTTACAAGCTCTGCTCAGTGAGTTCCAAGAGCTAAAGCTGGCAAGAAAACAGCCTACGTTTCAACTCCGTGGAAAATAGTGAGCTCTTCCTCCCAGACTTGGGCTTGGCAGTTGTTCTGTGGTTAGACTAGCGTGTAGTACTTCTGTGGTTTTCAGTACTACACGGATTTCCCATGCATGACAGAGGCCTTAGCGTAGGTAGCCAGATCCTCATGAGGTGAGCTCACACACATTCACAAGTACCTTCTCCTCCTCTGAGTTTCCAAATATCCTGAAAAGACCCAGCTCAGGGAGAAGGGCTCACCTTATTTTCTCTCCTATCACGTTTGCTTCTCACTGGTTTTGAAGAACTGGGCCTCCTACCCTGATATTTATTCCCCTCCCCAATTTTCCTCCTGCACCCTAGGAAGACTCTTCTAGGAGGGTACAGGCTGAGTGTGCAAGCGTGTATTCAGTGTGATGAGTCCACTTGAGCAAACATAACCATACAGGCCTTACTGGGAGTCTATCAGCCGGCCTCAGGAGACAAAGACAATAGGAGTCATGGGGAAAGAACATTCCAGACAGAGCTCTGAGAGTCTATCATGTTCCCAGGACCGGATTCTTTATTTTATTTGCTGCTTCCCTCTAAAGACTTTACCTCCAAGACCCTTAAGTGTGAGAGGCAGTGTTCCAGTTATTTTTGACATGGCCCAACTAATCAGTCAGTTCCCTGGACGTGATTTGTATCAAACACTTTGTGCTTGGCATGGCTTGTACTGTCACAGAACACATAGCAGTAGGAAGTCCCCCAGGAAGGAAAAAGGACCACAGTGTTGACAACACAGATGTTACCCTCATATGCGAAGGAGGCTATTTATAATTGCTGTCTTTGGCCATTTAGGTGTGTGTCTCTATAAATAGAACTTTCTGGAAAAACCTTGCAATTTTTTATTTTTATCAGTCGACTAAATGGCGTTGACTGACAGAGGGAGGTGGGTTTGTTATCAGCCTTTCGCCAGGAAGTCGAGGCATGGCTGATGAATGGGACCAGTGAGGTTTTGATGAGGTTGATGAGGTAAATGCCCCATCAGACAGCAGGGTAAATGCTGTCTGGGTATGACGTGGACTCCCACCAATCACCTGTTTCCTCCCCCACTCGCAGTGAGTCGCTCTGGCAAAGCGACCGGATAATTCAGGTAAGGCATGTTTGTATTCTGGTTGCTAAGGAGATGGAGAACCTGTTTGCTTAGCTCAGAGGATAGGCATATTTGGTAAGCCCATTGCCCTTTAGGTTTGGGACCATTACCAAGTGGCTGCGTTTCTGTTCTGAAGACGTGTTGAGTCTACATGTGATACATTCCATTCTCTCATATCTCTCCTTTTACCTGCAAAAATGCTGATGTAAAAATGAAATCCCTGGGGTGAGAGAATCCAAGAGAGACTTAGTTAGCTCTAGAACATCAGACAGCGCAAAGCAAGGAGAGAATTCACAGCTCAGTCCTCGTACTGGAACTGTGAACTGAGTAGAGACTTCCTTGCCCAGGGGATTAGCTAGTTCCAAGGACAGGTGACCTACATAGAGAAAAATGGCGGTAGAAAGGTAGCGTGAAAGGAGCTTAGGAGCCTGCAAAGAACACATCAGCCCTGGGAGTAAAAAATCTACAGCACAGATGTTGGTGTCGTAAGAGGCCTATTGGAGGGTGGCCAAGAGTGAAAAATGCGAAAATCGGGCCTGGGTGGGAGAGGAAATCAGGTATGACGAGACACATCAGTTAGGGGCATTAAAGTCAGGTTCTGGGTGGGAGATGTGTCTGGCAGGATGGAAGGGAAGTAGGTGACACTTGGTGACTGCTCTGCTTTTCCTGGGAGTATCCTTTTTGCAGCCTTTGCCAAATAATAAACCATAGTAGAGCCATAATCAGTGTGGGTCCTAGGGCCCCAGGCTCCAGTCCTCATGTTCACACAACAAGCGCTTGACCAGCTATGTGTGAGTGTTCCCCAGGCTTCCTGAGCCTTCGACACAAGTGAGGCTGGCAACACCAAGACCATGTCTGTTTTCTTAGCTGTGTCCCCTACACCCATGGGGCTTCAGTCCCTTTTCACCATCTGGGCCTCACTCCTATGTCTGAGAATTCCTAGGCTGCATTTCTTCCAGTTCTGTGACCAGTTCAGCTGTGGTTTCCGAAACAGCACTGATGTCAGCAATCTGCTCTTTTATGGGTCCAATAAAGTTGGTCAGATGAGGAAAAATTAATAAATCAAGTTTAAACCACATGTAACCTTTCTCTTTAGGATACACATCTACCACAAAAAAAGAGTAGATAGGCGTCCACAAGAACTACACCAGGTCCTCACATTGTCTTTTGGTTCTAGACTATCACCTGGAGAAGGCACATTGTCTTATCCTATGTATGCGTGTGTGTTCCTGTGAGTGTGCATGTGTTCTTGTGAGTGCCCCGCATGTTCATGTGAGTGCGCGCATGTGTGTATAGAGGTCCGAGTGAACGTTGGGTGTCTTCTTTGTGTCCTTTTCACTTTATGTGTTGAGGCAGGGTCTCTCACTGGACCTCAATCTCACTGAGTGTCTCAAGTGACTGACCAGCAAGCCCCGATGCTCTTCCTGTCTCCCCTCTCTAGTGCTGGGAATGCAAGCCAACTCCACCACGCCCAGTTGTTTGTGTGGATGTTGGGGCTCTGTGGTGGCTTGAAAGAAAATGGCCCCCCAAAGGTGGCACTATTAGGAAGCGTGGCTTTGTTGGAGGAAGTGTGTCACTGCCAAGGTGGGCTTTGCTGTTTTGCTCAAGCACCTCTCAGCGTGACAGTCAGTCGACTTCCTGTTGCCTGCAGGATGTAGCACTCTCAGCTCCAGCGCCATGTCTGCCTGCATGCTGCCATGCTCCCTGTCGTGATGATGATGGGCTGAACCTCTGAAGCTATAAGCAAGCCCCTTCGATTAAATGTTTCCTTTATAAGGGTTGCTGTGGTCATGGTGTCTCTTCACAGCAATAGTAAACCCAAATTAAGACAGGGTTCAAGCTGAGGTCATCACATTTGCCTGACAAAAATTTCATCAGCTGAACCATCTCCCTAACCTCCCATCTTCCCAGTTTTGTCTGGCATCTTTTATCCTGTTGCCCTTAGAGTTCACCAGGTGAGGAGAAAATGTTCAAGGAAATGGTATTTTGCGGATGAATGGATCAATCAGGAGAGATAAATGCACAAAAGAGGAGGTTCTGCCCAGGATAAAGGAGCAGGCGTTTCAGTTCTCCAGAGAGACAGACCAGGGGTGAGGCTGGTGAGGATGCAGAGGGAGACACCCCACATGCCTCCACAGCTACCCAGGCTTTCCTCTAAGCGACTCACAGCTGCAGCGCCATGGAATTGCCACCCCAGCCCTCCTGCTAATTCAGGACCCTCACCAACTGATGCTTTCAGCTCTGTCTTCCTGGAACTCAGCTCTGCTCCTGATAGATGGCAGGTGTTCAAAACCCAGGGCAACTCGCTCAAAATCCGGAGGCAACACGGGCCAATTGCGAGGCCGAACCCGCAGATAAAATAGCTTGGCTTAAAATGATGGATGTTTGTAGGGAGATGAGTCTCATAAGGGACGGAGATACCCTGACAGGCTTGAGCACTTGATGGTTGCTGAACAGTGAGTCAGAAGCCCCGGGAAGCCCTGATTGACTTGAGACTTAATTTTGAGAGGCCTTTGACAAGAAGCAAGAGATGAAGGAAGTCATGGACTCACTCAGAAGGTGTTATGGATAGTCAGCCGGAGATAGGGGACAGAGGGGCTGAGGTACCATTTATAAGAATAAAGGATATGACCATAGACCAAAAGTGGTCTCTTTGAAAGCGTTGTGAAGGGGATTCGTTTGTTTGTTGTTCCCTCCTTTCATTCATAGGTCTGTAGGTGCTTTATTTAGCATTGGGTTGTGCAAGTGCCCACACTAAGATCCATTCTCTGTTAGCTGTAGGGTACCAGTCAGAGTGACCATGTAACTTATTATAAACTTTAGATCACATCTGCATGCACTCACGTTACAATTTTCCCTGCGTGCTTCTTGGAAATGTACTTAACTTCCCAATATCCCTGTCTTCTCATTGGCTAATAACTGGCTAGTCTCCTGGAGTTATTTTGAGAACTGTACCAAGCTAACAAAAGCTGGCTATTGTAGGATAGAGATTTGCTCAGCACCTGCTTGTGTACTGAGTCATGAGAGATTAGGAAACCAAGACAGAAGACCTATTCTCATCCTCCAGCATCCCAAAGACAACTTACGGAAGGTTGAGGAGTTCGTAAAATATGCTGTGTAATGAATTGTGGCCTGGGGGAAGATGACATCAGAGCCATGACATCCAGACATTAAGGGCATCTGGGAAGTTCAGGGGAGATGCCATAAAGGAAATAGTAATTGAACTGGATTCTAAAAGAAGTAGAAATTCAGATGAGAAAGAAAGACAGAGTGTAATGACATACCTTCCATGCTGGGTTCTATGCAGGTAAACAGAGGACACTGGGCAATACAAACATGCTAAGCCATACTTCGGTGGTTTCCCTCCCTGACTCTAGCTCTATATTTTGTAGTTTACCCATAACCTTAGACCAATGAAATGAAGGCATATTTCCAAAAATTATAAAGGAAAAGAGAAATCAAGGTCCCCAAGGACCCAGGATTGTTGGTGACAGGGAAGAGGGCAAAGCAAATACCTGCCCAGATGCTGGCGAGGGGAGCTTGGAATGATGGGGCAGAGGCAGGGTTCACGCCGCCCATGCTGAGAAACGGGAGACTCAAAACTTAGTTTGGTCAGTTAAATCAAATGTAACAACCCTGGCCCCTCAAATGGGAAAAGAGCTACCATTAACTGGCTCCTGAGAGGTGCCCAAGGTGACAGTGGTTGCTGCTGGCTACATTTTTTCTTATGGCATCTCCATGTGTAGCCTATAAGTGACCATGTCCATGGGGACAGCAGATCCTAGAGAGGTGGGAGGCCTGAGTGTTGCCAGCCACACACCATCCACATTCTAAACACTCTGGATGGTCCCACCTGGGCGTTCCAGCTTCACTTGGGAGAACCCCACTGTCACAAAGTACAGCTGCCTGTCCCCAGCCCCCAGAGTCAGCCTCAGGGAGGAACTTGGTGAGGCATAAACAAGGCAAGACTGCTGCTAGGATCGGTCCTGATGCGACCTGGTGGTACAACTCTCTTCAAAGATAACCTAAAGGATCAGACGTCTGATGCTAAATGATAAATAGACTCGGGTTGTAGGGTCAAGCCCTGTGAGACCAGGCCATTCACACATGCATTGGGAAGTATGGAGAACACACGAACACCCTATACAATCCACCTATGCCCTTGCTTGAAATGAAATGTTGCGAGCATACAGTTTTACATATGTCAGGTGACTATGTCCAGCCTTGACTTCTTTCAAGTCCTACTTTGGACTTGACTTTATAACCAGGCCATGAAGAGAGACGCTCCACTGGGACAACCAACAGTCCAGAGGAGGAAACGGACACAGAAGGCATTTCCTGTTTCCTTTCTGTGCCTCTCCTTCTTTGCTTCCTAACTGATGAATTTTCTAAAATTAAAAACTGAGATGGTGAATGGAATCTGAAGAACTACTCCAGCCAGCCACGTCAACTGATACGTTAAGGCCCAGTACCCTTTTAGTTGAGTAGCAGACACAGGGGCTTTGCACAAAGCCTATGTACTTATAGACACAAAGTCTCAATTTAATTTTGGTGGGAGAAATAGAAGCATAAGCCAGCGATTGAAGAAGAATTGGGTTGAAAGAGAAGACAAATTGTAACTAGCATGGTGAAGAGCCAGGAAAAGCTGTAGTTTATGGATCCGGGAGATAATTGTTTGCCTTTTTAATTTTTTTTTAAATCAGGGTCTGGGTTATGTTCCTATGGTTCTCATTCTAAGAGAGCTTTTTCCTTTCTTGCTAAACATAACCTTCTAATTGCTCATCACACACCAGTTTAGCATCAGCTAACTACAGACCAGAACATTTGACCCATGACAGTTACGCAAAATAGCCCTACTGTAAAGTCCCCTTCGTTGTCACCAAGCCCAGGCATCGTGTTTTTGGACCCCCGACCAGGGGAAGGCATCATCCTGAGCTTAAGCAGTCTCTCATGAGTCTCTTCCCTGTAGGCATCATGCTTCTGTGTGCTCAGTAACTACCTGTCTCCCTCGTCCCCCGTGTCACCAGCCCTGGAGAGGACAGTGACTATTGCCGAGCCAATTCCGGGTGCTCAGCACATGTCATACATCTCGTCCCTGTCTCAGGGAGCACAGAGGTCTTCAGTACACAGTCAGTAAGGAATGCATGTGTGGATCAAGGAACAGTTGATAAAAGAAAGCAAATCCTTTCCAACCCCTGATGTTGTGAACTAAGCATGGAACAGCAATTCAGCGAGTCATTCAAATACTCCTCCCTTTTCATTATTTTTGCTTCTTTCCGGCCACATGCCTCACTATTCACTCCCTTGGATATTAACATCATCAATAGCAGCCAAACACGTGTCGAATGTCCTCACTCCATAGGTAGCAGTATCTCTGTGGGCTGCGTGAGAACAGCCCATGCTCTCTGCCATGCAGCATGTGGTTTTATGTAATAGGAACATGTCAATTGGCAGGGTCTCAACTTGGAAAGCAAAGCCATGCCTTGTTGTGGCTTCGAATTCAGATCCATTTTTCTTAAACTTTGAAGGTAACAAGGCCTATAAGCAGAGACAATCAAAGCGAGCCTGAGTACTTCACGCTCCACTAGCGGCAGGAAGAATGTCAGGCGGGCGGTGAGACTGTTTAGAAAGAGCCTCTGTAATTGCTCTACTGGAGAGCCACATTTGCACAACCCAGTTGTATGGTGTCCGACTGAGCAAGTTAGCAAAATAAAGACAGATGGCAGATGAACCCCAACCCGTCCACCAGAGGATGGCAGCCAACATGGAGGACTCAGAGGAGGCTTCCTGACTGTCTTTGCTAGATGCCACCTAGTGACTCACCGGAGCACTGCATCCTGCATGCAGCAGCCACTCAGGACCTGGGTAAGAGACTACCAAGGATTGCTCGGCCTTGAGCCTTGTCTGGAGAGAGAGAGAGAGACAGAGAGAGAGAAAGAGAGAGACAGAGAGATAGAGAGAGACAGAGACAGAGAGACTAGGTCAAAGACGTGGAAAATTTACAGTTTGATATTTGCTTTTCTTAGAAGTGATGATTAAACCCAGTCTCAGTTGCAAACTTAGAGAAAAAGGACTAGGTGTGTGTGCACGTGTGTGTGCAGGTGTTACATGCATGTGTGTATGTGTACATGCATGCGTGTTATGCTAGAATTGAATCTAGGCCTTTGAACACGTTAAAAACGCGGGACTAAGAGATCGATAGAAGACTTCAGACAACTTACACAACCTGACACTAGGAAGGCAGATAATGTCCTCTCCAATATCAAAATGGCCAGCTCCAATAGAATGTGTTTTTCTGGACAGTGAGGGATTGTGAAGTGAGCTCCATGGCTCAGAAATGGGATCCTGTGCTCACTGGAGGTTGTTGGCTATGGCTTCAAAAGGGAAGAGAGGTGGTATTTGGGTTATTATTGAACAACATACATTTGCTAATTTCTTTAATATTGGCTGTGCAGGGGAAGGAGCTTCTGTACTTCTGACAGATCTAAGCTGGAATGTACAGGAAACATGGAAGCTACATTTTTTTTTCTACCCAAAAGAGAGGTTGAAAAGCAATTGCTGTTTTGCTGTGATCTGCTGAGTGAGGTTTTCCTTGTGTTTTTAGGTTCTCTCATGGGAGACACTGTTTGACTGGACGTTCACAATGCCATCATGATAATCTAGGGCTTGGAGTTCTGAACCATGTGCCAAGAGCCTGGTGATGAGACCATGACTATCGCTAATCATAGATTTGACTCAAATATTGTTATTTTCCTTTTCCTCATTTGGAACTATTATTGTGAGTACTCAATCATACGTCAGAAGCTGATCCTGTTTAGTGACTGAGACTGAGCCCTGATCCCCCTGGGGGAAAACACGTGGTGAACATGATACACAACACACATAGCATAACACGTACCAGGTGATAAGTGCCGAGGAGACATGAGCAGAGGAAGGGTAGGGGGAGGAGGTCCTGACCCAGTGCAGGACAGAGCTGTGGGAGGACAGGAGAAGAGCTCCGTCAGGGACAGGGGCTGCAAGGTGGCTCTGAGTAGAGTGAGCTCAACATGCTTGAGATGAAGCAAAAGCCCTGCCTGGAAGTTCACCCATCACTGTGCATGCTTGAGAGATTTAAGAAGCCTAGAAAGACAGGCCTAAGGAGGCTACAGTTGGCCATGTCTCCTCCCAGAGGCCGGACCCTAGCCTAGGATCAGTGGACACAAAGAGGTCAGCGATTAATCTTAGTGTCAACTTGATTGGGTTAGATGAAAGTATACCTCTGCGTGTGTCTGTGGGGTGTTCACAAGGAGGATTAAGGAAAGGGGGAAGACTGTCCCTGAATGAGTGACCATACCTAGACTAGGGAATGTAAGGGGCAGAAGGAGGCAGCCAGTCCAGGGAGGGTGCCCTTTTTCTGTCCACCATGACATGAACTACTCTTCCATGGCCGTGCTCTGTCTTCTTGATGGACTAACAGCTCTGAAACCATGAGCCCAAATCACCCAAGATTCTTGGAGTTCAGATCTCTAATTAGAACCATGCTTTGGCCATCAATGTGGTTCCTTCTCTTGTACTCTCTTTCTTTCACCAGATTCCTTGTCCTGTCTGGAGTTTCCCAATGGTTCCTACTGACCTTTCCACCTTGTACCGACCACAGCCACCACCTTACATGTCTGAGTGATATTGCAACCAAATGCATCCCTTCTGTGTAGCACGATTAATAAAAACCCAGAGACAGAAATTGGAGTTCAACTTGAAGATCAGAAAAGCAAAACAGCCAGCTGCTGGCTCTTACCTCTACCTCAGTCCGAAATGGCAAATCCTGCCTCCAGGAATCTCAGAATGAGACAGTGTGTGAGAGCTGTCTCCTCCCATTTTATATTCCTCTCTAGTTCTGGAATTAGAGGCGTGCACCACCACCACCCAGTTTCTATGGCAAACTAGGGTGGCTGCTGGGATTAAAGGTGTGTGTCACCACTGCCTGGTCTGTAAGGCTGCCCAGTGCAGCTGTTTTGCTCTCTGAACTCGAGGCAAGCTTTACTTACTTAGTGACAAATGAAATGTCACTACGCTTCTGCATATCTCTTGCTCTGAAAGTCTTGTCTCCCATCAGACAGTAACTCATCTGCATGCGGACCACACCTTCTTAGTTGCTGAAAACTGAGCAGGCGTAGATCTTACCTGACCTCCTTTAGCGAAAGGGGTTGTACTCTTCAAAATAGCCATCCTGCGTGTTAAAGGGCACCATCCTTCAAGCCAAACACCCTCCAACTTCACGAACAGTCTGTCTGCTTGCAGAAGACCATCACAACTGGGTTTGACTGTTGAGGATCCCTCATAGGAGGAGGGGCAGGGATCACCTGAGTATCCAGTCATTTCTCCCAACCAGTTATATGCAAATGACTCCCTAATTGTACTAGTCCAGGGATCTCCAGAGGGCCTAGAGTGTATAGACTGGGGACCACTAGGAGAAGGAGACCCCTTCTGTGCAGCTGTGGGGAAGCCATCATCGGTTGGGGTTGAAGACTTTCCAGTGGCGTTGTTTTGAGGTCACACGTGCTCAGCAAGTATGCTCAATGAATTCATTTCCCTCGGGGAACTTTGGTGTGATTGGACTCTGGCTTGTCACTGAAATCTTAGAGAGGGCTTGACATTGCCTAGTCTTTTGCAGGGGGAGAAAGTCTTGCGACAACCCTGTGAGCATAAGAAATTTGAGCATAAAATCAATTATGTTCCCCAGCATCAGAGCCTGCTAGATGGAACTTCGATAGATTATCTTGGAACTTTGCAAAGACAATTAAAAAGAAATAATTTGAAAGAGCTGAGACCCTGTTCAGAAATACACTGTGTTTGTTTTACTCAAAGTCCATTTTATCTGCTCACCATGATGAGTAACACGCGATCATGCTTATAGCACAGGACCATGATGGTGAGTAGTGGGAGGGAGCAGGCTTGGGTGTCAGAGAAGATTTGGTTCTTGGGTTCCAGCTCTGCCATCCAGAGTATCTTATAGGGCTTTGCCATCATCTTCAAACTATGGATTGTCAGAGACGAATGGCGGTACTGTTATAAGACTGACGTATCACATGCCGAGTGTCTGGTGTCAGACTTGCACAATGACAGACACTTGGCTCTAATATCCAGCACTGTGGCAATTGGTGCATCTTCCCTCTTTTGGTGTGTGGTGCTATAACCTGGAGCGTTCCTATTGTCCTTCCCATCTAGCCGTGTTCATTTGTCGTCATTCTGGTTTTGTGATGTTCCCTGACCCTTAACTGTGCTGCCTCTCATCCAACCTTGATGTTCATTCTAGAGACCTCTCTCTATTTTGTTTGCTGGTGGTGGAAGGTACCATGCAGGCTGCTAAGGGAGGAAAGACAATGCTGAACTCTACATGCGACAATACTGACCTGCCAGGCAGGATGTGCTCACAGGTGCAGTTGCGGCCCAGCTGTTATGTGGTAACTAATAGCTTCCTGATTGATTTGAGGCCTGCTCCTCAGGAATGAATTTCATGCCTGATAGTGTAGTACTCCCTGGTCAAAAGCCTGTAGCTGGGGAGGTCACAGGCCCTGGGATAAAACCTGCTATTGTATTTTGCTAAATGTTATGCTTTCAAGCTGCCATCTATATATTTATGTTTATACCCATAAACCCAAACTGCTGTCCACCTTGGTCCGAGAAGTTTCTCTTTGTAGGAGGCAACAGTCAGCAGAGAGTTGTCTGATAGGCCAAGATGCTGAGAACTGGAGACTAAGTGGATGCTCAGCCATACATATCTGTACCAACCTCCCGTGCTGTTGCCAAGGCTCAGGAAACATCACCGAAGGGGAGCTAAAAAGAGTGTGAGGGCTGGGGGGGGGGGGTGTTGTGACAGGCTGTCTTCTGGACAGGACGCGGCTGTCGCCCTGAGGAACTCACAGCGGCTGTGGTTACTCACACAAGATCCGCCCTCACAAGCTCAAGCCAGCCAAAATCCTGGCAGAGGTGGGTAGATGATCTGCAGGACCCACTCCTTCCTGAGGAGCAGCTGATAGGTGCTGGAGGAGGGAACTCATTCTTTTTTGAGGATGTAGGCACTGGTAAGATTCCCATGCTCCAGTGGATTGCCCCAAATCTAAGCGCATATGGGCAGCACTAAGTAGCTTTAGTGTTTTGTTTTGTTTCGTTTAGGAAAAGACATGAAGGCGGGAAGGGGATGTGCTGAGGAAATTATGGGGGACAATGAGAGTTGAGATGGCAGGAGATACGGCCATATGTTGTTGTGTACATGTATGGACTTCTCCAGAAAATTTAAAAGAAATGTTGAACCTTAAAGTGCAGGCTGCAATTGCTTTTGTGCGCTCAGTCTGAGCTCCTGATGCTTCTATTTGCTGCTCTCCGAGACTGCGTAAAAACCAAAGGAGAGGCGTGCTTGCAATTTTCCCAAGGCTCCCTGGGAGTACTGTGTCATGAAGCAGAGCCAGCTGACGTTCCTTCTCCCAACATTCAATAAAGCCTCCCCTGCCGTTCAACAGGAGGCACATTTTCAGCTTGAAATATTGTGCCGCTCAGAGATGAACTGCTTCAAGGCCCTGACTTACCATCAATTATTTATGCTTGCTGCAGACGCTGGCGTTAAACTTGAACAGGCTGCCTTGCTTCACAGCTGCTGTTCAGCCATTCCTTACCCATTTATAGTCGTGGTGGCGGGGAATAGAAGACTGTGTGTGCTGTGGGCAGTGCTTCCATGTCTATTAACATATTTCATATGTTCATTGGAGTGTTCAAAGATGCTTTACATAACCTTTCAAGGCAGGGATCTGTAAGGTTGTACTAAATCAGCCTAGGAAGAGGGTTGAGTTAGTAAAATGCCTGCTTTGCAGACACGAAGAGCTGAGTTCTCATCTCCAGCACCCACATAGAAAAGCCAGGCATTGCTGTCTGTGCGTATAGTCCCGATACTGCGAGGTGGCCACAGGAGGATCCTGGGGTGGGGGATGGGGTGGGGTGGGTCTTACTGACCAGTCAAGGTAGCCAATTTGTAAGCTCTACATTTGGTGAGAGACCCTGTCTCAGGAAGTAAGTGGAGGCTGTGCCGCAGGACCCTGTCTCATAAGGCCCAGCACAAAGCAAACAAACAAGACACAAAACATTCATTTTTAAAAGCTATTTTTGCTCTATAAAGAAAAAAATGTTCATGTTATTAGACAAATGATTATTGACAAATTTCCATGATATTGTTTTATATTTTGTGTTACTTGGATCAAACACAGGGCTTTGCACATGTTTTGCCGAACTACACCTTCATCCACCCTTTTAGTAGATTTTAATCTTTTCTTAGCAGTGTATCTGTCACTTACCAATACATTTCTAAAGAATGCATATCTTAACGATTGTTTTATTTTTATATTTTTCAAGTTGTATTTTATGGCTAGAAAACTTTAAACTGTTGATAAGTTCAATTGACTCTTTTACATGAATAATAAATATGTCACATAAGATTAAGGAAGGAAAGAAAGAAAGGAAAGGAAGGAAGGAAGGAAGGAAGGAAGGAAGAAAGAAAGAAAAAGAAGGAAAGATGGATGGAGATAGACAACCAATGTTAAGCCCTGGCCTTTTTACCTTTACACACACACACACACACACACACACACACGCTCCCACAAACATCAGCCAACATGCTCCCCGCTGTAATAGTGTTGTGCCCTTAGGATCTCTTAGTGTATTGGTTTCCTTCCCTTTTTAAATGGATACAACCAAAAAGGTTACCAAGGCGATGTGATGGCAACCAAAGTGAAAAAGATACAGAAACATCCATCATGGGAAAGGCAGTTTGCTTGGTGGGTGCCTGCAATAGGAAAGGGCCTGTGTGGAGAAGAAAGAAGGGGCAGGTGTGCTTATGGTGTCTGAATTGTGTGCCCCCCCAGTTTAAAATCGTAACCTAAAATATCTCATACTGTGACTGCACTGGGCGATAAACCTTTATAGAGGTAACTGAGTTAAAATGAGATCAGTAAGCTGGTTTCTAATCCAGCAATACTGGTGTCCTCACAAGAGTCGATTAGGACGCAGACTCAGAGCAAGAAGGCATGCAGAGAAACCGGGAGAAGACAGGTCTAAGAAGACAACAGGCCAACTGCTATCTTGGTCTCAGACTTCAGTCTCCAGAACAGTGAGAGCGTCCATTGTCTTGGGCATCCCTTCTGGCGCTCTGCTAGTGATGCCCATGCGCATAGAGAGGAGCATGTGAGCGTTTCGGGAACAAAATCACAAAATCGAGGAGGCAATTATTGCATATCTCTGAAAGATTACATACATGTATGTCGGTAATATATATACATATATACATATGTATGTATAAAATTTTTAATTGCTTTTTACTTCTCTCCTAATGACTCACATTTAGGTTGTTCAGCTCCATGGTGCCTGTGTCACTCAGAATCATACTCCAGAACCCCTCTGTCAGAGGAAGAGGCATGAGATGGGTAAAGCTTCCCAGGAATTCCTAGCATCAGGTAAAAGACAGGAAGCCACGTGAATGTGCTTGGGGAGGGAATCAGGAGCGGCCTGGCTTTCCTTAAACTGTATGGAGACAGGATGATGTTAAACAAAATTCATGCTTTTTGATTGCACAGTTGGTTGAATTTTTACCAGTGTGTTCAGTCATGTAAACAGCATTGCAATCAGGGCGCAGAACATTCCTTAAACTTTCCTCCATTTTTTTTTTTGCAGTTAATTCCCCTCCTCCATCAAACTCTTGGCAAGCACTGATCTAATTTTAACCCCCATGGTCAGAACATAAATGGATTCAGACAACCTTTTATGTCTGGCTGCTTTCAAATTTTTGAGGTCTGTGTTTTGATTCTGAAACTTTGGAATCTTTATATTCAATGCTGACATGTATCCTGTACATATCAAATGATGGCCAATATATCCATGTTTGCTTTAATGTTGAAATATACTTAGATCTTATGTGTGAATTTATCAAATTAAGTTACTTAAATACAACCTAATAATTAGATAAAATTAATACTAATGAAGATGTATCGTTTTTGAAACTCAAATATATTACTACTTGTTGCAAAAGTACTGGTTGAAAGACACGTCCAAGAAAGGCCATTTGTAGGGCTGGAGAGATGGCTCAGCTGTTAAGAGCTCAGACTGCTTTTGCAGAGGATCCTAGTTTGGTTCCTAGCACCCACCAAGTCAGGTAGCTCACAATTGCCTGCAATTTCAGCTCTAGGGGATCGGACACTCTTCTGGACTGTTTGCATAGCCACACCAAATAATTTTAAAAATATTAAATTCAAGGTCAAAGAGACGTTGACCAAGTACTGAAAAGTATGGGTAAGGAAATAATGAGAAGAAGCCTTCTCTCCCCACCATAGACTCGGTATTGCTTTCTTGGTACCCAAAACACAGCAACATTACGTGCAAAGTCAGCGGAAGTGTTTGTACATGTGGGCGTGTATGCCCAGGAGTGTGTGTGCAAGCCGAAGCCGTAGGTCAACCTTGGGTGTTGCTCCTAGGGGTCCATCTACTTGTTTTTTAAGCAGGGTCTCTCACTAGTCTTGGGGCTTGTCAATCAGGCTAGACCGGATCAGTGTGCCCTAGTGATCCACGTGTCTCTGCCCCCCCCCGCCCAGTGTTGGGATCACAAAAATGTTCTGTCACGCTAGTTTGGTATGGTCTTTATTACACGGAGCCCTGAACTAAGATCTGCATGCTGGTGTTGAAATCACTGTGCTAACAACCCTCTCCCCGGAGTGTATACAAATCTGCTGACCTCTAAGGTTGAGCACATTACGGAGCAGGGCACTGTAATAGTGAATATGAACAGTAGTGACTATGACCACTGACATTCAATTTAAGGTCGAGTCATTTCTGGTTGGTTCTTTCCCTGGGCCATGATTCATTTGAGAACAGGGTTAATATCTGTTGCTCTACTTCTAACCAAACAGCAACAACCAAACCAAAAACTAAGTTCTGCATAAACATTGAGTTTCCTCTAAGGCCAAACTATGAATGGAAAAGAAAGAGTAGTAGAGGGGACCCCCCTGGCCCTTTCCTCCCTTACTTACTAGTCTTTTAAACATTTGCTTAGCTGTGGCCTCTTCTGAACCCTGTCTTGACCCGTCCCTTATCCCTTTCCTGGAGACAAACCAAGTTGTTCCTTTCTCAGTCCTTGGACCTCCTCTAACCCTGCAATATAGTTATCACTTTATAAGAATTGACTTTTTATATCTATGTGACCTTTGCTATACTTTCATCTCCATGAAGACAAACAGTGACTTATCTCTATATACCTGCATCCTGGTGTAAAGCAAACTATCAAGAAAGATATGCCAAATGTAGTTGGCTCCTGCAATCCACAGTGCGCCACATGTCGTAAACCTACCCAATCAGGAGAGCCAAGACCTGGGCTGTGCAGGAAAAGCTGGCCTCACGTTCCTATCAGTCTGCCAAGCTTGCAACCCAGATTCCCTCGGAGCCTGTTTGCCTGGCCCAGCTGTAAACACCATTCCCCCTCTGACCCAGATCCACTGCCTGTTCTTGTTCCAGCTTAGCAGGGTCTCCAGTCGGGCCTCATCTGTGAAACATGATGTGTGCGTAAGGTAACCCTGGTGAAGAGCCAGGCAGGGCAAGCTGGCACTGCCAAGTCCCAGGGTGACATCCAATTCTCCTGGCTGTGCTGCTGGACTTATTGGGAGGAACAAGAATAAGGCTTTGGATGAGCGCAGGTTTGAGTATCTAAAGCACGGCTCACAGAAAGTCTTGCAAGGATGAAGGTGAAGACACAGTGCAGAAAAGAGCCCAGGAAGGAACGGATAGTGTGTTTATGATAGCTGCTGCCTCCCTAGCTGTGTCCATCCATCTTAGTGGGATGGACAAGACTGGAAGAAGTGTTCAATGAAAGGGAAAAGTAGGAAAGGGACTTATGGATATATGGATAGGGTCTAAACAGGTAAGAAGATGCATCAGTATAGGATGTATATGCATTCTAAAGTTATATATATATATATATCCCATATATGTGTATATGTATATATATCCATCCCATGAAGATCCCGTTGCCTCCTGAGAATGGATTGAACAGTTTACCTCAAATGATATGGCCCTGGTACCTGTGCATGTGAATTCATTTGTAAACAGTGTCTATAATGGAATAATGAAATCAAAGGTATTTTAAGTATTTAGAATTTACAATGGATTTTAAACCCAGGGACAGGTGTCCCTGTAAGAAAATGGCAAAAAAGGATTTTGGACAGATATGCAGAGGCAAGAGGCCATGGGAAGCTAGGACCTGAGAGAGGGGTGGTGCTAGTAGGAGTCACACACAGCCTGTCTCAAGCCCCTGAAGTTGGAAGAGAGGAGGGAGGATGCTCTTTTGGAATCTTCAGAGGGGGCTGGTCCCACCAGGAGAATAGATTGTTGTATTTGCAGCTGCCATGTTTGTGGTACTTTGTCATGGAAGTTCCAGAAAAGTAATGTACCCCTTTGATGAAGAAGTGGGTAGTGTAATGGACTCCTGAAAAAGGTCATCAGAACCTTAGGGAATGAGGGTACTATTACGGGGTTTGTTAGACTCAGAGCCCAGGCCCTAGGAGCCCAACTAAACCAGACCTAACCATCCATCATCAGTAGGCTAATGAAAGAGACAAATAATGGGAAAATCAGAGAAAGGAAAGTGGTCTGGGGAGTTAGTCAGCACTGTGTAAAACCTTTGTCTGGGAGCTACCCCTCCCCCGCTTGCTCCCAGTCTGGCTGGCTGCGGGGCTTTCCCCTCTCCAGCACAGACTCCTGGGGAAATTCCAGCTCCTTAGGGCCCATTGTTGCAGTACTCTGATAGCAGGAGTAGGGGTGGGCGCAAGTGCCTCTCTTTAGAGTCTCTCCATTCTTGCCAGTGCAGTTACCATGAAGATAGGAGGAAAGGGGCTGGCCCAGAATCTTGAAGAAATAACTCTTGATCTTCCAAAGTTTTCAACACAAACAGGTATTCGCAGAAAAGCTTCTGTTATTCAAAACTTTACCCCAAGGATGTATCTGCCACTTCCTGGAGAAGAAAGCATACTAGAAATGACAAACACAGTGAAACCCACAAGCATTCCCTGTGTGCTGCGATACTGTACCAAGAGGTTCTCCATAGATCTGCTTTCTTCAGAAATAAAGACCCAGAGAGACTGGATAAACCTACATGGAGCGCTTACTGTGGGCCAGGCTCTGTTGTAATAATCTTTACAACTAGCTCATTAATCTTTGTAATAGCCTAGGGAGCAGGAATTATTCACTGATTACAGATGAGAGCATTGAGGCACGCTCAAAGTCACATAGTCAGGAAAAATTCTGACCTTAATTTCTCCATAGCACTGGGCTAAAGCTGGTGAGCTGCCTTGCTCACTTCATACGCTATACTCAAACAAGAGGCAGACCGGTGTTAGGACCGGCGGGGATCCCAAAAGAATCCTGGCCAGCCCTGACTTTTCTGCTTCAGGCTGCCAGGGAGCTCCACCAGCAGGTTTGATTCCTCCACATTGCCTATGCCCTCTTGAGTCAATAGTGATAGAGGTTTAACCTCTTCCTTATCAGTCTCACATCTGGATATTATAGGGCAGCCCAGGTCACCCTCTTCCCTGTCCCCTTCCCCATGCTGTCCCACCTGTGTTTGCTTGGTTATATAACCGGGTTTATTATGTCAATAAATATTTGCCAAGCACTTACTGTATGCTTTTCAATCTGCCTAATCAGACCACGCCTGGCGTCTAATTCAGAATGATAGGTGTCCTTTACAGAGTAATAACATGATAGTAGCCTTCTTTTTAAAGATATCTTTTGTATGCCATTCACTATGTAATCTTACCAACACCTGCCACTCAATGAGAAGACAAGGGGTCATCTGTGGTTTGTATGTGGCACAGACTATGTAACTTCAAGCCAAAATTTGATCCTGAGTCTGACAGTGTTGAAAGGTAGTGGATTTTGTAGTGGAGGTAGGTAGGTCTTGGGAACTGCAACCTCAGATAGGTGAGTGCCTGTTTTGAGAGGCTGAGTCAATTCTCTGGGGCCTAGATGAGGTCTTTCCAGAGTGGTTTCACAGGATTTGAGAGAATTCTATAAAGCAAGATTACCTCTGGCAATGTCTACCTCTTATGCTCCTTTGCTACATCAGTGACACCATGAGACCCATGCCATAAACCATGCAGACTTGGATGCTTGGCTCCCCTACTTTGCAGCTCTCTGAACTGCGGGCCAATATGCATACTAATAGTCATTGATTTTCTGTGTCTAGGGTTTTCTCACTAGTACAGCAGTGATATACAAAGTGTAGCTTGGTTCTGAACATCGGCTGTATCACCAAGAACAACCTGTGGTCTTGGGAAAGTTACTGAGCTTTCCTGTGCCTTAGTTTACCCAGTTATAAAACAAGGATGAAAATATCTCTCCCTCGTAGGACTCCAGTGGGACTAGAAAGTGCATGAGAAGACTTTGCCACACGAACAGGTGTAGAGTAAGGACACTACATGGAAGAGCACAGAAGATGTTGGCTGAGGCATCGAACTCCCCTTCGGGTTTTCGGCATTCTTTCTTTGGGTCCAGAGAGGTTCTCATTAAAGATGACTTGCTAGGAAGAGGAACACAAAGTCCTTATGGGCTTAGATGTTGGCTGCCACAACACAGGCTCAGCTTCCAAGAGACTGTTCTTTACAGCAGCCATCAATAAAGCCACAGTGTACACATCGTGGCGTCGCCATGATGCAAGCAGAGGGGAGATGCCAGGAGATACCTCAGATCAACCCTGAGCAGATGTTGAAAGGAGTATTTGACAGAAACTAGTGACAAGTACGTCAAGCCACACTTCCTGCTTATTTTCTAATATTTTATTTCTTGATTTTGGTGGTGGTTCTTAGTAAGCTATGGAGTTTGGGTAAAAAGTGTTTCATATATATATATATATATATATCATAACTGCAAATTGAAGAACTAACAATTTGTGATTCATAAAAACTATTGTTGATGTTTTATCTCATATTCCAAACATATAAATGTATCTCATATAAAATCATATCTATTACATTATTGGACTTAGATATAGGACTATTGAAGTAAATCAATATTCTGATAAGTAGTTACAACATTTCTGTATACATTATTTATCAATTACTGACTGAAATAATAATAATCTATTTAACATTAAAATTCTGGTTAGTGAACCAGGCATGGATCTCAATGCTACAACCCTTTGTTAACATGGGCAGATCCTTGGGCTCGGTCTCTGGAATTAATGAGAAGTCTGACAAACACACACACACACACACACACACACACACACACACACACACACACACACACACACACACTTACTTGGATTTTCGGCAGTTCCCAGACACTTGACCTTTAAGTGGTTCTTCACGCATTGTAAATGTGCAGAAATGACAGTTACCAGAGAGTGACAGATAAAGACAGTGTTTAATCTGCGTGCATCTGTGATTATGTGGTATGATGAACATGAATAGACCCATGTTTTCACTCAGTAATCTTATTGAATATAAATGTGAGAATTGTTATAAAATTGGTCATGGAGTGGAGCTGATCATGGACATATCATGGAACTCAGTGATTAGATCTGGACTGGATAGAGAGATAATTAAATTCAGATAGAACTGCATAATTAGGTATAGATATGATGGATATTGAAAACTACATATAGTCTGCTAAGTGACTCCTAATGACTTATTGTTAATGTGCATAGTTTAGTGCATTTCTCAGTTATCATCAGAGAAGCTTCTATTTGCAGTAGAGAGCGATTAACACAGACCCACGTCTGGCCAAGGGTCAGAGAACAAAAACCTATGGAATTCTCAGGCCCAAACGGGACATCTTGACCACACGTCCTCCTCCCAAGGCTCAGGAACATGTGGAAGAGTGCATACAAAGACTGTGAGAACCAGAGGATGTGGATGAACGCAAGGAGACAGTGTCATATGGACACGACAGGGCCATCACACAAGTGAACTCATAGGGGCCATGACAGCATTCACAGGCCCTATGCAAGTTCAAGCCCGATCAAATCCCACCATCTGGGAGGGGAGCCAAACACGAACTAGCTTAGGAGCTGTTGGTAGTTGATGGCTTCTGTGAAAGGGAGAGCAGGTTTTCTTAGTGAGTGTCATCACTGGTAGGTGGGCTTCTCCAGCGGATGGCCGCACATCCACCAAGATATGGCGTCACAAATAAGAGACCAAACAAACAAACAAACAAAAACAGACATGGAGTTGGGTGGGTAGGGGGAGGATGCGTCTGGAGGGGGTTTGGGCAGAGGGTAAATTATTAGATGGTTATTATATAAAACTCTCAAACATACAGTAAAAAGAAACTGCATACGGACTATGCTCACCGTCCCGAGTTCCAGGCTGCTGGATCGTAGGGCAGTGCCACTGTCTTCTCGTTATCACGCTCCTAACCCCTTCCTTGCTGTTCATTGCTTCCTCCCTCTGCCAATCCCAGCACACACAGTTTTCATCAGATTTCACTGATTGTGATTTTCTTGTTCGCTTTGAGGTGCTAGGTGTCTAACTGGGGTTCTTGCACATGCCAGGCAGGCACCCCACCACAGGGCTATGTTCCCAGCCAAGTGGGCGGTGATTTCCTTCATTGACCTGGGGAGTCTTTCCATCTTTTCCTCACCAGCAATTATTGCCGGCTTTCCAGTTTCAAGCACCCCTTTCTCCAAGAAGATACATGGTGCTCAGACTTCTCGACTCTTACCAGAAGCTTTCTAGAAACCCCTGTCCATCAGTCGCTCAGCATTTCTGTCAGGAGCAGAAAGCAAGGCAAACGCATTGGATTTATGGATGGAAACTTCAAAGCAAAGTGAGGTTGTGGTTTCCTGGCCAAGGAAGCTGACATCAACACAAAGTTCTATGACCCAGTTTGTGTTATGGGTTTGTGGTATTTTTCCTTCTGCTGGCAGGAGGAAGACAGTGGATTGGGGGAGACAGTTGTGTGTTTAAATTTCTCAGCTGCTCACCTTAGTTAAGAGTCTACCTCCAGTGCAGGAGTGAGGAAACAGAGGGCCATAACAAGATCACACAGCGGGAAGCGACTCTTCCAGAGTCCCTGTGCTCCTGGGCTCGGAGATCAGAAGCAAAGAACAGAGCGAGGGCCAGAGGTGACCACGACACTGCCCTGCCCGCAGCTCGTCATGTGACTTACAGCTTCTCTCTGCCCTCATGCAGCTCAAGCTTGGGCAAATGGCGCTGATTGTTTGTTTACTTATTTGCTTTTGGGGAGGCAGGATCTTATTCCTGTAGCCCATCCTGGCTGGCCTTGAGCTCACACTCCTCCTCTCTGATCCTCCTGACGGCTGAAGGATTTTATTTCCTTGTTGTGTTAGAGATCCAGCTCAGGGCCTCACATGGTCAGCAAGCTCTTCATGGAAATATATTTCCAGGCTGTGAGTTGTTGTTTCAGAATTCTCTCTCTCTCCCTCCCTCTCTCTCTCTCCCTTCCCCTCTCTCTCCTTCTCTCTCTCTCTCTCTCTCTCTCTCTCTCTGTTTGTGTGTTAGAGTATAACTTGTAAGAATCAGGTCTCTCCTTCTGCCATCTAAGTCACAGGGCTAGAACTCAGGTCTTGAGGCTTACTGGCAAATGTTACCTGCTGAGCCATCTGGTCCACCCAACCCTGGCATTTTAAACTGTTCCCAGTATCAAAAAGACAGGCATGCAAAGCCAACAAAGAAGGCATTGGATATTATTGGAAATCCCCCCTTCTCCCTCCAAACATTGCTTTGTTGAAAATGACACATTTGCTTCTTAGGGAAAATACATATTTTGAGATTTAGGAAATTACACCGTCATTTCTTCAATGGGATGCGTAGTTCACTGTGTTCAACCTGGTGAAAGGGATGGTGGTGTTGGCTTCATCCCTTCCCCGCCTCCCCAGACAATCAGGAGACAAGGACCACTGGCCATGGCCCCACTCTCCAGCTCTTCTCATTGGCTGACTCACCGTTCACCTCATCTCCTTAGCAGAATGACTTCACTGTGGACTCTGACAGTTGCACCATCTAATTTGCCTCAAAAAAACTATTTCTTGCTTCTGGGGAGTTCCACTCTGCCTCCCTTAGTTGGGTGTCAGCTCTCACCACAAGTTTAATTACTAGTCTTCTTCTAGTAACCAAGCAACCAGGGAGATGGTCTCCTAAACCATGACTCCATCCATTCGGTGATGAATGAACAGTTCAGCTCTTCACTGCCAACTCCCCAAACAAGCGTCAAACCTCAGAGCATGAGTAAAACACGGTGTGTCTCCCCTGCTTTGCTCTGCATGCGATATTGTCCATTCATCGGAAGCCTGAGGAAAACTTTCTCTGATGCCTTCTTCTGACTCACAAGGCATTTGCTTAATCTCCTGTAGACAGACTGTATTTGTGGAAGAGGCATCATCAGGGTTGCTTAGCAACAAAATATGGTTTATTAGGAACACGTTTCTGTGGGGTGGCACCCCCCTTTGTTCCCTAAAGATCCGTGTCTTTGGATTGATTGACTTACTAGCTAAATTACAACGTAAGATTTTCTTTCTATGCTCGCTGAAGGACTGGGAAGGGAAGGAGGCAGGACTTGCTGACAGTAAAGACAAGGCACTTATAAGCAACCAGGGAACCATGTTCTTCTCTAATTAGGAAACCTGAGGCTCAGCTTGGCTATGCATCCTTGACCCTGAAAGGTTTCACGATACTCTCCATTAGGACACAGGAAATGCTCAGAGAAAGAGGAGAGGAGATGGCCCAGTCAAGTAAAGTGCTTGCTGCCCAAGCACAAGGATTGAGTTTCATCCCCAGTACTCATGTAAAAAGCTAGGCATAGCAGCACACGCCAGTAATCACAGCACTGGGGAGACAGAGACAGGAGGATCCCTGGCGCTTACTGGTCAACCAACCTAAGCAAACAGGTGAGTTCCAGGTTCAGTGAGAAACCATGGCTCAAAAAATGATAAGGAGACACAACTTAGAAAGACAGTGTTGATGTCTCGCCTCCACATTCAAGTACATGCACAAGCATCCCCACACGTGAACACATACTATGTGTATACAAATATAATAAAGGATGTGGATTTGAATTATTGTCTAGGGACTTGACATCTCATAGGGTCTAATCGACTCAGAAAGATGTGCATTTGAGTTATCACCTAGCAACTCAAGGTATAGTAGATTACATGGTCACTTAGTTAAAACATCTAGACTAGTATATATGCTTATGGGATTATGAAGACAGACAAAGAGCAGAACTACCTGTAAGGGGGAAGGAACAGCCATTGACAGTTGCTAAATGATTATTGTGTAGTAGTCATTGTTTCAAAGCATTTTTTGCACATAAAAATAAATATGATTGCTTTAATTGTCCATGAAGATGAGAAGCCAAGACACATTATTCAGAAATAATGCTATCTGAAAATAGCAGGGATTGGATTGCATCTTGGCATCTAACACACCCAATCTGCTATACTAACTAGGTTCTCAGTCCCACATGGCCATGGGTATGAGGGAATTATGGCCCCTGAGAATACTCTTTTGCAAAAGGAGAACGCTTATCTAAAATTTGTAATGGGAAATTTCTGGGTTTTAAATTGGTGCCAAGTGAAAAACTTTAAAAAAAGAATCCAAGAATCACATGTGGGCAGAGTGCAGTGGAGAATGGCTTTCTCTGGACCCAAGTCATTAAGCCATTGTTTGTAACTTGTGACTTTTTTCACACAGGATAAACCTGGACATAGGACGTGAAAGTGTAAATAGGAACACACATCAGGTCCACTTTGGGAAATGGCATTTGAGGAAACTTTATAATGTTGGGTTCTAGGCTTTGCCAATTTTCTCAAAAGCCTAGGGATAATGCATAGCAGCATCGAGACTTGAAAAGTCAGGCTAGAATACCACAGTCATATAGATTTTCAGCCAACTATAGTGTAGTAGATGGTCAGCGGGCCACCTGTGAGCTGTGATGCTGAGCCTTTCAGTCCTCCGTGGACCAAGTAGTATCTTGGCCTAAAGCAGCATCTTCCTTGGGATGGTTAAACTCATGTGGTCTATTTTTATGTAATAGGGATTGTTGTGATTTACCTTAATCTTTCTTCCTTTTATTCTTCAGCAATGGTGGCTTTAACTTTGTTTAGTGTATGTGTGTGTGTGTGAGCATGGTGTGACACAAACACAAATGTGGAGGTCAGAGGACAAGCTGTGGGAGTCAGTTTTCTCCTTCTGTCACATGGCTGGTAGGAATGAAACTTAGGTCACTTGGTTTGGTGGCATCTATGTCTTTCCATGAGTCCTTTGATAGAAAGGCTATTTTTGTTCTGAGATCACCTGGCTTTCCTATCTTACTCATGGATCTTTTCCTCAAAGACAAATTACTTCATCCATTTCAATTATCTTCCTGATTTCCAATTTCAAATTTGATGCTATTTTGGTTTCAACTCATGTACTCCATGATTTATTATTTGTGTGGCTAGGTCTTTAGGAAAGGGGCATGGAACCCACTCGGGTGACCCAACTTACCTGCCTGCCTAGGAAATTTCTAATTATAGCATCAAAAGTCCCATTTCCCAGTAATCTCAGGGCCAAGTCAGACTAGTATGGTTGTCACGAAAGGTCTAGTGTAGGCAAGGAAAACTGTTATGCGCCAAATGAAAAACTTCCCTTCACAAGGGTAGGTTACTTAGGGAATGCTAGAATAGGAGAGACCTTTGGCTTCGTGTGTGTAGGTAAATATGAAGGCAAGAAAGGGGACGGTTTCCACATAAAATTATCTGGATGCTTTTATTAGCTAAATGTGAGATAATCTGGGGGAAAGTGGTAAGTGGCTGCAGAGGGGTGGGGGTGGCGTGGGGGGGGGCGACCTGTCACTCCAAAAAATCCCAGCTCCGTTTCAAGCATATTCCTCCAACAAAGCTTGACCACAGCTTCTACTAGGTACATCTATATTTTGCATGACTTATACATGCAATCTGTCATTTCTGGGAGAATGAAAATTAATACAAACAATAGAAGGTTAATTATGTATTTGTTTCTCAAGACTAAGGAGTGAATTGCAAAATTATAATTCACCAAGTGGTGACACTGTGATCACTTGAGACTCCTGTTCCACCACAGCCCCTTCTTTAGTAGCCACGCTTTTCTCATCTGTCCACCATTATCCTTGCTCCACCCCCACATCCTGAACAACACACTTAGCTTAAATAACAGGGGGGAAATGTGGCTATGATTGAGGGGACTCTGTACCTGTCAGGTTCTTCTGACAAAGAGAATCAATAGGATATTATCTATCTATCTACTATCTATCTATCTATCTATCTATCTATCTATCTATCTATCTATCTATCTATCTATCTACTATCTATCTATTTATCTCTCATCTATTATCTATCTATATCTATGTATCTATCTTCTACCTATTATTTATTTATCATCCATCTCCCTAATTATCTGTCCCTTTATCATCTATCTGCCTGCCACTTAATTGGTTAATCAGCTGATTGGTACATGAGTGTATAGACATACAAGGGCTTCATTCTGGGAATTTACTCAGCATCTAGTTGTGAAGATTAAAATTCCCACTCATCATCTTCAAGCTAGAGAGTCAGGGAATCTGGTGGTGTCATTCATTCTAAAGCCAAAGGCTGAGAATCTGGGTGGTGCGGGAGCCCCTGGAGCATTTGCTGGAGGCAGAGAATCTAGGGGATTTCTGGTGTGTGCTGGAGGCTGAGAATCTGGGCTGCTTCTGGTGCATGTGCTAAAGTCCAAAGGTCTGAGAAGTATGATGTTCAGAAGAAAACGGTTGTGTAAACTCCAGAAGGGAGGAATTTGAACCGTTGCCCTAGAAAAATCACTCTCCAGATACTGATAGATGTTAAGGGGATGTGAGGACAGGGCGAGTGAAGCTAAGCAGATGGCCCTGGACGAGTACCTGGCCCCTTCTGCCTCTGGCTCTCCATCTTCAAAGGGAAGGGCTGAGACCACACGAGCCTGAAGATTCCGCATGAGTTGAAGAATCCCAGATTGGACGGGAAGAGAAACAGTTACAGGATCAACGCTATAGGTCTTTGGGATAGAAAGCCTAGGAATTGGCCAGAGGTCACCACACAATCTAGGCTTATGATTCAGATGGACCTAAGCCTAGAGCATTAAGAATCAAACGCTATTCCCAAAGTTTTCCACAAAGGAGTTTCACTTCTCACACCAGAAACCGATTCACCATAGGCCTTTATAATTCTAAAACGCAGTCACATAGGGTGAGCCCGGAGACTGGGAGGCGTGCTATTATAGTGTCTGTTGGAGCCTCACACAGTGTGGGCGCAGAATGCCCAGTTTTGATTGTTCTGTTTGGTCGGACAGTTCTGAGTTTCTAAGAAGGTAAGGTCATCGAGTGGAGTCTCCGGTTCCGTCTTCGTGAATCGCCACAATTTCTGTCTCTCTAAAATTATTATTATTAATTTTAGAATTCCATGCATGAGGACTGTATTTAGGTTGTTTCTACACATATTTTCCCCTCCAGCTCCTTTTGTGTCCTCCCTCTCACAATGATGTAATCGTGTTTGTGTATGTGTGTGCGACACAACGGAAACTGTTTAGTCCATTCGGTGTTGCTCATTTGTGCATGTGGTTAGAGCTGGCCAATCAGAATTAGGTAATCTATCAGGGGCTCATCCCTGGGAAAGACCGATTCCCCCTCTCTCAGCAGCTGTTCATTGCCTATAGTCTTTATCCAGGGTTGGAGTTTCCATGGATTTTCCTCATCCACACCAGCAAGTCAACTGGTGACATTTGCTAGTCTTGTTTAGGCAACCACATCAAATACACCTTCTCAGTGGGGTCTTATCACTGAGCAGCGATGTCAGACATGGAAGGCCTGGGTTGGGAGGATTAGCAACCCATCACGGGCTCATCCTGCAGAGTTGTTGCTGTGATTTGCCTGCAGTAGAGAACCTCCCTTGGCACCATCAAGAAACTGTCACTATGGATTAGAGATAACCTGTTCAGTTTGTGTGCTGATTCTCCTATGGCTGGATCTTAATCAGTTTCTTCCTGAAGATTCCAATGCCAAGCTTTGGTGGTCTGTGGGGCTGGGATAGGAAACAGTCACGATGTCTATGAAAAGTAGAATACACTGCCAGATGAAGCTCGATGCTATTGTACTGTATTTTATTGCTGTTTAGTTCTTTCTACATGGATATTATTATTCCCAAAATAAACCGGTTACATATTTGCTTTAGTCAAGAACTTTCTTATTAGTGATATGGATGTGGTTTCATTGTGGTTTAGTCAGATTAGGAGAAGACCAACTGTTGAAGGACACTCTAGGCCAATTTCTTTGATCTTCTTAGTATTGCAACTAAGGGACCCAACTCTGAACTTATTTTAACATGCTGCCTTGGCCAGTCTCTGTCCCTAGGGAGCCTATGGGATCTGCCAGAAGCATCTGCTCCTGGGAGTCAAGGTGAAGCACTGTCCTTCAGATCCTAATGGAACTCGGAGTAGACGGGCACAGTCCTTGGATCACCCTGACTCGACAGATTATTTCATAACTTGAGAGAACTGGTGGCAGGAATGCCACCTTCCTGAATTCCTGCCCAGTCTCCAAGGACCTTGTGGCCTCTGCTCTTGTGTGTCCCACCAAGACTAAGATCAAAAGATCAGCCACTTTTTTGTCTCATAGCCCTTCCTTCGAGTAAAACTCATCACTGGAGGTGCTGTTGACTAAAAAGTGAGAGGTTTACATGCTCTCTTCCCTCCCCACTATGACAGCCACATCACCCCCTCCTGGGTAGAAAGAATCAGGACTCAGTAATCACTTGTAGATGTTCCCTCTTACTGTGGGTTGACATGAGCCTCCAGAACAGGGGCATTGCTTCTTTAGGGAAGGGATTTCATTCATTTTTGCCTCTGGTTAGCCGTTGCCATGAGCCCGAAGGTGGTCGTTACATTTGGAATACTCTGGATCCACTCTGCTCTTGGAACCTTGCCTTAGACTGGCCCTGAATGAAGAGCAACAACTTCCCAAGACTTCTGTCAGCACTCTCCAGATGAATACTACACAAGAGAGGGGTCAGGGTATGGGGTCTTGTGCTGACTCTGTCATCCTGGACTCCAACCACAGTGGTTTCATAACAGAAGAAAGCCAAACTGTGAACGCGTTGCTAGGCTGTGGCTATTTATTTTTATAAATGAGCCCGTGCCGAATTTAGATCACTGCTTTTGCTTTTGCTTTCTCCTTTCCAGCATCATCTGGCTGTCTGGCACTGTCAAAGAATCACGTTTCTGACCCAACGAGAGCGCGTGGGTGGATTGGGGACAGGGAAGGGGTTGACGGAAGACTGATCCCAGTCAGGCTGCTGCACTCCACAGTGAGACAGACACGTGGCCCTGCCACTAGTGTCCTGTTCTGCTTTTGCCTGTCAGTTCATTTGTGACACCTACATAGTCCTTGCTTGGAATAGCAGGAAAAGCAACCCTGGCGCTCATGTCTTTCTTGATGAGCTACACACCAGCATGGAGCAGAACAGAAGGCCGTGCGGGGGGGGAGGGGGGTCCAAGTCAGGAGCCAGAACAGGTGATGATAGCAATGCTCTCTGTTCTTTGGAGGCGGCTATTTTAATAGGGCCTATTTACTGTGGCTATTTGGGTATGCAAGTATTTGGGCATGGGCCCAGCATTTAGTGGATAAACGTCCAGGTTTTTTTCTTAAGTGAATGAATAAAACGGAGAGTTTACACTCCATCTGTGGCCTTCCCTGATCTTCAACAGTTGTCCACCCTGTGTTCAGGCATCAAGGGTGGATAGTTCAGGGACAGGTGAGGAGACGGGGTGGTGGAATTTCCAAATTAGAGAATATCAAGAACCAGGTGATGGTTAAAATGATGTAAGCACAGAGACTAACGTGGCTGTTGGAATTAGAGCATGTTGGGTCCATGGGAGAACTGGAGCCTGTGAAGTAAAAGAAACAGAGTCCATCAAATCTGCAGGTGAGAGGAGAGATGGCAAGAGAGGCAAGAAAATAGTTACACAAGAGGCAGTGAGTGTGTGTTTTGGCTTCACTTGTTCTAAGTTCGCTGCGTTGAAACATCCCATCACAAAAGCTTTCTAGAATTAAGCAAGTAAATAAATCACTTAGGATTCAGAAGATCTGTTTCTGGCTCTTCCAGTGTGTCTGACTCAGAAATATTTCACTTTAGGGCTTATTGGAGCCTCAGTTTCCCCATAAAAATGCCCTTCCCGTTTTCCAACCCTTTGTTCTCCTTCCAAGTGACATGGCAAGGGATGGGTCAGCAACTCGTCACCCACGGGGGGCCACCCGGAGAAAGATGCTTGCGTGAACTGTGGGCATTGGAGCAGATGAGTCCTCTCTGACTCAAGGATTGCACAGTTGAGCCGGGGCGGCCATGCCCGCCTTGTGATTCATGTAGTGCTGCCTTTGGCTGGAGTAGGAATGTGCCCTACGAGTTTGCTCTAGCAACTCTGGAGCCTAAGCATCTTTAAGCAAGGGCCATGGATGGAGGAGCTTTTGAGAAGTAGAACTGGAGAGACAAAGGAACTTGGTGTTTCAAACTGTGGTCTGGGGTTTTACCTTCAGGGAGCAGTGGCAGCGTGGTGTGGGCAATTATTGATGTCCTTTTCTAGGGCAGAAACTCTGATTATTCTGCTCTTTGTAAAACTTGATGCCAAAGTCTCCTGGGGGCAGTTTCAGTGCAATTAAAGGTGGGGCTAAGAGAATATTTTCTTTCGCCAATCTCTGCATGTCCTACGCTAGCTGTTCACAAAGGGAGAGCTTTTGCCTTGGAAGAAGAAGCCCCACTTACTCGGGGTGAATCCTTCAAAATTCAAGCAAGATGGGAGCAAGCTGAGGCCTAGGCCTCCAGAAGCCCACCATGGCCCACAGTGGGCAGGGACCATCTTCTCAGTCCTGGAATAGTGTCAAAGACCCACCCCACTTGAGACTTCCACTCATCCCTATTTTTAAGAACCAAAGTGCCACCTCCCCCGGTACATTTAATCTCTGTTCCTGGCACTGATCCCTTTCTTTGTTATTTTCATGTCCTTGCCTTTTGAAGTTCTTTTGGATTCTTTCCTCAGGCATCCTGTTTGGATCCCCCTCCCCCCGTGTTGACTTATGGGAGCCAAGAAAAGCCCTGTTCCAGCAGGAGGCTAGCTCTGGGCTCAGAAGAGAGAGTGGATAGTGGTTTTTCTCCCTGACTGTTCTTTGGGTTTAGGTAGTGATTTATCCTGAGAACAGTTTGGCATCTCCCTCAAGCCTCTACCCTACCAACAATGTCTTTATGTCCAAATGAATCACTTTGCCTTTATTGTATCTAACTAGGTGAAGATAGGAGCTTTTTCTTCCGTGTCTGGGCAGAAAGGGCTAGGCATCCCCAAGGACCTCGGCTGGGCCCACAGTGAACATCCCAGTGGGTGTTGTTATCATTGTGACAAGCTTGAACATCATCTCCAGTGTCTGATTGTTCTGTAGACCTTGAGTCTTCTCCAGATCAGGCAGTTTCTGAACCCTTGGGCACTGTGCCCACCCCTTGAGCCCTCCCTAGTCACAAGCGAGCATGCCAGGTTTAGCTGGAGAGGGATGACTAACCACTTGCATCTCTGAAGACATCAACGACACATGCTAACCATACAGCTGCAGCCCTTGTCATACCCTATTAATATTGCAGGGGAGTTGTGTTGCTCCCGTCACTACTGCGTATAGGAAGTCCAGAAACTGCAGCCTGACGGAGAGCAGATAGAAATTAGAATGGCTCACATACCCCAGGAGGTGGGAATGCCTGTTCTATTGAGCAAATGGATTTCCTGTGTGCTTCAGGAGTGACCCGGCCTCCACATTCAGTCTGTCCAGACCTGTGATAATAAAGCGCTAGTGTCTCAAACCAGAACATGTTCTGTAGACTGACTGATGGATAGGGTATCCAGCGTCACCCCAAAACCAAGGACCAATGTAGGAGGGAAAGGGAAGCATTGAAGAGTGACCAGAAAGACTGAATCTTATGTCCTGAAACTAACACCTGAGACCATGGCTGGCAGTAGAAAGCTCTAGAAGGAACATTCCTTGAGGATGCAGTGCTTCTGGACACACAGATAGGTTCCTTTCTGTCTTTGTGGAGAAAAACTAAATTTCTAGAAGGTTCATTAGCTTTCTTAGCAACAACTAAGCAGACTACTGTAGGCTTGAGACAAGACACTGCTAATTCCCGAATTCTGCTGCATGGTTTCCCATGATGCTTTGTTACTTTTGACTTGGGCTTATGCTTTACCAGCCATTGCAAGCCCCAGCACTCCCAGCTGGGCAGAACAGGGGGCTAGCAAGGCCTTACAATGGCGTGGTTAGGCAATGAGAAGCTGTTTCTACTTGTTCCTGTGGCAAGGCAAAGTTACCTTGCCCAGCAGGGCTGACATCACCTGTGTGTGTGTGTGGGGGGGTGTCTGTAACTGGGGGAGAGAGGTGTCTGAGTAGTGCAGATGCACCTGTGCTCACAGGAGTGAGGAGGAACTGTCATAGTCATGATGGCTGTGACCCGTTGGGTGGGGCAGATCCCTCTGGATGTCATGAACAGCTTCATGGACACTCTGCATCTCGTTAGCCCGCACTCTGGCCTGCACAGGAGTTTGCTGACCCCCTTTAACACAGGATTTACCCAAAGTTAACGAAGTACCACTGAGGGGTGGTAGACGAAATGTATTAAGCTTTCTTCAGGGTCAATACCTTAAAGATGGATTTGGCTAGATTTTTCAGAGGGTCTCCTGTGGGAGTGAGTCTCAGCTGCTTCCATTGACATGCCATTTCTCAGATTTGCCATCTTCTGTCTTGCTTTTCTCTTTCCTTGCTATATTTCTTGAGATCATTCCCTAAAAATACAGCCCCCCCCATCCTATTTGAAAATCAAAACTAAGAGATTGATCTAATCCCTGCTTTCCTGAGCACTTCATGAAGTCATGCAGCCTTTTATCCCTACCTTTGAGATCTCACTGGCATTGGGCGGGTCTGATGCTCTAAATGCCATAGTGGGAGGGTCCTCCGGAGCCACAGAAGGCGGAGGCAGGGCTCACTGGGGTGGGATGAAGCTCTGGTGTTGCTGTCAGTTCTCCTGGCTCCCAGCAGCCTGCAGATTGGACTTGTAACAGCAGACACCGAATGAGAACTTGGGTTTCTAGCATTTGGTAACCTGCCTCCCACAAACCAAAAGGCACCCTCCCCCACCCCTTCCTCCCTGTCTTGTTCTTGGCATTTTAAGCACAGTGAGTATTCAGCTGATTTTGCACTTCCGACACCTCCCTCTTGTCCTGGCTCCAGGTCCCTCTAGATCTGAGAGGCCCAGTTGTGTGCTCCACCCAGAGGTGGGGCTTCCTCTCTGATCACACTCTTCCCGCCTTGGCTTGAGTGAGCGCTTCTGCTGCTGGTCTTCCTCCACTGCTCCAAAGCCTGCAGCAATCAGTTCACCACTACAGGCAGGGCTGCTGGGGAGCTGGGCTGCTGGGGAGCTGGGCTGAGGTTTTCCTGCACTTGGCTGGGCTGCTGTTTGTCCCATTCAGTTCTTGGTCCTACTGTGGGACCTGACCAAAGCTGAAGGTCTTGTGAGTTTTTCCGCTTTAAAAGCAACACTATCTCTCTGTTAGTCCTCTCTTGATACGGCCCAGGCCTGAGATGCTGGTGCGGCTCTTTGACTTCAGAAGGTCTGGCGTGGAGTGCAGCAGTCAACGCCTGGAGGAACTCTGGCCAGATCTGCCCACACTGGAGGCTGAGTTCCAGCCACCCAGGGAGCTCAGGGGATGCAAAGCCTTCTAGAGCCAGAGTGGCAGATGCTAAACAGTGCCTGGAACTGTTCTGAGGGAAAGAAAAGGCCAATAGGAGGGAGAGGAAGGGGGAGGAAGCAAGCAGGGGGTGGAGATGTGATAAAGGAGTGGCGGGTTGAGCCCAGGGGGGGATAATTACACAGAGGAGTGGCCACAGGCCACCTGAAAGTCTCTGATAGGCACCAAAGCCATTTGCCACTCATCCCTTTGAACTGGAGACAGAATTGGCAGATGGTTGTGTTGTCTGAAGTACCATGTGGGAACTGGTTGCTGTTTCTTTGGGGCATGTGTGGGGGATGCTGGGAGGGTTCCTGACTGAGGGAGGGGGAGGGACCTTTCATCTTTGAAGCACTTACCTGGTTCCTAGGCTTTTTGTCTTCTACCTTGCACTAGCTCGGGGTGGAGGGGGGCTTTTATTTCTTTGAGCAGATCCAGTACAAGAGAACTTCACCGGATGCACGGGTGCACAGATGTTCAAAGTCCTACAGAAAGCCCTTAAAGCATCACAGTTCTTGCCTGGAGGGGGAATTCACTTTTATGATGAATTTTAATTTGTTTATGTCACTTTTAAGCCATGCACTGGTACAGAGAGCCCCAGGGGTTGGGAGAGATCATCATAGAATATAAACAATCAAGGTTAGAGTTCCAGAAGAATTTAGGGAGAATGCCAACCAGAGCTGTGTGGGCAGACCAACCACCCCAGGCCCAGGCCCAGGCCCAGGCCCAAGGATGGGAGGGGCCGGAGGCTTGGAGCACTTCCAAGTGTTTGCCCCTCAATGCACCAGGCCAGAAAGGGCTCTAGAGCTTTTATAGCAGGCAGCATTCCACGGTAAGATGCTCTGAGGGTCAAGAGGTTTGAAAAAGCTTAAACCAGAGG
>PVIU01002109.1:0-183972 GCA_004026605.1 Ondatra zibethicus | reverse complement strand
AGTTAGCTAACAGTGTCATCTAAGGCCCACAGCAGCCGAACTATAAATAATGGGATGAGAATATCACATTCAAATACTGGTGTAGAGGTCCTCTGTCTTTGTGTTGCTTTCATTGGTTAATAAAGAAACTGCTTTGGGCCTGTTGATTGGGCAGAACTTAGGTAGGTGTGGAAAATTAAATGGAATGCTAGGAGGAAGAAGGCAGAGTCGGAGAGACACCATGGATCCAGAGGAGACAGATGCTGGGAATTTTACCCGGTAAACCACTGTCACGTGGCGATACAAAGATTAATAGAAATGAGTTAAATTAAAATGTAAGAATTAGCCAATAAGAAACTAGAGCTAATGTGACAACCAGTGATTTAATGAATGCAGTTTCTGTGTAGTTATTTTGGGGCTAAGCTAGCTGGGCTGCTGAGACAAGCAAGCACCCTGCTCCTTTCAACAAAGTACCTCACAAGTCAAAATCATCCCTTCTAAATTCCAAACCACGTTACTATTTCTATTAGATGAATACAAATTGCAGAAAATGCAAAACTGTCCAAGAAATATGCCAAGAGTTTTAGATTCTTGTGGTATATACATAGCAAAGCAGTTCATGGACCTTTGTTTCCCAGTGACTGCTTCAGAGTCTGAGTTTCAAAAGTTGTTCAACAACTATTAAGGCAGAAAAATCTGTTTCAACTCTGCAGAATGCAGTGTGTTTGCTTGAGACAGCACTCTCTCTTTCTCATTCATTATCTCTTTCTCTCTTTTTCTCTATTTCTTTCTCTGACTCCTTAAATTAACATTTGTTCACTCCAACAATCAAGATGAAGTAAACAATAATTTTGTACTCTGGTAAGAAAAGCATTTAAGGAGTCCATTGGTTTCAGTGACAGGAAAATTGCTATGGTCCTGACAAACATATTACTAGAAAAAAAAAAGAGTTAAACTAAATTTTACATCAAGGCTCAAGTCAACAAACACATTTTTATGTTGGGCTTTGATTGAGAGATGAAACCATGAAAAATCAATAACCTGTTTGAAAAAGTAAAAGGTGTGTTTCTAAAGTGATATTTGGTATAAAAACGAATCTTGAGAATTTCGTCTAGCGAAAAAGCAAAAGTTAGTCTGTGATTTTTTCATGGCTATGTTCTTCAAATTTCCATGTCATCATTATAAAGAGAATCTGTGAATAAGACATAAATGTGCAACTTTCTAATTTGAATGTTGCATACTAAAAGGTAATAGATGTAGCAGGACATTGCATGCCTGCTTTACCTTCCTAGTTTCTGATGGACAAATGAAGGAATGGAGACATCCTTAAACCACATGTTCATCTTGGTAAATCTACTGCATTTCTTCTGTGATTTTGTTCATACATGTAAAAGTTAAAGGTAAAATTGTTCATCTAATTATTTTATAAGAAAAGGTACAGAAAACAAATAGTATTAATAACAGAATTCATTCTGGAAATAAACAAATACAGAATCGAACATTTTCATCCATTTGTGTGCCCACATAGATGGTTTTTCAATTACTAGTTTAAAAGGAAGACTGGTAACCCAAACACCTGTGCAAAATTGGTGCTTCAGATCCTTAATTTGCCATGAATTCCATCCCTTGGAACAGATTCAGAGGAACAGAAATCAGTCAAATCATTCTTCTGATGACTGATGAAAGGCTAATGTAGTCAAGGAGCCAAGGAACAGGAGGTTAGGTGAGAGCTATTCACTGTGGCAGCCGCCCATCAGCAGCTAGGAAGCTCAGCAAACAGTTCAACAATCTCATCAATCTTGATATCATCATGTTTCTAGGTTACAAATGAAATTTCTATAACACTATATTCTCCTGTGCAGTTTATGGAGCAACACCATTTAAATCCACTATGTAATGTAAATAGGGATTGCTATATAAGATAAACATCCAGTTTTGATCCATCTATGTGCCAGTATCAGCCTACTGTAATTATCTTGTAATTTATTTCAGTTAACAGCTTGATATGATATTCCAAATTTAAGTCACAGTGGGGAGAAATTAGTTTTTAGAGTCAGAGAGTAAAAAATAGATTATATATTTAATGTTTTGAAGGTCAGAGATTCTGTATGCCATTATTCATATGCAGTATCTATAAAACTCCCATTAGGTTCCTGAAACCTTTATAACACATAAACACACACACACATACATACACACTAAAGTTTACATTATAAATTACTTGTAACAGATTACCAATAATAAAAATAAATAGAAACAATTATAACAATGTACTTCTAATAACATATACAAATGTGGATCATCCATACCCTTGTGGCATGTTGATATCTGGGTCTTATTAGTAGACTTTGGCAATTCTGCAAGGCATGAGGCAGTATTCCTTCATATGATAGAAGCAGTTTCTCTAGTACTCTGTTTATCCACAAATTTAATGTATTTTCATCATAACTAAGGATTTATTTTGTCCTGAACCTGCTAATTTTACATTATAGGGTACAAAAGCATACTTGTTTACATTCCCCTTAATTATGACTTCACAGATGGAATGTTTTGTACTCATCAGGATCTTAGGACCCTCAGCATATACCCTTTATTTCATATATAAAACTATGAGCTTTTAAATTTTTCATTTGAAGGAAAACTCTTTTTTGAATTTTCTTCTGCAGGTCTAAATTGAAGATCTTGTGTCTCATGTATGAAATTTTCCACGTAATGTTTTCGGCCTGTCACGGACCATGGTTAGCTGCAAATTGGAAAAGAAATTTGTGGTAAGGTGGAAATAGCATATAAATATTGCATCTGCAATTGATTTTCTGACAATATTAAATCTAGTGTGATATTTCAACCTTTATGGAACAATTAGAAACTTTTCCATGAGACAATTTAATGCAGCCTGTGTACAATTTCTCCAACCACTGAAGAAGGGGCAAGACCACTGCAGTTCACATCGCAGTAATTTTGTAAATAGAGACAATAAGAACAAAATGTGTCATATCTGTTCCCCATGTTTTTAATTCATCGTTTATTTAACTAAATTATGCTTACAAAAATATGTTTTATGATATGAAAAATTGACCGTTTCCCTTGAAATGTATTTACTCTCCATTAAGCTGATTTGTGCATTTTATTTTTATTTACTTAAAAAATGCTTTGATGGTTTACACACAAAAATAATGCCAAGTACATAAGCATATAAATATTCCCACTTGATCGGGCAATTCCAAAGTTTAAATGGTCTAGAAGCTATTGGAGAGAGACAACCATTTATTTACACAGCCCACATAAAGATGCCCAATGTACTTTTTACTGAGAAAGAAAAAACTTACACTAGAACACACAGTCTGTCAGAGAAGTCACTTGTCTTAGAACTCTTCAGAAACTATACTTAAGGAGGAGAAGTCTCTCAGCCACTGCTTATTTTAGAGAAGTATATTCTGGTAATGGAAAAGGTTATTGGTAGTTGTGATTTCTGACCTTACCCTGGTGATTACCAGCTCTGTCATGTTTCGCATATCGAGCCATCATCAGTCAACCCTTTGGTTTGCATTCACCCATACTGGAAGATTCATTTGTTTGTTTCGATTATTTGCAAGAACACACGAAAAAAGATTGGCATCCTTTCATCTGAACGCTGAGCTATAATCTGAAGGCTATGTGTTTGAAAATATGATTTCTTAATTTCGAGTGGTCTATTAGCAGTAAGATCTTACAGGTGTAAACATCAAGAAAATAAAGATACATTTTGTAACAAGGAGAGCATAAGTCTTTTGAATGCATTTAAAATAAATACCTGAAGCATAGACTGTCCTTCATTATATTTAAGGTATATTTTGTAATTGATAATAGTTAATAAGTATAAGTAGTATATAATCATACATGTTTACTTTTATAAATATAAACAATATGTGATCATATGTGTGTGTGTGTATATATATATATATTTATACACACACACATATGATCACAGTCTTGTCTGATACATAGATGCAATGAGATGTTTAGATCTGTCACATGACAGGTCTGTGGAAATACAGGTGGTTTTCTTGGACTTTACCTACAAGGCTTTAGCTTTCTTTCTTCTTTTAGCCCCACCTTTGCATTGAGATCATAACCATGTCAGTTCCTCCATTATATCGCATACCATTTCCGAGGCTCAGGCTTTTTGATGATGGATAACACTGTAATGAATCAGAATGAATTTCACTCTACTTTACTGAAACTGGTCTAATAGCTTTAAAAGTTTGATTTATATGAATTGAAAATTTATGGAAAATATTAGTATATTGAAAGAAGTTTGTTGTCCTGTTGTCAAGCCAATAATATATGTATGTATGCCTGTATAAATATGCATAGCCATATACATGTGCACAGAATTTCCAAAAATTGAAAATTCTCAGAGTCCAAAAACATAAATTTAATATACTACATAATAAAAACTAATAAGCATGAACATGGATGTCATGAAAGTTTTATGGGTCAACAAAACAAAATAAAAGTCAGATTATGCCTAGAATCATTAAAAAGTTTACTTATGACAAAGGTAACTTTCTGACTGAATATCTTACTTTCATCATCTTAGTAATAGTCTAGCTTGTGATTGACCTGGTATCTAATACAGTTACAGGATTCATGCTGCTCAGGCCCTTTTACAACATATGACCAGATTAGTGGATTATATTAAATGAGATAGTGATTGTGGAATATAAGATACCAGCTCACTCCTGCTAAATGCCTCTCAATTAACACTTTACTGTAACTTGAAGGTGGTTGCGCTGTACAAATGTGAACTGAGAGCAATGAAAAACCCCAACATAAAGTTTAGTTGACATCATGATTTCTGTCTCCAAAATTATTAACCATATCTGATTCTGAAAGAAAAGTATTGTGTATTTTAAATGATCAGTATGGTTTGATACTTAATTGCTATGTGCCAGAAATACAAAATATGTTTGGAATTGTTTATGCATAACTAGTATTAGTTTAAAAGTATTGCAACAAAAAAACAATCTCAATGAGATTTTGATTTCGATTCGAATAGCACTGTTTCTGACAACGGATTATTTATGCTCTAGAAAGATAGTAAACTTTTGTTTTAGTTTGTTTTGTCTTTTGGAAAAAAGGAAAGAATAGGCAGATTTATAAACATATATAATGATAATAGTATAAAATAAAATGAATTAAATTATGGAAATATATTGCTCCATACTTCCTATACTTATATCATCAATATCAAATCATAATACAAATTAATGCTATTACCATAAGATATGTAATATACATTAGGTCAGTGATGTTCTGAGAACTTGAACAACTGGTTGCTGACCTGCTATATAGCTTAACTAATTATTTATACTTAATTGAACTATCCGATTGACTTTAGAATTAATAAAGACGATTTAAAAGCCATGGCATATGAACAGAACATTATCAGTTTCTAGAATATTATAAAAAAAAACAGTCCTGCTGTTCTAATTTAAGGAAATAAAAAGCCACCTATTGTTTTCTTGTGTGATCTGGAGACACTGAGGCATCTATTTATCCCACTTTTCAAAATGAGAAAATAATGAAAATTTCTAAAGATTTTTTGCTCCTGATTATTTTGTATTTTTTAAGTACAAACTATACACACAATATTTTTGTTTATAGTTTTGATAAATAATTCAAACAGACAAACTAAAGCTATTTTAAATTTTGCAAAAAAAAAATAAGTTGTTTTGACTGTAGAGATGGCTAAAGAGTTAAGGACAACTACTGCTCCTGTAGAGAACCTGGCCTTGGTTCTTAGCATTCACATGGTAGTTCACAGCCTCTTGTAACTACGGTTTCAGAGGATCTGACCTCCACTGAAACTGCATGCATCTGTTGCATATATCTATCTATCTATCTATCATCTATCTATCTATCTATCTATCTATCTATCTATCTATCTATATATATATATATATATATATCATTATATATATCATTCTTGACATTTATTTATTATTCATTTTTATATATATCATTATATATTTATATATATCAGGTACACACACAACACACACACATCAGTGCATTATACATTACTCAAATATTTCAAAAAGAATCCAAAGGGAAGCAAATTAATAGGATAGAAAACACTGTATAATTAGATCAAAGTCAATGGATAGCCCTTGTTAAAATACTATAAAATTTACATAAATGATAAGATAAAATATTCCAATTATTCAATCATAATATGTAAAAATGTGTACTTTAGTTTTAGGAGATAAGTGATTTTAAATGGCAATATATTGTAATTACATTGATTTTCTTTAATAACACTCTCATCCCAAGAGATATTCACCTATTTATATACTAAAGAGGGTGATTGTGGCCTCTTTCTAACTTGTTTCTTTTGAACAAAGTCTTTATTTTGAGTTTATAGGAGGACTTCTGATAAAATTCTCTAGTAGAGCACTTAGCTCACATGTACAAAGCCCTGGGTTTGAGCACAGAACTGATCCATCTACTGTATTTTTCATGACTTCAAATTCTTGACATTTATTTATCAATTGAAATGAAAAGAAAGGGAAGTTTTCTTTAACTATAATTAATTTAAAATTTACCTGCCCCTGAACTACCAACAAGGGACAAATTCACATTAGCTCACTGTGTGTTGTGAACTGGAGGGACTCAATGTCCAGATCTGGTTGGGAATGTTGTTTATGATCAATCAATTGCAAAGCTTTCTTCCTTCAAAGTTACAGTGGCTTGGAATGTGAACAAATCCTAATCAAGAAACATCTGTCATTTTTTTGGTTTTATTTTGTTGTTTGCTTTTGCATACAGCAATGCTGGTCTGCATTATCTATGGCTTCTCTGCATTTTCCTCAACTTTCACAATGCAGATGTTTGCAATATTGGGGTGTGAGTAGGTGATTTCAATGCTACATAGTAAAGAAGAGATTTTTACATATTATGAAAGACAAAGTCCTGTTTGCTGTAAGGTGCTTACATGGACTGAATGTTTAACTAAGGAAATTCAGAAAATTATTATTTATCAAAGCAAACAAAAGAAGCCAGAAATAATTTAAATCACCTTGGATGGGATGTATACAGTGATGTATTAGAGTATTAGTAGATAAAGTCAAGTTGGAGCTTGCAATATTTAATCATTGTTTGCTTGTGTTAGCATCTGGTACTATGAAGGAAAAATACCAGCCTCACAAATGTTTGACTATGGTTTCTACATAATACTATTGCTTTAAAATGCCCTTTAAAATACTCACAGATTAATGTGTTCCATTTCTTTTTATTTTCTGTAAAACGTGAGAAATTGCATATTTTTCTTTTGCTTTTTCCCTCCCTTTCATTCTTTTTTTTCCAACTTCAAGTGAAACAGACAACACAATAGTATATATTTAAGATATATATCCTGGTGTTTTCATTATACACTGTAAAAGAAGTATGCCTTTGTCAATGCCTTTTCTAATGTCATCGCCTTTTCTAAATTTAACTTTTTTGTTTAGTTGAAAATACTTAAGATCTACTTTTTATTTTTGACTCATATGATTTATATCATTGTGCAGATAAAAGTTCTCTCTCTCTCTCTCTCTCTCTCTGTGTGTGTGTGTGTGTGTGTGTGTGTGTGTGTACATATGCCACAGGAATACAGGCGCCAATTGAGCCTAGAAGGCACTAGCTCTCTTGTAAGAGGAGTAAGGGGCAGTCATAAACCTTCTGATGTGAATTTAAGAAACAGCTCCTCAGCTCCTCAGGAAGAGCAACAAGAGCTCTTAAGCCCTTAGGTATCTCTTTATCTTATTTTCACAATTTTTGTTTCAGTTTGCTGTAAAGTACAGCCATTTTGCTCTACATGTTTCATAGAACTGCCTATTTATTTCCTAAAGAAAAATGTGTGGTCTCCAATCAACATCTGCCCACTTCTACCTGGAACCTTCTAGCAATCACCCTTAATTCCGTCTCTAAGAGCTCAACTTTTTATGTTCAGCGCTGGTTTTCATCTCTGTGTGAATTATTTTATGCATCACATCCTTTATATTCAAACTTATTTTGGAAATCACATCATCCCCTTAACTTTTGACATGTGTATATGATGTGTAATATTATATATAGTTTATATAAGATGCTTATATATACATATACACATGTATGTATGTGCATGTAACATTTTCAATAGATTTTCACTTTTATTAACAAGCTGTTTAATTCTAGCTATACGAAGTATTAGGTGTAATGCTGCAATGAAAATAGGAGTGCAGATATGTCTTCTAGATTTTGGTTATATTTCTGAGATGCATAGCCATTAGGTTCATAAGTTAATTCTATTTTAAGTATTTCCTGGCGCCAGCATAGTGTTCCCTGCAATGGGTGTAATATCTCCCATTCAGCTAGCAGTTTCTTCCCCATTCCTCACCAGCGTTTATCTCTTGATTCTACAAATGATGCTCATACCCAGAAGGGAACTAGTCATTGTGGTTCTGCTTCCGTCTCCTTGATGACTAAAAGGGCAGAACATAATCTTTTGTACCTGTTTTCCACATGTATGTTTCCTCAGGGAATGCTACTTAGGCCTTTTGTGCATTTTAATCCTGTTATTTTTATTAATATCAGTTACTGAATATATGTGTTCATTACTTGTTTTGGATATTATCTGTTTACAGGATTTATGACTTACAAATATCTGAGGCCATTCCATGTAACCTTTTCCCTTTCTTTGATTGTTTCAAAGAATTTAGCTGTAAGAAAAAATTAAATTCAAGATAGTGCCTTACATTTATTTTTGATTACCTGTGCTTTGACATTATATCTAAACAAGTACTTCAATATTACAGAACTTCCTTCCTGTTTGTCTTTGATAGAGATTAATGAATTCTATGGTCTATGTCTTTTGTCATGATAGCAATATAATGTTTTGATCACTGTAGCAGATGATCAAATTTGATGCCAGAGAATATGATGCAACAAATTTCTCCTTGATTAAACTTGCTTAACTAGCCGAAGTCCTTCTATGATACTTACATTTATTTCCTCTTTTTCTGTAAAAGACAGGGGAATTTGATGGATATTTCAGCAAGTCTATTGACTGAGTTTAAGGGTAAGGATATGGACAATGTTGTTTTCTATTACGTAGGAGCTGTGTTTTCTTCAGTTTCTATCCTTGAGGAATTCTGATAGAATCCTTTATGTACCTTGGCAAGAATCACTCATAAGTATTTGTTTTTATGGGTGCTATAAAAATGATATAATTTTGTTGATTTAATTTTGGATAAACCAATATTGCTACAGATAAAGCCAGGGTTTTAGCTTTGTGTTTTTTTTAACTTGGGATTTTTTACTTGTATGTTTTACCCAGTAAGTTTAATTTAATACATTCATGGATACCTGTGGGTAGTATTTTTGGTGAAGACACTTGGAGTGTCAACATATAATGTGTTTCCTTTAAAAGAACACTTTACAGGAGTTGGAGAGATGGCTCAGAAGTGAAAAGCCCTGGCTACTCTTCCAGAGACCTAGGTTCAATATGTATCACCGAAGTGAGAGTTAGCAGCCACCTGTAACTCTAGTACCAGGGGATCTGAGACACTCTTCTAAATTCGGAGAACACAAGAGTTGCATATACCATTTAGGGCTGTATGGAGTAAAAATACCCACACACATAAATTTAAGAAATTAAATAAAACTTTACTTCACTATATTCTTGGATCTTTTCTAGCTAATTGACTTGGATAGGATTCTAAATGCTATGTATAATAGAATATGTAGAGTGGACATTCTGGATCTTTCTTAATATACACGATAGACTTAGAAGTTCTCAGTATTATTAATATGTTAGCCTTGTGCTTGACATAATTCTAAAAGCAATTTCCTCAGAGTTATTTTTGTCCTGAGGGATATAGGAATTTGTAAAATTATTTTCATGCCTCTACTGAAATTATCATAATTTTCTCATTTCTGTTATAACAATATGATACATTGATTAATTGTGTAGGTTAAAACATCTTGCATGCCAAGAGAGAGCCAGTTTGAAAATGATGTATGATTGTTTTTTCATACTAATGTTCACTTTGTGCTACTTTGTTGCTGGTGATATTTGAAGTAATGGTCAAAGGATATTGGTCTTGTTTATTTGTCTTTTGTAATATCTTTGTTTTTCGTAATATGTTACTATTGGAGTTATAGAGTGAATTGGAAGGAAGCATTATGCCTTTTTCATTTTTTGGAAACAATTTGTAAAGTACAGCTGATAACTTTCTTTAAATATTTGGTAGATGTCATATATTCAGATTTTTTTAGTGGAGTATTGGCAATTACTGATTTCTGCTGCAGTCTTACTACTCCTTTAAGCATATCCATATTTATTATATCTTCATAATCTAAGATATGTGTAAGATATTGTAGGCTGTTTACAATAGTTTATCTACTTTTTCTAGGTTGTTTGATTTGGTGATGTGTTGCTGTTTATGGTATTCTTTTATAATCCTTTGTATTTCTGTGATATTTATTGCAAATCTACACTCTAATTTTATTTCTTGATTTATTTTATTATTGAATTAAATAGCTAAAGGTGGAGAAATTAACCCTGAAGAAAACCATTTTTATTGTTCATTTTTGTTTTCTCATCTGTCTCACTAATTTCTCCTAGAAAGCTCTTATTTCCTATGACTTATTTTCAGCTTAATTTACTGTTTTTCTTTCAGTTGTAGGCTAATGAAGCAATTATTTAATGTTATTCTTTTATATGATTTTTATTCTATTTTAGCAACTTTTGTGTGTGTTTGTGAGTGTGTGTGTGTGTGTGTGAGAAAGAGAGAGAGAGAGAGAGAGAGAGAGAGAGAGAGAGAGAGAGAGTTAAAATATGTACTTGAGTACAGGTTCCTTTAGCAACCTGAAGATGACATTGAATTCCCTGGAGCTGGAGTTACTGGTGTTTGTTAGCTTTCCAACACTAGTGTTGGGAACTCAATGTAAGTCTTTTTCAAGATCAGTGCATACTCTTAGCCATTACCCATTTAACCTTTCCAGTAATCTCTTTTCCTTTGGGTATACATACATCTATAATAGCATCCCATTCACAACTGGTTTTATTAACCACATGCAATTTGTAATATTATATTTTCATATGTTCTCTCAATATTTATATAGTTCATCAGTTGTCAAGGCATATATTGTTTGATATATATGTATGTGTTTGTGTGGGTACAAATATATAATTATTTTTCAGTTTTTGTTGTACTTATTTTTAATTTCATACATCTATATTCAGGGAAATACTTGGAGTCTGTGAAAACTTTTAAGTGAGCTAAGACTTGCTTAGAGGAGAACTTGAGAAAACAGGATGATCGAGATGGAGGAAGGACAGAGATGAGAGCAAGGAAAGAGATATCTAGATTGAGCGAGCCATTATGGGGCTAGAAAGAAACCTGGCACTAGAGAAATTTCCAGGAATCCACAAGGATGACCCCAACTAAGACCCTAAGCAATAGAGAAGAGGGTGCCTGAACTAGCCTTGGCCTGTTGTCAGACTGATAAATATCTTAAACATCATAAAACCTTCATCCAGCAACTAATGGAAACAGAGGCAGAGATCTACAGTGGAGAAATGGACTGAGCTCCCAAAGTCCAGGTGAAGAGTGGGAGAAGTAAGAATATGAGCAAAGAGGTCAAGACCATGATGGAGACACCCACTGAAACAGTTTACCTGAGCTAATGGAAGCTCACCAACTCCAGCCGGACAGGGAAGGAAGCAGCATAGGACCAAACTCGACCCTCTGAATGTGGCTGACAGTTGTATGGCTGAGGCAGACTGTACAGCCACTGTCAGTGTCACAGGATTTATCCCTGGTGTTTGTACTGGCTTTTTGGGAACTTATTCTTTTAGATGGATACCTTGCTCAGCCTAGATATAGTAGGGATGTCCTTTGACCTTCCCAAAGCAATGTGCCTTACCCTCTCTGAGGAATGGGTGGGGGGTAAGGAGGGGAGGGGGTAGATAGAGGGAATGGGAGAAGGGGAGGGAGTGAGAAATGGGATTGGTATGTAAAATGAAGAAAGATAGTTTGTTTTCTTTTTTAAAAATTGAAATAAATTATAAAAAAGAATAAATAAATGAAGAGAATAATAGTTAAAAAAAAGCAAGACTTGCTTGTGGCTGTCCTTTGATCTATTTTAGATGCTGGTCCATGTGTAAGTGATGAACATACATTTCACTGAAGTTCAAAATCATATTCTCTCTATGTTCACAAATGCCACATATGTGCAAGCTCACCTATGAAATTTCTGGGAAAAAGAACAATGTATTATCCAAGATTTGTATTTTGTAATCATATTGTTAATGAATAGCCTTCCACATTAATAGAGTCAATAAAGAATAGTTCATAAAATATTTGATTAACAAATGCATCTTCACTATACATTGATACAATAATTTATACCCTAAACAACTAACAACAGTTTCACCTATGCTGTATTACATATGTAAGGATTATAGGTATGACTTGCAACATGCAACCAGATGCCTATGAGTTACATAAAAATCCTATGTTATTTCATTTAAACATACAGCTTTAAATGCAAATGTAAATGGTGATACTGTCTCCCATCTGTCTTTACTTAATGCATGAATGGTTTACTACTCAGAGGTCAAATTTGTCTGTGCCTCCCTGACATTTTAAGGCAATATATCTATGAAATATTTATTATTCATCATTGATTTGTCTCTTATCAAACATATTCATCTATTTCTGCCAGTGTCAGTTTATGTACACATGCATACACACACATGCGCACATGCACACACACTTTAATTTTGTCTATAGTCTAATACTTTATAATAAGACACTTATTATAAATATCTGCCTCTTTACCTAGATGTAGGCTTCACTTAAAATTTGACATAACTACAGGTGCTTTAAATTTCTAACTTTTCTTTCTCTGTAGTCTTTGATTTTCCTAAGTATTCCTCCTTAAAGAGACTCTGTATCCTGGAGTTTTTTTTTTTTTTCACCACAATCTTTAATATGGCCCATTTTTTTTTAACAGTACAGTGTGGTAGAGAGGAAGAAGCCTAGAATCTTAGGATTAAATATTGTTATGCTAAAGAGACTCACAATAAGAAGATGAAAGCATTCCTGGAAGTTAAACCCATAAAAATTTACATATGACATATTCTCCAAGATTTCCTCCTTTGCAAACTTAACTCCAGAAACAACTGAAATAGTTCTTACACACACTGTCCTGTTTTTCTCTCTAGTTTCTTGTGTCCTTGGCATCTGCTCCAGGGAATCCCTTCTCTACCATGTCTCTGGTTGAAAATATTACAGATTTTGGCTGCTCATGGTCTAGATAGACTTAATGATTTAAGCATTCCATCTTTATTTTTTTCCAGTTCTGTAATTTTATTTTTAATTTATTTTATGCATAAGGGTGTTTGGCCTGCATGTATGTCTGTGCACCCTGTGAATGCTTTGTGCTCACAGAGAAAAAAAGAAAGCTTTGGATGCCCCAGAACTGGAGTTACAAATGGTTGTTAGCCTTCATGGGTGTGCTGGAAATCACACCTGGGACTCCTGGGTGTCCAGGTGCCAGGGCTGGAGATTGCTGAGCCATCTCTCAAGTCCACAATTTTTTCTTGTAATTATAAAATACAAGATTACACCATCACTTCCATGTCAGATCTAAATCTGGAAAGATTTCTTATGAAACTTTAAATATTTGCATCTCAGCACAAGATGTGTATGCTGATTACAGTGAAAAAAATCCCATTTGCCAATTATCATACTCAGTCCATTAAGATATTATTTTATGTACAAAGATTTACATATCACTTTGAAATATATTTAATAAAATTATATTTTTATCATAACAGCTATGAATGTATTCTCAATCCTGGCTATCCTTCTGTGGTCCTCAAGTGAATGACAATGTGTCTTGTGTCTGCTCCTGAGTGGCTGCAGTCATTGGAGAATACAGACTAATGCTATTCACTCCATCTCTGACACACAAACAAAAACAACAACAAAAATGGAAACATTTCAAGGTTCTGCAAGTTTACTAGATACTTAAAATTATTAGAAGGAAATGTGTCGTTGCTTGTCTTTTTAACTCACACATTCTGGAGCACGAACAAAAGCATGAACAAAAGGATGACGTGCAAAATGAATCTGTTCCTCATAGTAAGTTTGAGACCAACTTAAGTTATACTGGGAGACTCTGTCTAAAACTTAAAACACATATGATGAAATCATTGGCTTATACTTCCCATTTCTGTTTCAGAAAATGTCTTATAAACGCCTAGATATTTTTTTTTTATCCTGTTGAGGGACTAGAGAAAGCAAGGCAGATTTTACAGTTGCTTTTCCTTCCAAATGCTAATGATGACATTTGCTTCTCTCCTACAGACATACTTAGTGATAAATATGATATTTTTGCAGAGCACTTTGAGTTCCTTGTGAAATTTTTTCATGATGCTATTGGTGTTATTTCAGCTCAGTCATAAAACAAGACACTGCCCGGGTTAAGATTCAATAGCAGTTCTCATAGAGGTCAGTAGTGAACAAAGTTAAGAAGGAAAAATTGTTCATTTGGAACATGTCATAATAAGTAAGATGAAATATTTTAGTAAAACAAGTTGACACATGATGTTTTTAATAATGATGAGAGGTAACTGCTTATGACAACACAGAGGTACGGCAAGGATTGGCAAAATCAGCCACCCCAAGGTGATGATGTTAGAAAGGGAGATGGTGTGGTCAACTGGTTGCATGCTTATGGATTTAGTTAGCAATTTTGCAAACACTTCCTAGTCCGGTCACTTGTTCTTTTCGCTATGGAAGATTCAAAGAGATTCAAGGAGACTGGAAGTTACCTTCTGTTGGGGAGTCAAAGAGATGTCTACAAGGAGACAGGAACTCACAAGACACTGAATCTTTGTGTCTCAATCTTAAACTTTCTGATCTTCAGAATTGTGAGCAATACATCTTAACTGGGGGACACTTTGGTGTTAAGGAGGAAGCTGTTGCCAGAGAAACCCCCAGGAATCCAAAAGGATAACCCTAACTAAGACTCCTATCATTGGTGTAGAGGATGTCTAAACTGGCTGTCTACTGTAAGCAGATTGATGAGTTCCATAATTGTCATCAGAAATACTCTATCCAGTAACTGATGGAGGCAGAGGTAGAGATCCAAAGACAATGCTTATTTCACTGAGCTCCAAGAGTCTTGCAGAAGAAAAGGAGGAGGGATTGTACCAGCAGGGGGGAGGGGGCGTCATGATGGAGGAACACGCAGAGACAGCTGAGCTGAGCTCCTCTACATGTGTGACAGTTGTATAGTTGATCTGTTTCTAAGGTTCCTAGCAGTGAGACCAAGACCTTTCCCTGGAGTTTAGATGGCTTACGGGAACCTGTTTCCCATGCTGGATTACCTCGCACAGCCTTGGTGCTAGAGGAGGAGCTCAGAAAAAAAAATTGTAAACCATATAATTTATGCTATTTTGCTTTAGCTACGAAGTATACTATAAAGATAGATAACATTTAATGTGTGTGGAAAATGGGAACTACAGTGATCAAGTTTAGTGTTTTATACATGGGTACTAGTTTTCTATGGCGTGTTTGGTAGCAATGGCATAGTACTTATTGTACAGCCTGTGAGAATCACTGTTAGGAAGCAACTAAAGGGAAACCCCATAAGTATCAGCATTCAAACCATAGAAAATGAAGAGTCCATAGGCAAGGAAACAATCTTGACAAAATGAATGGGAAATAGGGAAAAATAGTGTCATGGATTCCCAGGAACCAGCTATGCTTTTTATTTAAAAATAAGTTACAGGTTAGTATACAAAGTAATAGATTTAATTATGACATTTTTAATACATCTGTGTTGATATCCTTCTTCGTATTCATCCCCTTCCTCATTACCTCTGCCTGTCTATTGCAAGCCTATTTCTACCTCAAAAGTACAATCTTTCCAATTTTATATCATATATATATATCGTTACCCTTTCCTGCATTATTCCTTACCATCTTAAGAATCTGTCAATTCCTTTTTTCCTTATTTTAGTCAATGGTCAACAAACAAACATACAAATGTACACACACACACACACAGAGAGAGAGAGAGAGAGAGAGAGAGAGAGAGAGAGAGAGAGAGAGAGAGAGAGAGAGAGATTTTAAGTATTGACTCTGCATTTGGGAGAAATATTGTCTTCCTAAATATAGCTTGTTTTGCTTTAAATGAATCAACAAATTGAATAGACAGTTCTGAAAAAAAGAAATGTAGTACAAATAGCAAACAAACATTTTTGAATGGGTTCATTCTCCTTAGGTTTTGAGGAAATGGAGCCAAAAGCATGTCTTCAGATCTCATGTCTGTTAGATGGCTATTAACAAGAAAACAACTACGAGGTCCTGCAAGATGTGGGGAAAGAAAACCCTTGCTAGTTTTTAGGATGCCAACTCAGACAAGTGCTATGGAAATCATTGTGAAGGTATAGTATATGATATATAATATAAACATATATCACTACACACCCACATAATAAAGAGAAGTTTTCAAATCCAAGTTTGAAGAGGTGACGAAAGTATTACGTACCAAGACACTTCTACAGACTTGGCTAACTGGTTAGCTCTGTGTACATGGGTGCTACAGAAGGTTAATTGAATTTCAGATGTCGCACTCAGTAATTTCATATCTTTGTTGTCCTAAACTCAAAGTAGAATTTCCAGGTTCTTCATTTTTATCTGCAAACAGTCAGACATGTTTGTTAGAGTAAGATTGGTCTCCATCCTCTATATAAGGTCATTGACTTGCGAGTATCCATCTGTGACATACATTGTTTCATTTGTTTTGAGACAGGATTTCGTTCTGCTAGGGTGGTCTCAATCTTACTATAAGCAAGGATGACTTTGAATTTCTAATCTCCTACTTTCACCTCCAAGTGCTAAGATTAGAGGGTTGTACTACTGTTCGCAGATTTTGTAGTTGTAAGAATGCATGCCCATGGCTTCATGCATACTAGACAGGTACTCTATACACTGAGCCATATCCCCAGCCCAGAAAACAAACTCAAAACAACAAAAGCAAATGTGTGTCCTCATGTGTAGTCTACTGAAAATAATTCCTGTATCTTTTTGAACAATATGATACACTTGGGAATTGCAACACTTATATAAAACTAAACACACATGTGCTTTTTAAATATCTTATCTGTGAAAAGCCCATAATTTGTGTTGTAAAAAAGACAGGACATGCTCTCCCTTGAGCATAATTTATCCTCTTTTCCGTGTTCTCTGTTTCTTCTCCCCCACCTAGTCTAGACTCCGGTAAATGGCTACAGCTGCTCTGGATGGGCCACAACAGCATGTGCACAAGCACTTCTTACCCATGGTGAGTGAAATTGACTGGAATCACACAATCTTCATCAACTTCCCACTTGGTAGAAATCGGTCCTTCCAGGCAAGGGGCCTGCACTCCATTTGCTTTGCAGCTGCCTGTCCCTTGGAGCTGAGATGCAGGGATGGGAGGAGGTGACCTGCTGGTCCTGAATGGATGTGCCCGGGGTGGGTGTGCTCACCTGATTTTCTGATTAGGGGATTGAAATCTGCCTCCTGCTTACAGAGAGCAGTGGAGGATCTGACTAAACGGAAGAAAATGAGAAGTTTCTTGGTTGAAGCCTCAAGCTCCAGTCTAACTCGTAGCTAACAAACTAGCATCACGCACAGCGGTAGCCTCTTCCACAGGCAGCAATTATATAAGAATAGCATTCCAAACGTGGTCGTTCTGTGACTGGCTGGCATACAGGCTGTTGGTGTGGGAAGAAGATTTTCACGCAGATGTTAGCTGGAAAATACATGGAAAAAGTGATTGCGACTTACTGGGCTCACAATAGCAAAGGATAAAATTTTAAAGCCAAAAAAAAAAAATCTTTAAATGAACTCAAAAAATGATAGTTAAGGTTTTATTTTTTGTTTCTTGGGAGACTACTAAATGAGTGGATTCAGCTAAATACACAATTCGGAGTAATCTTATTAACCAGCCATTGCGTCGCTTTCCCGATAACCTGAATAAGAATTCCCTGTGAACCTCAAGCATAGCCCTCTACCTTTGTGATGGCTGACAGTAATTATGGGTGAGGAACCCAAGTCAGGCATTTGTAACAGCTCCCAGGAGATGCTCATGCACAATAAAGTTTAAGCACTCCCAGCATGCACTGACCTTGGTAAGTGGCAGTTAGATAACATCAGTATGAACATGGAATCTAAAGGCATTTCCCTTTCCAGTTTTATCTCTCATTTTAGATAGAGAACCAGTTAAAATTTAATGTGAGAAGAGAAAGAGAAAAAATGTATGGATAAAGAACAACTGCATAATTTCGCTGTTGTTTAATGCAGGAGGTGAGTTTCTTTTCCTATTGATGATATAATTGGGCCAAGCATTTGAAGATATTTGTAATTTATACAGAACTCAGGTTTTAGAGAAGCAGGACAAGCATGCACACAGGAGAAGAAGCCTCAAGAGTCCTCTGAAACTGTGGAATTACTCTATCTTCTGTGGACTCAAATCTTATGTCAGTAGTTCAACAACTTGCAAATTAATTATTTATCCACTAATTATCCTTTCATGTAATGAATTACTGATATCTGTTTAATTACGTTGTGTACCTACCCTCCTCCCAGTTTCTAACAGTGTCTCTGAGGCGATGTCAATATCTATTCAATTTCTTATTTCCCAATTGACAGCTGTTATAATTTGAATACATCCCCCAAATTTCATGTGTTAAGAACTTCATGCCTGAAGAAATAGTGTTTTGGGGTAGAGCCTAGTCATCAGTGAGTAAATCAGGAAGGAAGATGTGACAGTGTGGAACGCTATCCCTACCTACTGTACTTAAGGAAGAAAGGAAGAATTTGTGCATTTGAAGTAAATTAATATTGTCATGGTCTTTGGAAACTTTCCGAAGCAGTAAGCAGGAAACTCAGGGTAACTATGCCACTAAAAACCAAGTTTTCTTTAATAAAGGATTTTTTTTCTTGATATCTGGTAATTCAATGCTTGCAAACCTCATCTAGAATCATCATCCTGCTTTCTCATGCATAGAATCCTTCCGTTCTCACTAGAGTGGGTTAGGTTTTGGATTGTATGCTTTTGTACAATTGAGTTAAGCCTTTCTTGCTCTTGCTCTCTGTGAGAGACACACATTCCTGGTCATTGTTAGATACCTGTGTCATGCCCCTCAGCATCTCACACTACAGATCTGTGAGCCAAAGAATAATTTTCTTTTTAAAATAAATTATCAACTATTCCACAATTCTATTACAGCAACATTCAGTGACTACTATAACAGATAACCACAGTTCAATAATCATTTTTCTGAAAATGTTTTCCTTTTGGGTTATGAATATCTATTAAATAAAATAATCATTAATGTTCCAAAACAGAATTTGATACATTAGAAAGGCGATAACCTTTATTGACCTAATTTGAAAAAGTTAGATGCAGCTTAATATGTCCTCTTATGTAACAGTAACCTCTATGCTGTTTTTTTCTATTACCTTTAACAGGCATGATTTTGATATGTAATATATTTTTAAATATATATATATTCATGGAAAGGAGGATCATGTCAAAATATATCCATTGTTTCAATTACTTTCTGGAAAATTTATTCATAAAAGTTATTCAGCAATACTGAGTATAAGATTTTTAATATAACCGGTTTAAGAGAGCTGTGGGAATTTAATTAGCCTTGCTAGAAAATAATACATGCTGAGAATCTACCTTTAAGATGTTCATGTATGTGTTGGTTTATTAATGCAGTTTTATTGGAGATTGCATTCCCATGCCCATTCTATGTACAGCATACTTTAACTAACTTCGTTATAGTCTCAAACTTTCTGTTTCACTGAGCAGGAAAACAAAGTGTAAATAATGAATTAGTCATCATTCTTTCTTTCTTAAGGAACATTCTACTGATACCAGATATTGCAAATATTTGCGTGCCATGTACAGGATAGATTCACTCGGAGCACAGAAAGATAAGTTTTTAGGTACTGTTTTCATGTCTTGTGAGACTGCTAGCCTAATTTACATATCCCTGAAGGCCTCGGGAGCAGAAAATATGAAATCAAATGAAAAAGAAGCAACAAAGATAGTATCTTAATTCTTTTTTTTTACCCTTAAATTAAATCTTTTTAGCCCTAAAGTAAGTACAAGTTTTCCAAACCAGGAAGCTATACTCCATGTTACTGTTGTGTGTTGTTGCAGGCTTTGTAATGATTCAGACTTTACCAAGGTTGGGCTCTCCTCCACCCTCCATCCTGTTTTTTTTTTATTATTTTTCAACACTTGTACAATACAATATGCATATTTATGTTTTCCTATCTGTGCTTAGTTCATTGAGAATCAAATTTTGTTTCTTTGTTATCCTTCTTGGCTAAAGTATAGTTTGTTCATTTGAATTTTGTTTTGTTTGTTTTTACTATTTTTTTTATAAAACAGGTACATTATAAAATTATCCTGAAGGAATAAAAATGATTTGACGAGATACTGAATATCAACATGGCATTTTTTTTGAACAATAGATATTAAACTCTAAGCAAGATTTTCCAGAAGAACTGAACTGATAGACAGTGTGTGGTTGTGATTTATTGGACTGACAACAGAATAGTTGATAACTAGGTAAGCAATGTATGTCTATACACCAGACAGACTGACAACCCAGTAAAGACCTGGACTACAATGGCAGATGCCTTGGGATTCAGATAATTCACCCAGGACCTAGATGATATCTCATGAATAGCTGGTATATTGTTCATGGATGAAAGTCGATGAAACCAGAGTCACAGGTCAGTGGAGAAGGATAGCAGCAGGCGAGGATGCATACTGCCACTTAAAAAATGTGAAAATGTGGAGGTGAAAAGCCTTTTCTGTGGACCTATTGATACCTGGTCGCAACTGCTTTGAGAACTGATTTTTCTCACTCAGTTAATCCACTGTAGAAACAATCTCAGAAACATGCCCAAACCACTTCCTAGATGATTTTTGATTATGCAAGGTAGACCGTCAATATTGGTCATAACAATCTTTCCACTCATCTTTTTTCATTTCCTCCCTGCTAAAACTGGAAAACTCTTCAGAAATTAGGACTTGACCATGGTTACTACATATCACTTCTGTTTAATCATGAGACAGATAATCTTTCCTCTAACTATGCTTGGTGTGGACTGTGATAAACCTACATCTGCTTCACTTACCATGAGCCTTTCTGTAGCAATTGTTCACATCTGAATGGAAAGGCACTAAAGGGTGGATAATTTTCTAGGTGAGGGATATGTTTCACCATACAAAATACTGTTCACGGTTGCTATCTATATCTCAAAAAATACTTTCAAAGGGTTACGATATTTTCTAAGTTCTTTGAACAAGAGACAGACAAGGTAGGAAACAAGCATGGAAGTAATTTGACTTGTCTGTACAGTCTTTTCTATGTTCGTTTGCAAACGCATGTGCCTCCCAGTTTAGCACCAGGTAACTCGCATGAATCCTACTCAACCACTGTCAGACCTGAAAGAGTGCTGTGCCAAGTTTTAGTCTGTGTGTTTTTTTTTAATTCCAACTCATCTCTGTATTTCTTAAATTTTTCATAATGGGGCTGAGACTTTGGATATCTGTTCATTCCTGTGGCTGGCACTTTCCATCTCCGCGGTCTCACCTGTCCCACATTAAAATTACAGAAAAGAATGAAGCCTGCAGTGATGAATGAAAGCAGCCAAGCATTTCCTGGTGTCTTAAAATAGAAAAAGGATTCTGTGTTCAGTTTAAGGGGAGAGTACTCTAATTTTTAAAAAGTTTTACCCACAATATAACACCAATTTCATGTGTTGCTTCGCTCACAGATCATGATCAAAGACTGAGAAGCAGGAATAATTAAGTCAACATACATTTACTTTACAGAAAGAATAATTCATAAAGAGACAGTTTACCTTCAAAAAGAAAAATGCATCAAGGGCTAAGGTGACCATTTTCGCATGTAAGAGTGAAAATAAATGATGCAGTAAAGTTGCTAGGGAAGTGTGACAGATAAGTCCCTTGCTTCTTTTCGTTGCTTGAGAATGCCCATTTATTTATTGGAACCTATGAAACAGAAACTTGAATGAATCCCTGTTGATCTGCTTTACTAGGAAAAGATAGCAACTGAGGGTTTTATGGTCATGGATGGGGCCAGAAAATGAAACCAAATCCTAAGTTTTTCCTCAGGAGGAGGTGGGTAGACTGGGGTGAGAGCTGAGTGGGTAAGCACAAGGACTGAAGTTTCGGTCCTCAGTAATCACACAAATGTCATAAATGCTGAGCACATATAGCAGACTGCCTATATTTACACCTTTACAGAGTCTGGCATCTGAGAACCCTGAGGAAAGTGAGTGGCAAGACCAGCATGGTTAGTTAGACTTGATTCTAGGTTCATGTGAAACACCCAGATCAAAATGTTTGTTGTTGTTGTTTGTTTGTTTGTTTCTTTGTTTTTTCAAGACAGGATTTCTCTGTAGCTTTGGAGCCTGTCCTGGAACTTGCTCTGTAGACCAGGCTGGCCTCGAATTCAAAGAGATTCATCTGCCTCTGCTTCCTGAGTGCTGGGATTAACAGCAAGTGCCACCACCACCTGGCTCCCAGTTCAAAATGTACAGTGGAACATGACTGAGAAAAAAAAAGACACGTGCATTCACACTCACACTAGCAAGTCTTCAGACACACACGCACACACATGCATGCACACACATGCACAGAGACACACACACTTAAGTCCAGACATACTATAAACACATACATCTGTAAAAATAGAAGTGAAATATTTCACAGATAAGCACTGAGATTTTAGAACAGATGATAAATGATATTTTAGTAAAATAGCCTGGCTAATCAAGTTGCCAATTAATTGCAGGCTTTTAGCCTACCAAACACGATGGACATAGTTTTCTCAACAATAGTAGACAGGAAGATAGAAGGGAAGGGCTCAACAGGAAGTGAATGTTCTAACAGTGTTCTAATTCCTCCTTATTTTGTCAGACAGACAGTTGGATGTGGCAATGAGACAAACATTTTTCTTAAATTTGCTTAATGTCTAACACCTATCACCTCAACACTGTGGCTTAAAACAGTACAGCTCTAGTATATCTTGTGACTCATGGAATACACTGAGCAGGTGTTGTCTAGGTGAGTTTGACTAGGATGTAAGTAGGTAGACTTTCTCCTTCATGGGTCTAGAGCTTGCTCATGCCCCAGCACATACGTACTTTTCAAGTCTTCCTGTTAATTTACTTGATTAAAGAAAAAGCCTGCAAACTTATTCTTTACCTAGCTTGTGTCACTGTTTAAAAGATTATGTAGAAATGAATCAAAAATGAAGAACTATCATTATTAAAAATTATATTTAGAAAAATAGTAAATTAAATATATGTGTTAGCAAGTTAATGATAATAGAGACAAACAAAATAAGATCTCAAATGTATCTTTCATATAAGTTGGAGGAGAAACAGTGGACAAAGTAACAATATTCCTTTAAATTAAAAATAAGGCAAAAATATTTAATAAGGAGAAGGTATAGAAAGTGAATTCATAAAAAGATCATATGTATTAATTCAAATGCATGGCTATCAAGTGTAAATATTTTATCTATATGAATTTAATATTATTGGATAAAAAATATTTTTTATTTCTAGAAAACCATGTAATATAATATACTTGAAATTTAGAAGTAGAAAGTTTACAATAAGCATTGAATAAACGATACGAGTTGTTAGTACAATGTTCAGCAAATCAGATTTTGGATGAAACCTTTAATAATGCACAAAGTTCATACACATGGTGGTAAAAGAAAGGATATGCAGTAATATGCACAAAGTTCATACACATGGTGGTAAAAGAAAGGATATGTTCTAACAGCAGTAATAACACAATATCTGAAGCTACAATATCTGAAGCCAAGAAAGCAAACAAAAGTCTATGATTACATGAGGCTATTTTTGGACGCTAATATCTGATCATAAGACAAAACAAAACAAAATAGAAAAACAAACAACCCCCCATCTGGTAAATCAAGTAGAAACAAAAATGAAGCACTGTTATAAATATTTTAAGAAAAATAAATCAACAAATGGATTAAAATCAGGGAAGTGTAGCCCATGGATGGCAGACAGTGCAATGCTCAAGCTGCTAAACACTCCATGGAATAAAATGGGAAAACTAGAGCGCAATTCTCCCATGAGACGGGGATAGTAATGCCAGGAAAACACTAGCTTCAGCAACAAAAAATGAATTAGAAGTTTGGAACAGAAAAACAGAAAGGAAAAGAGTCCAAATTCCAACCCAGAGCTCCCAAGTCCATTCTCAGTGCAACAGCAGAGGGTTGGAGCCAATGCCTAGGATGAGACAAGGGCCTCCAAATATGTAAACTATACCCTTGATATGGATAGGACAGACTTTTAAGTAGAGACTGGGAGGGGAGAGGAAAGGGAAGAAATGTCCTTTGGCAAGTGTATGGATCAGCACACGGAGGGTTGAAGACCAAAATAAAAAAGGAATCTTAAGAAAAATAATTCAAAACCACTACCAACCATGACTCCATCACTGTGCAGATGCTGGTATTCCACTTAGGTACTAGAAAATCATTCGTTCCTGGCATTTTACCGGGACATCAGCAAAGAGACATTTTTAAAAATCTCTTATGTTTCAGCTTCAAATGGTGAACATTTATCCATACTCAACCTACTGAGAAAGCCCAGCCTAAGCATTAGTGGACTACCCCTGAATCCTGGCATAGACTATTTATAAGGATTTTTGGATTTCTTGATGTTTTCACACTGTGTCACAACACTGAAACAACATAATCGAGTTACAAATAATAATAATAACAATAATAACAAATCACCAAACAATCTCCTAATACTTTAAACCAAACAGCCTTAACCATTTTTATATTGGGCTGCAGTTTGACCTACTCTGGGCACATTTACCAGCTTGGACTGCATTATGTGCCTACTCATAGAGAAAAAAATCCCTGAGTCAGACCCATTCTGTGGTAGAAATTTAATTGGAGATATAGACTGGAGTGTGACACGCTAGATGATTGACTAGTCATGAGTACTTTAGAACTAAGACATACCTTAGCCTACAAAACAATTCTGGCTACAACAGCCAACACATAGACCATGAACAATTCCATCTGGTTGCTAGGAAAACTTGAAGATCAACAGAGGAATAATTATAGGCTTCTCCTCATAGAGGAAGATACATTGCATAAGAAAAAAAGGCAAGACAGTACAAACACAGGACTGACATGTTCATTCAGGCAAGGATATCTGCCTTCTCAGGCAAGTGGATACATTCATAAATCTGCATGTGTTCTCAGGTAAGGTAACAAGTAGAAACCAACACTGGTTCAAGTACCATTTTGTTTTCAAGACTCCTTTGTTTTATCCCTCGCTCTTTGTAGTTCTACCACCACACCAGCCCTCCAGGCTGAATCTCTCTGCTTCCAGGTTGGTGTTTGAGGGCTGAAGTCACTGCTGTGACTCTGGAAACCTGCCTTGTGCAACTTCCATTGCGCCACTGTTCCATCCTTCTACAAAACATGTTCTACATAAATACTCCCTTCTGTAAATTTCCCTGGTCATGGTGTTTTATCACAGAAAAAGTAAGTAGGACAGTGTTGCTGGTGTGTACATGATTTCAGGGCTAGTCACTTGGTACTAGATAACCAATTAGGGGACTCATCCCTGAGGAACAGTATTTCTCCCACTTCCAATACTTCTTAGATGCCTGCCCTTCTTTGTCTATAAGTGAGATCTCCCCTTCCATGTTCACATGTCTACTGGTATTTCAACTCTTTAGGTCATGTGAAGGCAGCCATATGGTTGAGGTGTCATAGCTTAGCTTCCCTGTCGCTCCTGGAAGATACAATCTCACAATAGTCTTCCTAGTCCTCTGAATGTTACAGTATCTCTACGCCCTCTTTCCCAATGTTCTCGGAGTCTGAGGTGAAGGAGTGTGTTGTAAATGTATTCACTACAACTGAACTTCACGTGATCTTTATATTATGGCCAGTTGGGTTTATTTTCTGTAACAATCTTTGTCTGATGCAAAGGGAATCTTCTTCAATGGAAGGCAAGGACACAATTTATTTGCATGTAAATATAAGTTTCATAATACAGTAGCTAGTCTATTAAAGTGTCACTAGTAGGTTTTTCTCTAAAATCTAATCCCTCCCTAACTCTGGGTAGGTAGCTAGGTCTCAAGTATGGATGATTACTTTTCTCCTTTTGAGGCAGCCTTAAATCTAATCAGACAGCTCTTGCTAACACCCCTGATATGAGTGCCATACTTGTATTTGCAAGAATACCTTGCTGTTCTGGTTATAGTTGTGATCTATAGATGTCACACCTGAATGAGCTTCTTAATTGCCTTCCTTCCTTGGTAGTTTTAATAACATCTTCTGGTATTATACGAACTAGAGGACAAAAAACCAGTTTACAACCAGTTACAGACTTTTGAACCCTAAGTGTGAAATCTGTCTTCTCTTCAACAGCAGGGGCTGTGGTATTTGAATGAGAATTACCAAACATGCTCATATATTTCGATGTTTAGTCACTACAGAGAGGCACCATTTGAAAGGACTGGGTGGTGCGGTCTTGTTGAATTAGATGGAGCCTGTTGCAAGTCTGTCATTGAGGGTGGGTTTTGAGGTTTCAGAAGCCCATGCCAGACCTAGGCATTCTCTCTTTGCCTGTGGATCAGGACATGATTCTCAGTCGCTATTCCAACACCTGACTCAATGCCATAATGCTCCCCGTCATGATGATAATGGGCTAAAACTCTGAAACTGTGATCATGCCCCCAATTAAATAATTTTTTCTTCCTTGAGAGTTGCCTTCGTCTAGGTGTCTATTCACAGCAAGAAAGCAGTGACTTAGAAAGGGGCGTGCTTTCAATCTCTCAGAGACAACCAAGGGCAAGAGTGATCTAGTCTAACCAACCACCACTCAGTCAAAAGTTCTTCATGATTGGTACTGGGGTTTTTTATAGCTCCTGTGGGAACATTTGACTCAAATGGTATAACTTCACTATATATATAATATATTTTTAGATCAATATATAATAATATGGTAATTTGAGACTTTATCAAACATCATTAGTGTTACTTGTCCTTCTGTTTTTGCACTGAAAACTTTACCACACTTTGCTCCCCTTCACCATTTTTCACTTTCATATCACAGGTATCTTTTCATCTTTACTTTTATTTTTTGAGACAGATTCTCCAAAAATTGTTCTTGACTTGGAGATTTTCTACTATAGTCTCAAAACTATGGAGATCGACTTACATTGTATGATTATATTTCTTTTCCTTTCCCCCTTTTCAGCCTACCTTTAACTATATTATATCTCAATTTTATTGTATTATTCTCTACTTCTATTTATTTGTCCCTCATCAATTGTTTCTGTTGTGCTCATTTATTTCACTCATCTAATTTGTTTGCCTCTTTTACCACTAATAACTAATATTATCTTCCTTTCTTTATTAAAGTTGGGAATATTCTGCTTTTAAATTGACTATTACTATATTTTCATAACAACCTGTCTATTAGCTGAGGTCACATGTAAATAAGTATTTAGTCTTTGAGTAGTCCTGGAGGTAATATATAATAATCCAAGCATATAGGCTGAAGTTTTATGTACTTAGTGATTTTAGCCATCAAGAAGGTAGTAATGGCATATCAATCAGTTTATAATATAGTCCTGATTAAATTACTGCAAGTATTTCAGCTCTCTCTCTCTCTCTCTCTCTCTCTCTCTATATATATATATATATATATATATGTATATATATATATATATATATATATATATATATATATATCCAACTGTTCCATACAGAAATGAAAGAGCAATGCCGAATTATAAGAAACATGACAAAGCCAAGCAAACAAAATTCCTCTGAAAACTACCAGTTCTACAGTAATGAGGTCCAACAAGAGTGAATTAAATGAATTCCAAAAAATTCATATGCATAGTTATAAGATAGTCAATGAAGTCAACATGAACATAAATAAACTCCTGAATGAATGCAGCATGAACAAGATTAATTTATATATATATATATATGTGTGTGTGTGTGTGTGAATATATACATATATATACATATGTATATATGTATATGTGTATGTATATATGTATGTATGTACATATATATATGTATATATGTGCATATATATGTACATATATATATATCAATGTGAATATGTACCACAATTTTCTTTCCATTGATTAGCTCACGGTCATCTTGATTTATTCAACTTTCTAGCTATTGTAGATTAAACAATAATCAACATGGGCATACAAGTATCTCTACAGCAAGATACAAAGTCCTTTGGGTATATGTCCACAGGTGATAAAGCTTGGATATGATATTTCTAGGTTCTGAGAAACCTCCTGATTAATGCCCATAACCTTTACACTAGCTTTCAGTCTCATAAACTGTATAGAAGAACTCCCCTTTCCACAAATCATGACAGCCACACAATACCACAGAAAATACCACTCAAAACAGTGTTGTGAGAACATCAATAAAATAGAACGAAGAAAGAATATTAAAATTTGAGAGAAGCACCAAGTCAAATATAAAGACAAAGTCATCAGAGTAACAACAGTTTTCTCAATAGAAATCCAATACTAAGGAAGTCATATGATGGTGGATTTCAAATTCTAAATGACTAGAACAGCCAATCAGATTACTCTATCCAACAAAGCTGTGCTTTCTAACATAAGGATACAGTAAAAATTTTCCACATAAAAAGAATTCTTAATAATGGATGCAGTGGAAGAGAAGATATTTGAAAGTCTACATATTAAAAGAAAGGAGAGCACACCCACGAAGTCACAGAAACTACTACAAGAGTAAATAACCAAATGAAGAAAAGGAAAGTACTAAACAACATATAAAGAAAAAACTGACAGCAATGAACTCATACTTTCAATTATATCTCTGAATGTTAATGATCTCAATTCAGCAACCAAAAGGCACACTATGATGAAAATACCATGAAAAGCTATCACATGATGAACCACAATTTAATCAAAATTCTATAAACACAGGCAATTGATCTATACCAAGTCATGATGCTGAAGAAAATGATAATCCCCAAAGAAAAATGTTCTAGGCCCAAATGGATTTACCTTGAATTCTATCAGAGATTTAAAGCACTAAGACATACTTTATAGTTAAAAGTGAAGGAATACTCAAGGTCCATTATCGGAAGCTAGACATTTCCCTGACACTAAAACCAGAAAGGACAGTACACAAAACTGCAGTTCAATCTCCTTGAAGAACATCTATACAAAACACTTCAAGTCTTACGACCAGAATTCAGCAATACATCACGCATATCATGAACCCTGTTCACGTGTGCTTCATTCCATCAATAGAAAGATATGAAAAAATTAATAAATGCAAAACATTACATTAAAAAAATCTATGATATATTTTACATAAGACATATTTGACAAAGTTCAACATCCTTTCATGCTAAAAATCTGAAAAATCGAAGTAGAATAAATACACATTTGTATAATCAAGGCTGTAAATGACAAACTTATATTAAACATCATATTACATGTGAAAAACTCATAGTACTTCCTCTACTCTAAACTGAGGAGTAAGATAAAGGTATCCACTCCTTCACTTCATCATTGCAGTCCTCAAAGTCTTACCCATTATAACAATATAAAAAATAAAAATATCATAAATTTGAAAAGGAGTCAAAATAATTCTATTTTCAGGTGATATGATCCTGTATATAAAAGACACAAAAGAGGGACACACCCATACACACATTCTTACATCTGATCCTTTCAACATAGTAGAATTAAAGCTGAACATATAGCAACTTTCTAATATGCCTTCAAAATGTGCGCAGGAACCAATATGGAAAATAATCTCACTAAAAACATCATCAAAAAATAAAAATATCTTTCTATTCAAGATTGTGCAAAATCTCCACAATAAATATTTTTTAACACCATAAAAGTAAAAAAGAGGACAATAGATGGTGGAAAGGCCTCTCCACTTCAAAGATCAAAGTTAAATGTAAGAAAAAATGATTATGCAATATACAGAAATCTGTAGATTCATCTCAATCTCAGTAGTTACAACTCTGATGTCTTTAATACTCATTCTGTGACCATGTGTACGAAACTTTGACCTGAGAAAAGATGTCAGTAATTAATGAGCTAATTACATCCCTATGAATAATTGTGCTTTCCATTGTGGCTGCGGTAGAAAACAATCAACCTTGAGTTGGAACCACATACCAAATTGTAGGATCCTGTCACATTTCATAAAGCATTTTTTTTCTGAAAATTGAGCTGATAATTGCAATGTTGTTTGCAGGCTCATAGGATTCCCAGTAACACATGAATTACAGTAATTAACTGTAATAGGAATGGTAGGAGAAGAAGCATGCAGCAGTTCAGAAATAAATTTTAGTGCATGAATAAACTTGTTCCTTTGGTTCAAGCCAACAGGTCTCCTATTATACAACCATTTACAAAATGAACTGAGAATAGGAATTGTCACTTCCAGAAAGTTTCTATCATGAAAAACCTTCCAATTTTCATTATGCTACTTGATTTTGTCTGAAACACATTCATATTAGGTGAAGTCTGAACATGCACAAAAACAGTTATTTTAAATCAAAATGGTGATTTAAATTAATATTTTACTCCATGGTTAAATACTCACTGTTTACTGAGTATTTATGGAGTGGGTAAATTAATCTTTTCATGAATTAAACATTTTAACTTTTCATTAAACTAAGAAGATTCTTCATTCAATAATAGTTTCTGTTATGGTAAATGATCATCTCTTTTGTTAACATATTTTTTCCCTCTCTTATGCTCTTAAAATAAAGTGACTTGTATTTTTCTACTTCCCCATGTAGATTAGATTGATGTATGTCTCTCTTAGTGTCCTCATTGTTGTCTAAATTCTCTGGGATTGTGATTTGTGGGCTGGTGTTCTTTGCTTTATGTTTAAAATCCCCCTATGATTGAGTATATGTGATACTTGTCTTTCTGGGTCGGGGTTACCGCACTCAAAATGATGTTTTCTAGCTCCATCCATTATCCTTCAAAATTCAATGTCATTATTTTTTTTTCTGCTGTGTACTACTCCATTGTGTAAATGTACCACATTTTCCATATCCATTCTTTGGCCAAGGGGCATTTAGGTTGTTTCCAGGTTCTGGCTATGACAAACAATGCTGCTATGAACATAAGTGAGCACATGTCCTTGTGGCACAATTGAGCATCCTTTGAATATATACCCAAAAGTGGTATTACAGGGTCTTGAGGAAGTCTGTTTCCTAATTTTCTGAGAAATCGCCACACTGACATCCATAGTTGTAACAACTTGCATTCCCACCAGCAGTGCAGGAGTCTTCCCTTTACCCCACAACCTCTCCAGCATAAGTTGTCATCAGTGTTTTTGATCTTGGTCATTCTTACAGGTGTAAGATTTAATCTCAGAGTTGTTTTGATTTGCATTTCTCTGATGACAAAGTATGTTAAACATTTCCTTAAGTGTCTTTCAGCCATTTTAGATTCCTCTCTTGAGAGTTCTCTTTTGTATTTAAATACAGCATTTTATCTCACTTTGTACCTAGGTGGTTTCTGATTTCAAAACTTTAGGACTGTTGGAAGGTTAAATTTTGTGTCTTGTGACTTACAATGTGAAATGATAAAACAATATTGGAATATAGCATGGTAGATTCTCTAAATGTTACGCGACAGAGTTTTCACTTGACCTGGTGATTTCAAGTCTAGAAATTATCAAAGAGACACAAACAGGTATTTTCTCAGAAAGTACTGTGCCTGGATGTCCATAGTTTACAGATAAAAATACTACAGTACCATTATCTTCCTAGTGGAGTTATAGCAAACAATGGGGTATAATGTAGCACCAAAATCTAATGAAATCTTAAGCTTCAATGTCTGTGAGCTTTAGAGATTACTTGTACTAGAGATGTTTACAAAGAATCACGTTTTGTAGGATTCTACTTTATAAGATATACATAATAAGTAAATATCCACACAAAATAGGCTGTTAGTTGCCCGGGAAATCAGAGGGGCAGTTGGAGGGGGTAAGGGCATATATGCAGTTGAGTACAACACTTCATTTTGAAGTGAAGATAATTTTCTAAAATCTATCATTAGGCTATGATTACAGGAAAAACTAGTTTCTATGTTTTCAATGAAACATTTTATTATATGTAGGTTATATCTTATTAGAACTGCCATCAGAATGTATCATGCTAAATGCATAAGCTAATTTGTACAAAATTTATGGTTTCTGATATGAGATCTGACTAAACCTAAATATGTAGGTCTCTACATTCAGAAAGTCCTCCTTAGTTTTTTCAGATTTTAGTTGTTTATGATAGGAAGTATGTGCAAACAACTATATGTCTACCTGATTATTATCCCTATTTTCATACTATTAAAATGAGTATTTCTTCTAATGTTTGCTTCTCTTTGCTACTAATACATAGTCATACATCATGTTCTATCATTCAATCATATTAATTTACCAATTAACTTTAGGAAATTTTGCATTTATCCATTTTACTTATTCTCCAGTTTCACAAAAATGGCATGTTTGAAGAATATGGACACGTTTACAATTGCTTTTCTAGTCATTAAACCCCTTCTACACTCTGTTTCAAGGCATAGACATGATAATCCATTCCAATGCTGAAGAAGCTATATTTGCCTTGATGCCAAGGGTCAGGGAAAACATTTGACTTTCCACCCTAACTGTAATACAATCTACGCTTCATGAATATTCTTTATTATGTCTATTGTATTCATTAATTTTATATACTAAATTACATACAAATTATCAAATATGTTTAATGCTTCTTGTGTTTTCTCTTCTCAAATTACTTTTCTTTTTTGTCTGTTTTTGTTTTATGACAAAGTATCATTGAACAATTTTAGCTTCAAAAATCTATATAATAGAGGCTGACATTTTCCTCTTGATTATCTTGCCTTCACTCACTAAGTTCTGGGACAACACAAGTCAGTCACAAAGCTCAACATTTTATGTGTATATGTGTGTATCTGACTTTGTTTACTTATTTATTAGCTTGTTTGTTTTGTCTGTCCTAAGGTTGTGAAGATACATTATGACCAAGATAGCTCTTATAAAATTATACATTTAATTGGTGGATTGCTTACAATATCAGAGGTTCAGGCCATTATCATCATGGCCAGGAGCACAGCAGTAGGGAATGTGGCAGCCAGCTAAAAGAAATATTGACCCATAGGCATAGAAAGAGGATGTATCTGGCATATACTTTTGACACTTCAAATACTACACCCGTGACACATTTTTTCCAACAAGGCCACACCTCCTAATCCTTCTAATTGTATCGAACAGTTCCATTCCCTCTTGACAAAGCATAAAACACATGAGTCTATAGAGGTCATTGTTATTCAAACAACCATAATCTTAAAAAGAAAGGTTTGGTTTTTAGCTTCTTACATTTTCATTGGTTTATTCTTTTCTGAGTCATTTTAACCTATATAATTTATGCTTTTGTGATAACCAAATTCATTTTCTTTTAGACTCCCTCTTTAATTCCCTTTCCAATCAAATACTATGCTCTTTCAAATTGTGCATTACAATTTTTCTTCCTGTATTCTGTAGAATGAACGTTTCATGATCTTTAAAGTTTAACCATTATTGTTATCAAAATAGAAGTACTTAGACTCTATTTTTTAATCTGTTTGTGGAAATTTTCATATATGGATAAAATATTTGCATAACCCCCCTCTCTTTCGTCTTTACAATTCTTCATTTTCCTCCCCACCTCCAGTACACGCCTCTTCTTATCAAATTTATGGCATCTTATTCTTCTTTATTATTACCTGTCGGGTTTATTTAGCGTTGAACATATGTGATTTGGGCTGATTGCTTAGGATTGGATAGCACATTAGAGCCCTCACTTCTGGAGAAGACTGATTCTCCCTGGCTTAGCAACCAATAATTGCTTGCAACTCTTAATCTAGGGTCAGAGACTGGGGAATTTTTCCATTCACATATTTTTAACTAATAATTTTTATTCATTTGTTTTGTGTGAATCTGTACATCCACCTAGGCACCAGTACTATTTGAATATTTGCTCTTTCCCACAACCTTGTCAATTTGATCTTCCGTTTTTATTTTCTGATGTAAAAAACATCTGAACCAATGTGAAAAACCATTTTGTGTTTGTGTGTGTGTGTGTGTGTGTGTGTGTGTGCATGCATGTATTTGTGTAAGAGAGAGAGGAGGGAGATTATACTTCTTTGTATGTGTCATATCAATTTTGCCAACATGGAACATTTGGATATTAATATGTCTTTTAACGGCTGTGAGTTTTAAAAGGTTTTCATTTAGTTTTGAATTTTCTTCTCATACTTTCCTGTTGGTTTGCACTTAGAAATTTTATAAAAATCAGTTTAAACAAATATCCAGATACTAGTTTTTATTTTGCCTATGAGAATATATATTTAACCATATCATAAAAGACAAAAAAGACAGCACATGTTAAGTTATTAGTATAACTTTTATTTGAGAGGCTAGTAAGAGGAGAATATAAATTATTTCTTATTAGCTCACACATTTACTATTATATTTGCTTATGATCTCACACTGACTTTTTTACAATACTTAAAACAAAAGAAAATCCTAGCAAGCAGTAATAATATACTTTGTCAAAATATTCTGCAAATTTGAAGCCATTATAAGACAAAAACAAATTTTAAATATTAAGCATGAAAAGGCTGTTCTGGTAGTATTTACAGTATTGTGGCCAGTTGGCCAGGATGGGAAAATGACTATGTTATGCTTGATTTCCCCTTAGCGTGGAAAAATACAAGTCTCTGGCTCAAAGGACTGTCTCTCATAGTGGAAAACACATTTTAAAAGGAGTAAAAAGCCATGTGTGGTGTATTCAGACACTCATCTGGAGTTCCAGCACTTGAACTATGATGTCAAGAGGATCAAGAATTCAAAGGCAAATCAGTTATACGGTTAGCCAGTCTTGGCTACATGAGTTCTTGCCAAACACAAAACTAAACAAACAAATGAATCAAATAAGTTTTTAAAATGTAATATTAAAGTCAAAATCAGGGTCTTATGAAAGACTCAATTAATAACTTTTATTTGTTAATTTGCTGTTTTTCTTAAACTTCCTTTAATTTGAAGACCTTAGTGTGCATTTTTAATTTGTCTTTGTGTGTATGATATGTGTGGGTGTGTCTACAAATGAATTCACACATTCCTCTGTGTCACTGCTGTCACATGGATAGATGTCAATGGGTAGATTACAAAGACTTGTTGCCACTGCTGGATTAGAGATGTGCTCTAAGGATTTGGACTCAGTTGTTCAGGCTCAAACACATCTTTGAGCACTGGGATCTATCAGCCACTATGTATGGCTTTAAACTAGTTATTCATTTGGAAATGCAAATTTAATATTTATTTAGAAAAATATGCAAATATCTTAGCATCTAATATATAATGTTAATTGAATGCCAGATGGTGGGTATGTCCCTGAAGACTTTCTGGACAGCAGGGAAATGATCCACAAGAGAGAAAAATGAAACTCAGTTTAGCCCAACTTAAGTACTAGTGCTGGACCAAAACTCAGAGAGTTTACCACTTCATTTCTTTTAGCCATAATTAAGCACAGCACAATTTTGGGAAAAGGTTTTCTGATAACAATTAACTCAGTACTTTGTATATAACAAAGCTTAAGATAAGTTAAAATTGAACCTCTTTATAATGTACAAATGTATGTATGACTTCATCTGGTGATATGAATATGGGTTTTATTGACATAGGGCAATGCTTAAGATAAGGGACTAGGGAGAATGACTTGGGTAAACATAATGTGTGTGGGAGTCAGAATTTGCTAAGTCCTAAGTGATGTGGGATGTCCTTCTGTATATGTATTGCTTTAATTGGTTGATGAATAAAGCTATTTCAGCCAATGGCTTAGAAGAGTAAGATCAAGTGAGAAATCTGAAGAGAGATAGACAGAGAGAGAGTAGGCAGAGTCAAAGAGATGCCATGTAGCTGCCAAGAGAGAAGGACATCAGAAACTTACCAGTAAGCCACAGCCTCGAGGCAATACACAGATTAATGGAAATGGGTTAATTTAAGATGTAAGTGCTAGCTAGGAAAATGCCTGAGCCACTGGCCAAACTGTAATTAGTAGAGTTTCTATGTGATTATTGAAGTCTGGGCAGCCAGAAAATACAAGCACAGTCTCTGTTTACACTAAGGTAACATAGAAGTCACTTAGGCTGTTTGTTATAGAAAACAAGTTATATCACACATAAGGGTGAATTTTGTAGCCTAGAAGTATGCTCACAGATTTAAGGGGGAGGGAGTCTGGGATAAACAAGCATAATATTATGTGGGATATAGGCAAAGACTGGTTCAGCACGTAGCAAAGGATTACCAGATTGTAAACTACATCCATTCCCAGCATTCCTGTTTAAGGCAGGTTAAACATAGCTTTCTTTTGGGGATGATTATGTGTGTTTTATTTTCCTAGATTCTCTAGTACTTATCTGTGCACACAAGCACTTTAACATTCCTCCCTATTTGAACTCCATATGATACTCAGTTTTTTATTAAACTGAAGGCCTTTGTAACAATTATTGCTTGATACCTCTCCTCAGTGGAAGACAAAATACACATGTTAATTCTGGCCAGTGAATGATAGTAGAGAAGAAATAACTGAAAGCAATTAGAGAAGTTTTGAAAACATGTCTATTTCTATGCATTTTTATTATAGGATTTCCCAACTTCAGCTATACCTTAGTACCTCATGTATTAGAAATGACATAAAACACTCCTTATAAGCAGTTTCCACTGTCTTTCAACCAAAGCCCTGGGTAACAGCTTATGAATTCACTGAAAGAAATATATATATGATAAAATTGTGCTTATTGATATAGTATTATATATAGCATTTATATAAGATCTGGATTACAGATAGATGATGAAGTATTTTACTTCCTGTATTATATAAATCAAGGTAATTTTGAGTCCTATTTTCTTTACAAAAATATTACCTCATTCTTAAAAAATATAGAAATAAAGGGAAAGGCATTTTGTACATAGATTTTCAGAAACTTAAAGTTCTGACAAATGATAAATTAGATAGACAAGAAAATAATAGATGACTATTAGATGCATGAAGATAGACAAAATATAAATGAATAGGTAGATGATGGAAAAATAGATGATAGATAGATAGCTGGACAGAGAAAGAAACAAAAGTGAGAGAGGACATAATAAACAATAAATCTATTAACTTTCTATATTACTTTTTAGAGAAAAGTTAATTATTTTTCTTAAATTATCTATTAGCATAACAAATGTTCTTTCACATTATTTGAATATCTTGACTTATGTTTTCATGTAATAAATAATAAAATGAACCTAGTGAATCTGAAGAGGTTAAAAATCATATTTTAGCTTCTTTCTCTTATTTCTACAACTTAACCTGATACAATATTATTTACAAACAAATATGCTAAGATTTAATAACAGGTAAATTGATCTTTAACTCTGAATGGAGGTTTAAGAAGCCACATATACTCTACATGGTGACTCATGCCTGTTCTAGGATTATAGAGGCTTGGAAGAGAATGAAAAATTCTGAGTTTAATAACAGACTGACTTACATTATGAGCTAAGATCAGTCAGAGTAAGAAAGTAAGACCTTTATAATATATCAAAAACTAAACAAAGTCTACCTAATGGCTATTTTGCTCTAAAAGTTCATGGACCATCTTCCTTCACACTGTCATTTTGCAAGTTGTCTTCTGTTCAAAGTCTTATAGCATTTCCACTTAGAAGGTTTTGTCATAACTATACTAGAGTAGCTTAAAGATTCAGAAAATGGATTATCATATATTTTCTGTATATTTAAAATCATAAAAATTTTGGCATGGCATCAATTTATCATAATGTTTTGTTGGTCCCATATTTAATATTTCATAAAATTAATAGGATGAATTGGTTATTGGCATGTATATTTTAACTTATAAATCTTCCTAAAATGAGATAAAAATATTAAAATTTATCTAGAATTATTTCAAGTAAGTGCAGAACTCAAATGTTTTCATAGTGAATTTATCAATCTGTTTTGACATTGGGTTGGCACAGCCTTAGGCTGTTTCCTCGTTTTTCTTATAAGCTGGATACAATGCTGCCAGAAAAGGATATAACTGAGTTTTTTCAGTTCCATGTATAAAGATAAATTACTTCGCACAGTTGAATGCATTTTGTTCCTCCAGAACACATAGAGTCCTACAATCTACCCCACAATAATTTTATTATGAGCTGAAAAGATAAAATGTAATTGAGAGCTAGGCCTTCATAAGGCATGCCTGCAGCAATCTTCATGAAAATTTAATTTGTTAAGGATGACTTACACAAACACGTAGTCGCATGAGAAAAAGACACATTGCATCAATGTCCTGAAGTATCAAGATTTCCCCCATCAATTCTTCACATCTAGAAAAAAGACTATAGCTACTGATAAATCAGGGGAAGGTGTTTAATCTTAGAAATCGGCTCCATTTGGTTTTCATGTCCTTAGCCTGAGTCTATAAGTTCGTCCTTAGAGTTTTTTGTTTCTTTAGGAGAACTGCCACATTCCTATTTCTAGTCCTGACAACAAAAGTGCAACTGGCATAATGCAGAAATTGTCACCACTTAAAGGTTTGCTTGTCATCTCAGACTCAGATTATGCAAAATTTAAATTCTCCACATCATTGCCCAGAGTACACTCACTTTCTAGCTAACCCAATTCTGTCACTAAGGCTTTTCTAGATGACTTTCTGGAGTCCCTGCCTCTACTACTGTGACTTCCATTAGATACATTCACTTATTTAATATTATTTATGTCCCTGAGTCATTTTTAATACTTTTTCAAATAAGTTGAAATTTGCTTTGTCTCCATGTCTACTAGAGGTATGAATACCAATTCCTTTTACTTTATCACAGCTGGCTAAAATTTATTTCTTCTCTTTTATTTTAATTGTGTTACTAATGTATTCAATACATTTCTAGCTATTTTGAGTCATCAGAGCAAAGCAATGGATTTCAAAAAAATAAAATTCTTTGATGATTTAAATAATCATTGAAGAAACACCCACTTTGGGGTTCAAGAGTTGGATCAATGGGTTAAGTTCTGGCCGTGCAAGCATGAAGATCAGAATTGGCTCTCCACTTGTAATTCTAGCTCTCCTTTGGTGGTGAGATGGCAAGAAGAGACATGATCATCCCCAGAGGCTTGGAGGCAAGACACATGCGCACGCGCGCATGCACACACGCACACACACACACACACACACACACACACACAACATATTCCATATCATATCTTGTGTCATTGTGTAAAAAAATATTTACAAGCCCACATAGGACTAAACTCAGGATGGAGATGGAAGTTAGACAAGCATCTGCACTCTAACCTTGATGCCATTGGTAATTGTTAGCTACAAAAAGAGGTAGAGCCTAGTTCTTAACAATACTTAAGTGGAAGACTACACATCCAGGAATGTACAAATACAGAATTTGGTATTCCTAGGTTAAACACACACACACAAAAAAAAAAAAACAAAGACAAATTAAATTAGAAAAAAGACACAAAGCTAGGAAGGTAGAGAATGGAGATAGATCTGGGAAGAATTGAGGGAGAGGGTGAATATGATCAAAACAGTTTTTAGGTGACTGAGGAAACCAACGCAAATTTCTAAAAACAGCAGTTAAACAGTACTGCAATGTTTAACTCATTCTAGTAATTCTTAAAACTATAATATGTACCAAGAGAAAATGTTACATGGTTAAATCAGTATCTCTTTAAATAAATGCACAACTCCAGCATTTATAATTGGGAACGTTAGTCTTACTGCAGTGTTAAAGAAACACTGATGGGAAAAGATCTTCCACTATTCTATGGCACTCATTAATATCTTGGCATAGTTTGACTAAATATAACATATTGGCTTCATTTTCTTTGCCTAAGCAATTTAAATAGATATTCCCATTTCATATAGCATTAAGGACCATGACTTCTTGGTAATTATTCCTATGAAATTCAACCTCAGCCATTCATAAGGGATACTACTGGTTTTGTTGTTTTTAGGAGATAATTATTGGCCAATTGTGGTGGCTTGAAAATCGCCCCCTTAGGTACATATGCTCGTTCCCTAATGCGTAAAACTGTTTTAGGAGATGTGATTTTGTCGGAGGAGGTGTATAACTGGGGGTGAATTTGGGAGCTTCAAAAAACAATCCCTGATCCAGTCTCTCTCTCTTTTTCTCTCTCACCCTCTCTCTGTCTCTCTGTCTCTTTCTCTCTATGTCTCTGTCTCTCTCTTCTGTGCTCTCGAAAATGGCATTCCATATATACACTTTAGAAACTCTTTGGTTTGAGATTTCCTAAAGCCTACACACATCACCCTTTATTCTAACAGTCTTCTAGTCTTCACTCATTCATAGCTGACAGACAATGCCTCTCAGTTTGAGATTATTTTCTCAGCTGGAGCTGTGATACCTGGAAGATAGTCTAGGGATTCACTAATTCTTAGCTCAAGTTCCTGCTTGTTGTTCTCATGAGTCTCTTCCTGCAGTTTGTCATTCCATTTATTTAATGTGATGCAATCTCCAGAATTATAAGTGTTTACCTTTGACTTGTGATGGTTTTAAAGGACAACTCATGTGTTCTTGTTCATTAAATGTTTGCAATTAATACCGACTACAGATTAAACTCCAATAATGCAAGGAATTTCCACTTATGCAAATTTATATTAAGTATAATATTTATTAAAGCATAGATCCATATTTTACAGCAGATAACTTTATCCTCATCTTTTATAATCAACTTACATAAAGTTAAATAATGATCTCATTTTGAGACGTTCCTCTCAGTATATATTCACATCAACAGTTTTGATTTGAATGTAAAACGTCCCTAGAGGTTCAAGGGTTGGAATCCTGGTTTCCAGCTTGTAGCATGGCTCAGGGAGCTTTTCAGCCTTTAGCAAGTGGATCATGATGGACTGAAGAAGGTCACTGTGCACATGGCCTTTGAGGATTGTACTCAGTGCTGACTTAGTTCTGGGTTCACTTCTTCTTGATCTGCTCCCAGGTGAGTAGCCCTGACTATATGCTTATCTTCTTGTGAATGCTAGAATGCCTTCCTCACTGTGGAGGATTGTCTATGACTTTGAGCCAAAATAAATCATTGTTCAGTGAAGTTGTGTCTGGCAAGTATTTTTGTCACAGAGACAAACAAGTAGCTAACACATGACTGCATACATATTCATGCTTAACCATGTAAGCCAAAATGGCTTAATTCATGGCAAAATACTATAGTTTCTTTTTTTAAAACCTGTTATCCAACCCAAAGAACTACTGGTGATTAATGCTTTTTTCTCCCTTTTCTCTTGCCAATGTTTTCAAAAAAAGCTAAAGCATTCCACCCTTTTGTTCAAAATCATTCAGTAAGGGCCCATTTCACTCAGAGCAGAAATCCTCTTTACTGTTCAAATTAAAGTACAAGTTTCAGCCACCTCATATCTCTCTAGCTTTCACTCCTTCCTCCTACTCATTTACTCTGGCACAAGAGCCAGTTACACAGGATTTCTGCAATTCATGTCTGGTGCTAATGGATATTCTATACATGTTTCATTTTCTTTTGTCATCATCTTTCAAAACAATATATTTATTTATATAGATTATACAACCTCTCCTGATGAATTTATTTATATAAATTGGCCATATCAGTCCTTCCTGATCTTGGAGAATTCTTTGTTGTTGTTTTGGTTTTATTGTTCGTGTAGTTTTTTGATCAAACTTTCCATGCAGCTTAGGGTGATCTAGAATTTACTATGCAATCCAAACTAGCCTTGAATTCCTGATCTTCTTGCCTCAGAATCTCAAGGGATGGGATCCCAAGGGAGTGAGCTACTACATTAAAATCTGAGTTCTTGCTGATTTTCTTGCTTTTTGTTTTGCTTGACTTTCTTTTTTGAGTATTTTATTCCTACCAATTCCTTGCTTTTTCCCTTCAAATAAGAATTCATACATGAATAATTGATTTAAAAAAACAACATTGGTCCATCACCACAATCCACTTAGGGTTTCAAATTCTCTCTTACTATGCTTTAATTATATTTTCCATAGTTATTATTATTTTATAATTTATGTTTATTATGGTTTTGCTTTGCTATTCCATGTACATGTATGTCTTTCCAATTGCTAATCTGTAAACTCCATGAAGGCAGAGAAATTGCTTTGAGGACTGATGGACTGATGCATATTTAGCACTAAACAAATATTGGTAGATATTGGTAGAAACTTAGTAAATCTTTGTTCGATAAATTAACCAATTCAGTCTGCTTACTAGGACTTAGCATTTGTGGGTTCACTCATACACATCATGTATCCATAAGTGCATAATTTCTCACTTCAAAACTTTGCTAGTGTTTGTTGCTGACTTCCTGTTTGGAATTTCCTTGATCAAATGAATTAGATTCTTCTAGAAATTAAAACATCTCACAAGATTTGAGAAAAACACTTGCCCAATTGTTATTCAAAACATTGCAATGTATCATTAAGTTTTGCAATCTCCCATGAATTAAAATCAAATGACAAAATATTCACAATATACTTTTATTTATGGGTCTATGTATAAGAGCGTGAAAAAGCATGTTGTACTAAATCCCTAGCTTGCCTATTTTTGATGTAAGGAGCAATATGATGTAAAGATTGAAATGGAGATCTCTGGAGCTAAGCTTCCAAGATCGTGTTCTATGTGATATACTGAAACGTTACTTTCTGTTATTGCTTTTTTGCATTAATGTGAGTTGGAGATGATAATGATGCCTCTTTATAGTGTTTTAGAAAGACCAAAGTGTTCATCATTATGGCAACCATTATATTCACATCTAAGCAAATATTAAATGAAAAAAATACTGAACACTTGAGAGAAAGGTGCAAAATTACATGAAAAGTGGTGTTAGTATGCATTATACTTATTTGGTCCTTGTCACATCAAATAGTAAGAGTGAAACTAAAATTATACAAATACATGTAGAATTATTTTTAGGTATATTTACTGCTCTGGGTGAAATGGGCACTTACTGAATGTTTTTGAATAAAAGGGTGGAATGCTTTAGCTGATGTAGCAGATGATTTTTTGAGATCACTGGCAAGAGCAGAAGGAGAAAATAGTAAAACTTTGATTTGGATAACATTTTTTAAAACTACAGTATTTTTGCTATGACTTAAATTATTTTAACTTACAGGGCTAAACATGAAAATATATGCAGTCATGTGTGAGCAACTTGTTTGTCTCTGTGTCCAAAATACCTGCCAGAAACAACTTCACTGAAAAATACCATTATGTAATAGTATTTCTAATGGAAACATAATCTTGAATTTAAGAAAGAATTCTTTATTATATCTCCTTTCTCTTATATTTTTTTTTCTGTGTCAACCGTGTTTACCTCTAAATTGTTTGACGCACCTTCCAAATTGCTTTCTGAGACTAGAAGAATATTAAACTAGAGATTATTAAACTAGTTCCTGTCCTGTAGGATAATAAATAAGGTCATTCTGTAATACATAATTTATGTAATACATAAATTATGGGAAGAAGACTATAGGATGAGAATTGATTAAATTAGGAAATAATATGCAAACTCAGTTAAGCAATATGATTCACTGTAATAACATTTATAAACACTGCCATCATGCTGATATGCACAAGAGCCATTGTTAGATTTGGTAATGAAAAGAACTACTTAAACTATCACATTATGGAAATGCTTAGTAATGCGGCTATTTAATTTCAAGGCAATGTTTATTTTAATTTTTCTGTTTCCCTCTTTTTTTTATTCATTCCTAGCAACACTCATCATCAGAAACTTGACTGGAATTTATTCATGTGGTTTCTTTGGATCTAGAAATTTCACTTTTCCCAAGATCCCAGAGCTATGAATGTGCTGACGACTGAACACAGAATTAAGAAGAAAATCCCCTTAGATACTCAACTCAAGAATCAGTTTCCGTGACTTTGGGTGATTGTGGGATGTGGAATTCCCACAATCTTTTATTAACTATTGGTTAATAAAAGACTGCCTTGGTCTGTTGATAGGGCAGAACTTAGGTAGCCGGGGAAAACTAAACTGAATGCTGGGAGAAAGAAGTCAGAGTCAGGGAGAAGTGATGTAGCCCCACCAGATACAGATGTCAGAACTTTAGTTGCTAAGCCACAGCCATGTGGCAATACACAGATTACTAGAAATGGGTCAAATTAAGATATAAGTGTTATGCAATAAGAAGCTAGTGCTAATGGGCCAAGCAGTGTTTTAATTAATACAGTTTCTGTGTAATTATTTTGGGTCTGAGCTGCCAGGTTGCCGGGAAATGAACTAACAGCCTCCCTACAACAAATTGGTGCCAATGTGACCAACTAAAATCCATTTAAAACCTCAGAGAGTTTGGGAAGGAATTCTAGGCCAAAAACAAACAGACAAACAAACAAAACAAAACAAAACAAAACAAAACAAAACAAAAACAGAGTTAAGCACAGCTTAACGCCATGGCGTTTTTAAGAGAGGTTTTCCTGATTTAGCGTTAGCAGAAAAAAAAAAAAGCTGCAGTTTTGAAATGCTGGCTTTCTGGGCTGTGCTGCCAGTGCAACATCTGGCTCAGGAGGCCCAGCATTTAAATGGGGTTTGTGAGAAGAGTGCTACAACTTGCTTAATGGCAACATAGACCTGCTGTGTGCCTAAAAAGGGGGATGTGAGCAGATTACTAGAAATGGGTTAAATTAAGATCTAAATGTTAGCCAATAAGAAGCTAGAGCTAACAGGCCAAGCAGTGTTTTAATTAATACAGTTTGTGTGATTATTTTGGGTCTGGGTTGGGAAGTTCCATATTTCCCCTACCAATGGTCCCACTTAAGTTCATAAGAAAGGCTTAAACTTTTAAGTAGCACTTCTGGTCTGAAAACAGTTACAGATACACAATAAAGACAAATTCAGATGAAAAAGACCTCTAAATGGGTCACAGTGTTGAATAAATGTACATAGGCTTGGGACAGAGACGAAAAAGAATATAGACAGTTATAAAAAGAAGTAAATGGTTTGAAAAAACATAAGGTCTTTAAAGAGACAGAGTATAGACAGTAATAGATTAAAAGCAGTAAAGAAAGAATAAGCCACATAAAGATGGAATAAACACAGTGTTTGGATTATATATACTATTGTGTTTTCTTTGAATTTTTTGACTGCAGAGAGACATTTGATTCTGGGGATTATTAAGCTAAACCAACATATATACTTTAAAGGTATCTTGATTTCAAAATATGGATCTAAGGATATGTTACTTTGGAATAGAGGTTCTTCTTTTGTTTCTACAGAGGATGAGAACCTGTATCCACTCCATGCTAATATTGTTTGATCGACCCCCTGAAAGGTCACCTTAAAAACCCCTCAAAATTACTTTGCTTAATAAGCATCAGCAAGCATTTTGGAGAAGACCTATACAATATTCCCAAATATTGTTTATAAATGTTTCTTTACATTTAAAGGGGGATATGCTTTAGAGATTTCCATTGGTACTGATCTTGGTTTATAGATACATGTTAGTTAGGTTTTTCTAGATATATAGAGATATATTACAGTTAGATAGGTTATTCTTAAATCTTTCAGAGACCTTTAGAATATGGCATTAAAATGTTTTAATAACTTAAGACTTCATGACAGTGAGACACATATGCTCTTGGCAGCTCCAAACTGCTTCAAGAAAAAGATGGGCATCAATGAGACTCCTTATGGAGTTTGCTAGTCATTTGGGCAAGAAAATGCTCTTGCCTGAACTGCTTGATGAGATGGAAATGCAGGACCTACAGAGAAATGACTGTGAAGTTGCCTAAAGGTGAAACCTTTCTTTAGGGTTCCTGCTTCATGAAAGAGTCTGCAGGACACAGAAAAATGTGATTGACAAACTGCCAATATAGGCTGAACTGTGTTTGAAAAATCTGCAGGCTACTTTGGGCCTATAGGCTAAAGATGGATGCTCCAACGGTACAGAAGAACTTTGGGTCACTGTCCAGGCAGTAAAATGTCTCTGTCATTTCTAGAGTTTTGAAATTTTCTTACAATGTACTTCCTGTTTACTTAGGTAACATTTTTTCCTTCTGAAGGCTTTGATGGAATTGGAGAATGTATGGTTATAATTATAGTTTTCCTTAGATATGATAAAAGATAAAGTAGATATAAATATTGTAACTGTAATTCTTGCTTGATACCTGTTTTGTTATATGTAATTTTACTATGTTAAAGATAAAGCCTTCTTTTTATTTAAACAGAAAAGTGGAGGTGTTGTGGGATTTTCCTCTGTATGCTGTGAATACCATTGGTTAATAAAAAAAAAAAAACTGCCTTGGCCTTTTGATAGGGCAGAACTTAGGTAAGCAGGGAAAACTAAAATCATTACTGGAAGAAAGGGTGCAGAGTCAGGGAGAAATTATGTAGCCCTGCTAGAGACAGACATTGGAAATTTAGCTGGTAAACCACAGCCACATTATAATACACAGGTTACTAGAAATGGGTTAAATTAAGATATAAGTGTTAGCCAATACGAAACTAGAGCTAACAGGCCGAGCAGTGTTTTAATTAATACAGTTTCTGTGTGATTATTTTGGGTCTGAGCTTCCAGGTGGCCTGCAAATGAACTAATAGCCTCCCTAAGTTCTCACTTAGACAAAACTAAGAAAAAAAATGGAGACTCATTAGTAATTTCTTAATTACTAATTCAGAGAATTACTGTAATTTCTGAAATCAGATTGCTGACATAAAAATTCTCCCATTTCCTAAAAATCAAGATATTTCCAAGTTTGCTAAATATCCATATGCCTTGCATGAGAGAATCTGAAAATTTTGTTTCAAATCTGGTTTAATTCACAGCTGTAGAATACTAACATCTGATTGCCAATAAACAGAAAGTTACTTGGAAACTTAGCCATGAAAATATTCTAATCTGAATAGATCCAAATTTCAGAGCAGAACAAATCAAGAAGATATAAGCCAGAAGAAATGCTGATTTTTCTGTTCTTGTTGTGTGTGTCTTATTTTTATTTTATTATTTTACTTTATTTTGTTTTATCTGTGTATTAGTCAGGATTCTCTAGAGTAAAAGAACTTATAAAATGCCTCTTTATATATGTGTGTGTATGTCTATACATATACATGGATTTATGAGAATGAATAACAGGCTACAGTACAGTTAATTCAAGAATGGAAGTGAACAGAAAGTCCAAGAACCCAGTAGTTGCCCATTCCATGAGGATGAATTCCTCAGCCCATCTTCAGCATATGCGGGAATCCCAAAGAAGTAGGCTCTAATGCCAGTGAAGGAATGGACTTGCTAGCAAAGCAAGAACAAGCAGGCAAAGCACAAAAGCTTCCTTCTTCCATGACTTTATATAGATTCCCAACAAAATGTATGGCCCAGATTATAGGTGTGTATTTCTGCCTCAAGAGTAGGATTAGAAATTGATCTTCCTACTTCAAATTAAGCAAAACATCTCTGATTGGTACCACTTTCATTTGGGAATTTTATTTAATTCAAAATGTCGTCAAGTTGACAATGAGTTATAGCCACCACACACTGTGTCTATCTTCATCTTTCATTATCTTTCTCTCTGTCTCTCTGTCTCTCTGTCTCTGTCTGTGTGTGTGTGTGTGTGTGCGCGCGCGCGCGCACGCACGCACCTATATATCTCTGTGTGTCTCTGTGTGAGTCTTTCTCTCAATTTGTCTTTCTCTCTCACTAGTGTGTGTATGATGCCTGGATTTGGTGTTCTCCCCTTCTGGAAGACAAAGAGATGTGTGCTTGCCTTAGGGATTTCATTAATCAATGTTGCAATTAACACACAAACATTTTAACCATATTATATCATCTATATATTCTAAATGGGACTTTGGAAATGAAACATTGTCTGATTTCCTGGTCTGTGCCCTTTGTTTACCCACCCTGTAATCTTTGTCTAGGGCAGAAAATGGTTTAGGAGTAAGTGACCTACCATTTCTTCACAGATGAATTTCTAGTATAATATGGCATAATAGAACCTAGTTTATACTTAGAGAAGTTTATGGTGGAAAGGTGTGATGCTTCAGTTTAAGCAATTAACCTGCCCATGGGATATTGTTTTATACATAAATTTTTAATTTATGATAAATGCTGAATTTTAGAAATGTCACTTATTCAGTTTATGACAATAAGTTAGTCATACAGAGTATCAGGCTGAATATTTAAACAAATCCATCCCAATATGGTATCAATTAAAACTGACTGGTGAACTTTCCATTAAATGCAAAGAGACTAGCTGCCAATATAACCATTCCAACATAGTGTCTCAAAATAGGAGGTTAGAAAGACTTTGATGAGAGAGAATCCATTTATGGAAGCCTATACAGAAGTGTCATGGTGCTTAGAAACTCTTTTGTGCTTTTCTGAAATGTTTTAAATTTTACTAAAAGTCAAGTATCTGAGGGCTAGTATGTGGAATATGACCTTCATTGTCATATGAAATTTCCAAATCGTTAATATATCTAAGAAGCAGAGCAAAGGGAGCAAAGATGTACTTTAGGTTGACATTCTTGTACTCATTTATATTATAATGAAATGGGTCTATAAAGGATCAAGAAGACCATGGGAAAAAATGATTTTTTATAGAATAAATTCCTTTTATCTCTTCTTATGCTATATCCCTCTTAGTTTATATGCTTTTCCACTTCAATAATTAGCTACAGTCTTCTGTTATGTTAGGTTCAATGAATGCTTAGTAAGCTCAGAAAATGAAATACACATGAACAAATTTACAAGGAGCCGGGTAGCTGGCTCAATGGTTAACAATACTTGCTGATCTTCCTGAGGATCCCAGCCCCCACACAGCAGCTTACAATGATCTGGAACTCCACATTCAGGAGATCCTATACCTTATCTTGGCCTCTATGGGTGTCAGGCACACATGTGTACCAACATACTTTAAGTCAAAGCACCAACACACATAAAATAAAATGTAGTACACTAAAATGGGGAATTGTATTCTTAAAAAGAGGAGAAATATTGGAATGACTTATAAATATAGTTATGTTTAGTTAGGGATAGTATGTTTCAAAATATGCTTATATTTAATTAATTTTACAAAATATTTATCTTGGGATAACTCATTTAAAAGTTAAATATGTAAGCAAGTGTGGGAATTTTCCATACATCATCAGATTCTACCATATATTTGTACATTCAGTGCTTATATTCAAAAGATATGTAGTTATTTTTCAAATGTGTTTTACCACTGAAATTATTTCTATATCTCCTATTAATACCTGCTCAAATAATTATATTGCCAATAAAATTCATGGTGAAAATATTTTGATAATCTTTCAAAATAAAAACACAATTAAGTCATCTCCAACTCCTTTTATTTCATCCAATTCCTCCTACATCTCTATCCCACATAAAAGCATGGTCCCATTTTCTTCAATTACTATTATTGTCATTATTATTATATTTTAGATATATTTATAACAAATAAATATATAAATATTTTTTTGAATCTATTTAGTGTTGTTTTAAATATAAGTGATCCCAATGCTGACCATGTGGTGTCACATTAGCAATTAAAATCCATATCTATTCATAAATACTACATAATTACATAATATAAATATAATGTACATAAACAAATATACACACATATATGTATGCATAGGTATACATATATTTATGCATGTCACAGTAGTCATGTGTCCCCATTGTTTCTTTGTACATGATTATATACATATTGATGAGGCCTGGCATATTCCTTTCACTGTCAAAGGTTTTGATTTAAAGGTCCGCGTCACTCACAGGTTGTACTGATAACCAAATCAGTGAAAAATTCTTGTTCACCTTTTTCTGACAACCCTAAAATGTAATCTCTCCATGTCTTCATCGTCACGAACCTGACAGAGGTGCTTGACTGTCTCCTTGTTCAGTGATGCTCAACTGTACTCTCTGAGGAAGAGTTGGTAGTCATGGGAAGGTCACAGTTGCTGCCATATTGTTAGGGGAAATGATATATGAAAAGGGGAACATTTTATATTTGCTTGTCCCATATATATATATATATATATATGTATATATATATATATATTCACCATATAAGTAAAACACATTGCTTCTGGATCCTTAAAATCAATTACACTACTAAGATTTGCATAAATCCTGTGTCAGTGGATGTACATTGTGCAGCCTGAAGTTCTCGCTGCTCCATTGGTTTGATAGCGCTTTCATTTTTTCCGTTAATATAAAAACATGTGAAAAAGTAAAGTTTCCCTCAACCAAATACATACATGACAGGATAGCTTCATCTCCTTTGTTATTCCTCTCCTCTTCAAGGAGTCCACTGAGTTAAACCAGGAGCAGTCACAGTTCATGTGGAAGTCACCGCCAGAATAACTTCCCACTGACGGAGACAGTTTTTGTGAATTCAACTGTTTGACCTTACCACCAGCATGAGAAAATATTTGGACACCCTTATTATTTTTCACAGCAGAAATCCAGGAACTTCTATCACGTCTCGTCATAAATGTTAGATTTGATTTCGAATTGAAAGAAGGATTTTTCTCGGTTCCTTCTACAGAAATGAGCAAAGTAAACTAGCATGAGTTCCACCCAGGAAAGCATCTTTTTAGGTATTGGTTTTTTAATATAACTTTTCTATTACTTATTTTTTAATTTGTATATTAACTGTGCTTGTGCATGCACATGTGTGTGTATGTGTGTGTGTTTCAGTGTGTGCTTGTGTGTCTGTGTGTGCCTTTGTGGGTATGTACATCAGAGGGTAAGCTTTAAAAGTCATTTCTCACTTTCTATCATGTGGTTCCAGCTCCAGAGACAGAGATCAAATATCCAGGCCTGGAGACGAGTGCTTTTACTCTGAGCTATCTCACTTGCCCAGATATGTATTGTAATTCCAGTCCATGGTCTGTTTTCAGAAAAGGATCACTAATCTAGTTTCTTCATATTCTAGCAGCAAACCTTTCTTTGTACCATCTTGTTCCTGTGACATGTCATGGGTAGGAAACTCATGATGAGCAGGGCCTAGACACAGCGACCATATAATAGAAATAAATGGGAAAATCAAACACACAATTATGAGCCAATAGGACAAATGGAAATATATGGATTTCAACATGCCAGCTGTTTTCAGAAGGTGATGTAAACATAGAGAGACAAGACTTGGAAGACTGATGTATGAAGGGATTTGTATATGTTTGTATTGAGAGATACATAGTGGCTGGGAGTGAATTTTAAAATTGAAGACATCAAGGATATCACAATGTTCTTAGTCCAGTGACTTAAATCTGGTACTGCAGAGTAATGCTGAGCACATATACATGATTTGGGAGGACAGGATGCTGTGACCACTGTGAGTGTTTTGCTCAGCAGCATCCAGTCAACCTCTAGGCAATGAAGAAGGAGAGCAGTAGAAGACATGTCTGGCCAAAGGATACTAAATTTCTCTTATTCATACAAGAAAATACTAAAAATATGAGTTAGAAATAGAGAGCAAACATAAACAATAAATAAGATTTAGGGGTGAGGTCTTATCTAAATATATATTGTCTTATTGTTTTAATATTCTACTTCCCTAATTGTAATAATTGCAATTTTAAAGTATGTTTGCATGGACATAGGACTTTTAATGCACCCAAATAGTTTAATTTTTGCAGAAAAAGAAACCATTTTCAAATATTCATCAGTAATACTACTGAGCCTATGAAGTGTTAATGTAAGAAAATTCTACTGTTTTTCTTGGTATTTTATATGAACAGGGACATCGCAAATTTTATATTTAAAATTTCTTTTATTTGAAGTGATACTTTGTGAAGAATATTTGATAAATTATATTGAATTGCTGCCACTATACCAATATGATTTGTAATATTCTTAACAAGAATAATTTTCCCAGTTTTAAGAATTATTGAAACATAAAATTAGCTCTATGTGACACTATTTAGTTTGGAAAAAAACAGGGCATAATGAGTATTATCATGGACTCTGAAATCTGAAAAACAAGAGCAGAAAAGAATAAAGGACTATAGCATTAGAAATTATACCTACTAAATTTTAACCAGATCCACATTTAAGTAGAACTGGAGTGAAGTGTATCACTCAAGACAGTTACCTACCTGGCATTCCCCCAGTCAGATATTTTTCACAATGACCAAAGTTTTTTTCATTTTCCTTTCAAATTACATCCTCGGAATCTCCTAATTCTTCGAACATTTCTAATCATCCGTTATAGCTTGTATAATCAACACTTAGCTATTCAAACTCCTCGAAATGTATTGATAGAATGCATCAGCTTCTGTAATCCACTTATTTTGATCACAACTGAGTTTTCAAATGCTTTCCTGCTTATCAAGACCTTATTTACTTTAATAGGTGTAAATGTTTCTTGAATGTAATAATGTACATGTAACTTCCTCTGGATAATCATGGGGACACTTTCCCCTTGGGAAATACTCAGAACAAACCTAAACAGCATCAACAGTTAGGGGTATGTCATCTCAGTTGATTGCCTGAGGCGTGGATGAGCAGACCTGCTAATATAGTAGGTTCAGGCAGATCGTTTCGAGTCTGTCAAACCACATTGAGCTGCATCAAGGGTAAATGAGAGCTGCATTTCCTCTCTACCCCTCACAGTAGTTTGCAGCATAAATAATAAAAATCCAGAGACAGATTTTGGGGTTCAACCTGAAGACCAGAAAAGCAAAACAACCAACCGCTAGAGAAACCTTTTCCCTCTACCAAATCTTCAGATCCAAAGGGCAATCTTACAATGCTCCCTGCCAGCCTCACACTCCACTGAGTTCTTGTCTCTTCCCGTTTATATTCCCCTCTCTGCCCAGCCATACTGCTCCAGTCTGTACCTTCCTTGTGCTGAGATTAAAGGTGTGTGATCCCAAGTTCTGAGATCACCTTTGTGTGAGCTCTGTTTCTCTTTTAGACACATTAAATCTTGTGAAGCACAGAGTGGGCTTGAATTCATAGAGATCCATCTGCCTCTGTCTCCGAAGTCCTGGGATTAAAGGTGTGTGCCACCACTCCCTGGCTTGTATGACTACTAGAATGGCTGCTTTGCCCTCTGATCTTCAGGCAAGCTTCATTTATTAAAACACAAATAATATACCACTATATTTGTTAAGAGTACTGAGCTAACTAAGCTTATCCAGTAGAGAAAAATTTGTTTTCCCTTGCCTAAAGACAAATATTGGTATATTTAGTATGAACTTTGATATTTTTATAATTGGTTTTATAACGTTTCTGATCATTATTAGCTTCATCTTAGGCTATCTCTATTTTCTCTTTGTTTCAAAGAATATAACCATAAATATAGCACTTTGGTGGGGACTTTTATTTTCTTTCCTTCTGGCCTTTATGATTTCTCATAATAAACCTACGGCACATAAAAATTAATTCTGATTTTTAATTAACATGCTATTCCTCCTTCCATTTCCAAGATTTTTCTTTGCCCGTAGTTTCAAAAAGTTTGTATGTAGTAACTCTTACTGTTGTTTGCTGCCTGGTTTATACTGAGGACTTTGTTCAACTGTTGTAAACTGTGTTTTTGTATTTTGATAAATTTGATAAGTTGTAAAATGCATCTCTGAACCTTCTACCTCAATGGTACCATGTTATTTTCTTTCTCACACAGTTTGCGACCTATCAGGTTCTTAGTATAAAGAATAATTTTCTACTGTCTCCTAGACATTCTGGTTGCTTTTCAAATCAGATTAAATATTATATTTAAATTGTTCTAGCCAGCCTGCTCTGACCCTTCTGGAAATATATACACACGCATACACACACACAAACACACACACACACACACACACACACACACACACAAGTATACTCATAAATACCACCTCAGTCCCACTGACTGATACATAGAAATTCAGGATTAAGGGAGATCAAGATCATGAAGGACAAACCTACAGAGACAAAGTATGAACCCAAGAAACCTAGACCAAGGTCTGGTCTAGGTTTCTGTGGAAACTTCATGGTATATAACTAGGCCCTTTGCATGCATGAGACAGTTGTGTAGCTTTGTCTATCTGGGGTGCCCTGGAAGTAGGACAAGGTTCTATCCCTGGAGCTTGAACAAGCTTGTTGCAGACCATTCCCTATGGTGGGATGCCATACTCAGGCTTAATGCAGGGGTGAGGGGTTTGGTCCTGCTTCAACTTAACAGACCAGGCTTTATCGACTCCTCATGGGAGGCCTTGCCCTTTGGGACGAGTAGATGGGCAAGTGGTCTGGGGGTGAGGTGAGGGGGTGGCAGGAGAAGAACTGGGATGGAGAACTGGGGTTGGAATAAAAAATGAGACTCAGAAAAAATAAAGCACTCATCACATCTTTGAATGAAGGGCCGTCAGATCACTTCCGTGACTTTCTGCTATCTTCCATTTATATCTCTGCCTAGGATGATCATCACTTCCTTGCTTCTCCTTCTCACAAAGTTTCCACATTCACCATAGGGCACATGACTAGTGATGAATGCTTGAGTCTCTAATGGTCTCCTTCAATACTGCTTGAATTGAAGGAAGAAGAAGTACAACTGCATGACTTCCTGGTGGGGGTACATGTCTAGAACTATTAGTTGGTTACAGTTGTGATCATGTAGGAGAGTTTGTTGACATGTGGAGGGACTATATTTCTTAACTTATAAGTCTGCTCTGGTGTTGCTATCAGGACGGCTATGAATGAATACTGTGTACGTTAGTGAAACATGGAGATGGTAGAGATCATACAGTAGACCAAAAGGACTGGTTGGAATGAGTGGCATGCATATAAGAACTACAATGCTGTAATTTCTTAACTATTGATCAGAAAAATATGAGAGTAAGGAGAAGGTTTTTTTTTAATCTTTAATAGTAACCTGTTAGTCATTTTAATTAAGCTTGTACAGGCTTAATTGTGGGAGAAACAGAAAGACATCATTATCCTCCAGCTACAAAAGTTACTTTACATGCTTGCCTACCTTTTGAAACATTAACTAAGCTAGACATATAGGAAAATACTTCTCAGATGGGAGAGTAGACACACACATACATATACATAAACAGAGAGAGAGAGAGAAAGAAACAGACACAAGTCAGAGACAGAAAGAGATGCAAATACACATAGTTACATAGTAAATAAAGTGGTTATTATTGATAAATTAAATGACTCATATGATAAAACACAATAATGTTTATTTTATACAGTACAATTTCACTAATTCTTAACCTGGAGCAGTATATGATAATATTTAAAATGAGAATTTTTTATGATTGTCTAAAATAATACATATATGTTATAGATATATAAATACATATATATACATATATTATATTTTAAAATCAAGAAGTTGAAGACAATTTAAAATACTTAATGAAGTTGACCAAATAATAAAATAACTAAGTGGATGAGTGATTGAAAAATTATAAAACTAATGTTATGTTGTAAAGGCAATAAATTGGGATGATCCTACTTAGAGTTATAAAATGCCTTCATAACCTTGTTTTGTGGAATTTGAGATTTAAAAGCTTAAAATGTTCTAAACTTTTCAAATCTTTATTATTAGTTATTAAGCCATCTGATAACCAGATTTAAAATCCTACTGGAACAATATCTTTCTTTAAATGCTTAAAATACTGACATATATAATTCATAATATTATTAAGGACCATCATGAGGTCAGTGAAATGTGGCAGCAGGTACCTTGACAACCTTGTTGTCAAGCCTAAAGACTTGGATTTGAACTTGGATTTGATCCCTGGGACATAAGGAAGAAGGAGAAAACTTATTCCTGAAAGTTGCCTTATAACTTACATCCATACACATTTGTTCTTTAAAATGTATTTTGGACAAGTTAATATAAATTTGAATAAATGGTCCTTATTTAATATTATCAGATTTGAGTGAGTGACAATTATCCCATTATGAACATGATTTAATAAATCAATATATCTATATCTAAAAATTCATAATGTTATTATCACAATAGGATAAATTCTCTGTATTTGCAAATAATATATGTCAGATGGCATTTTGAAGTACAACATTCTATTTCTAAATATATATATGTGTGTGTGTTTTATATATATATATATATATATATATATATATATATGAGGAACTCAAAATGAAATTAATAAAATCCCTAAATAGGAAACAAGTATGAGTTAGTTTACAGTAATAGCAACTGAAAGCTATCTTAGGTCCTTCTTTGTAGTAAAACCAAATATTGCAATTTTAAGGTCAATGGTGATAGCAGAGGGATGGGAATGCACTGAGTTCTCAGCACACAGAGACTTGTCTAATGCATGAAGATCAACAAGAAAAACAAAAATAAAAACTTCTCAAGAGATATGCTTTTGGGTGTGCCATAACAAAACCTCACTTAGAAAAACCAAGAAGACAATTAGATAGAAATTACCATTGTACTATTTTAAAGAAACGTTTTTGTATGAAGGTTTGTTATATTTGAAGGTAAAATGACCCTATAGTCTCATTTGTTTGAACACTTGGCCAACAGCTGGTAGCACTATTTGAGGAATTGATAAACCTTTAGAATATTGGATCTACTTGGAAGATGTAAGGGTACTTCATCAAGTCTTGAAGTCTGACTCCATTTCTGACGAGGCTCTCCGTTTCATCATCAGCCAATGAGACAGAGGGTGTCATACTTCAGGCTCCCACAGTAGCCAATAGGACTAGTCACCATCATGGCTTAGGCACCATGATGGACTTTATCCTTTGAATCAGGAGTTAACATAAAACCTCTTTACTGTTTAATATTACACTACTTTCTTATTTGACCACAAAACAAGAAATGATAATACTTTTATAGGTAAACCTGCTCATGTAGCTCCTAGGCCATTGGAGCTGGGTTGTAGGTATAGTGCAGGAGAGATGAGATCCACAGGCTAGACAAGCCCTAAAATTTTATAAGCAGAATGTAATTTGAGTATAAGTTCAGAAAAACAGAAGCGCAAAAATAGTCTTGGTTCATGAAGTTTAAAAGGGAAATAATTCTGTCAGGAGCTGAACTGGAGGCCATTCATGTAATCTTCTGGTGCAGACTTCATCTGTGCTCATATCATTAATTTGAAGGAAGTTAATTTTAAAAGTAAAGGAGCATTTTGTCTGATGGAGGCAAGTTTAAGACAGAAAATATATTTAGGTCGCGCCATGGTTATTCCTTGCTGACTTAATCGAAGTTTGCCTTGAGAATTCAGAACAGAAAGAGAAGAAAGAGAATACATTTGGGTGAGGAAGATGTGAGTGAATTTACTGTCCAAGCAATTGTAAGTAAAACAACGTAGGAAAACATGATGATATCGTGAAAGACGCCATCACAATTAAAAGAAGGCTTTACACTTTGCTGTAGGACAATAGGAAAGAGGATTTAAGGGGTAGATAAATGATCTACCTGTCTGTCTATCTGTCTATGCCCCCCCTCTCTCTATCTATCTATCATCTATCTTCTACCTATCTATGTCAATCAACCATCTATCTATCTATCTATCTATCTATCTATCTATCTATCTATCCATCTATGTCATTATCTATCTATCTATCATGTATCTCTTTAAGTGTGTTTGTATGTGTGCATGTCTATGAAGGATTAAAACTATGAAGGGGGAAATATTCCATTGGTTTCCATGGAAAGGCATGTGTAATCCAACAATTCTCTTCTTCAGGCTGAAGGGCAGAGAATAAAACTCAGTTAAGGAAGCAAGATGCCACAGCAGTAAAGTTTAGTGTTGAAAACCTGGAGGACTCCTAAAGAGCCACAGGTGTAGGAAGAGGACCTGCCTGTTTGTCCCGGCCATGCAGAACTGAAATAATCACACAGAAGCTGATTAATCAAATCACTGTTTGGCCCATTAGCTCTAGCTTCTTACTGGCTAACTCTTACATCTTAATTTAACCCATTTCTATTAATCTGCATATCACTATGAGGTCGTGACCTATCAGCAAATTTCCATCATGTCTATCTCTGGCGGCAGATCCATGGCGTCTCACTGACTCTGCCTTCTTTCTCCCAGCATTCAGATCCATCTTCCCTGCCTACCTAAGTTCTGCCCTATCAACAGGCCAAGGCAGTTACTTTATTCATTAATGGTAATCACAACACACAGAGGGGACTCCCACATCACACAGGAAACTAAGAAATGGCGAGAGAAGGGGAAATAGTTTTCCCAGGGAATAACATTCCATTTAATTATCCAATACCAAATGTTCAGCCCTGATAATATGCATACAGTAACATTATACAAGTGGATCAGGTTATATTTAGGGATATATGTGAATACATACATATATGTATATATATTCTTGGGCATGTAAATATGTATGTATTTATGTATATCTATGCATTTATATTTATCTAAATGTGTTCCCATATATGTTCATATATATATATGAGCATACATACATATTCATGTAACAACAATAAATGAATGAAGTGGCCTTGCTATGAATTGGAAAAAAGAGTAAGAAAAAGTATATGGGAGGATTTGCACAGAGGAAAGGAAAGGAAGAAATTATGAAAAATCAATTTAAAAATAAGAAAATAAAAAGAGATGCACAAACATGCATTGCTGGCATTACTGTCATCTTTTTGGCTGGGAACACAAACTGAGAAGCAGCCTTCTGTTTGAGATGCTGTGCCTTCCTCCTTATGAATAACAGCGTCCCCATGAAATATGAGACAAAATTAACTATTTTGCCAGTATATTTGATCACAGAAATAGAAACATAGCTACTATACTAACCATGAAAAATTGATTCAGTCCAGAACAATTAAATAAATTGGGGTATATCTTTCATTCTGAAGTTAAATGTCCTTCATTCTTAACAACTCAGCTTGTGGTAGCAGATCTTTTTGTACTGTTTAAAATTGAATATTAAGAGTGAAATGGCACACTCCTTTTTCTCTGATAAATATTGATATCCCTTGTGAGATCTCATGGGTAAGAATGATCCTAGAATGGCAAAACTCAGGCTAAAACTTTGCTGTTGCTGGCAGCTGTTGTCTGTGTCCTCTTTGGATGACTGGTGAGCAGTCTGCAACTTTAGGTTTGTGGTGGCATGTCACCCTCCTTTTCTTCTTAACCTGCCATTGAAGTATGCATATAATTCCTGTGACTCCTAATGCTTCTCTCAAGGTCACCTTGCTAGGTGCCTGTGTCAGAAATGACTAGTTTGCAGACTGAGAATTTGGCCCACATGCTCTGCCACATTGTTAAGTTGACCTAAAGTCAATGAACTCTTTGATTTTTGTGTCTACTAGTCAAAATGCTCTTGAAAGATTTGTTTCCCTACTCTCCTCAGAATGAATTAACTTTTAAGACATGTCTGTATTTAAACAATATACTAGATGATTGAAACAAATTAAGCAGGGCACAGCTGTAATGTTTAGACAAAGAAAAACCATCATGTTAAGTTATTCTTGGCATGTAGTGAGTGTCAAATTGCAGGTGCTTTGATTGAAAAAATAGCAACTAAACTCTCCAATATTTTCATTGATGAGACTCTCTGGGCAGCTGCACTTTTCCTTCTTCTCTCTGGAATATATGAGGGAGGAAAAAGAATGGATATCTCTACAGCTTGTGTACTGAATCACCAGATCCACAGCCAGCCATGCTACTTTTTCTCCACATTTTCTATAACTGCTCTCCCCCCAACAATTGCATTTTGCAGCTGTTTAATTGAAACCGTAAAAGGAAAAAGGGCTGCAGATAGCATTTAAGGGTTCTATAAGGGAATAAGAAATAGAGATCAGGCCCTTGAGAGTAGTCTGTGTTGACACATGACCACAATTATTGCCTCTGACTGACCACTGAGAATCCACTAACCAAATGGTTGACTGTAAAAAGATTTGGTGCCCTTTTCCTGAGAGAGCATCAGCTAGTCTCATAAATTCACGGACAGTACACACAGAGAGACAAGCATTCACGCTGAACGTGTAACCACTTCTGAGAAAGAAAGGTTAATTAGTAGCAGATATGGAACAGTTCCACAGAAATCCAAGAAAAAAAAAGCCTCTACAACAGACAGACCTCAAAGGAGACCATGAAAGGACCTGCATGGGCAATGCATACCTTCATGCAGACAAAGATTATGTTAGGTGATAATAGTTTAAATGTTCCACCTACTTCTAAGAAATATCCATAAAAATGTGCACAGATATATTGAGACCCAAAATATGTATCTTCTCTTCAGGACAATATTGGTGAATTTAAGAAGAAAACAAAATGCTTGTATAACTTAATCAGGATTTTGAGCTACTACCTGTAATCCCAGCACTCATGAAGATAGTGCTGCTTGGGCTAGCTATAATGCTGCAAAACAATCCCACACCAGTTTGGAAATTATTATTAAAAGGGGTTATTTATTGGAGGGGAAAAAACTTACAGATCAATGTCCCAAACCACAATCCTCTCATTGCAAACAGGAAACAGAGAGTCTAGCAGTCTGAACAGGAGCCTAGGGGAAAGCAAGGGAACAGGTGGAGGGCTGCCTCTGCTTTTTTAAAATGAAAGAGACCACGCGCCAGTGGGCTGGTATCTTAAAGGCTATTAGCTGAAGGAGCAGAAGGAGCTCCCGCAGCATAGCTAGTAAATTATAGGCTAGCAATGCCTATGGCAGAACTTTCTTTAAAACTTACAAGTTAATGTGGGAGACAGTTGTGTAGGTTGGTCTATCAGAGGCACCCCTGAAGGTGGAACCAGGATCTATCCCTAGTTCATAAGGTAACTTATAGGATCCCATTCCCTATGGTGGGATGCCATACTCAGCCTTAAACCAAGGGGAAAGGGCTTTGTTCTGCCCCAAATTAAAGGGTCAGACTTTGTCGACTCCCCCTGGGAAACCTTACTCTTTGGGAGGAGTGGTAGGGGGAGTGGGCAGCAGGTGAAGGGGCAGGAGGAAGGGTGGCACAGAGAAATGTATTTGAAATATAAAATGAAATTTAGAAATTAAAAAGAATACAAATAAAAAATTACAAGTCAAAAAACACCTCACTTTTTGTCTCATCTAGTTTTATAATAATTATTCTCCTTTTCTTTCATCCAAAGAGTATTTTTGTTTATTATCATGTTATTTTCCTTGCCAAATATCTGTTAAATGATATAAACAACATAATTTGATGTTTTGGTCACAGTGGATGGTTTTATATGCAGTTTTCTTGCATGCAAAATATAAAATATTTGAAGCTGAAAATTTATTGACATACTAATTTGGAATGTCTCTCCTGGACTTTATATGCAGTCAATTGTTTGGTTGTAAATATTTTATTCCTAATTGCCTTTATCAACATATTTCTATAGCACAGCTAATATCACCCAGGGCCTTTTGATATCATTAGAAAGTCATCTTCAGTGTGCATATTTGTATTTTTACTAATTTAAAATTATATATACATATGTATACAGATTTCACAGAAAATTTAATTACTCAATTAGATATTATTATCTAATAAAAGCAAAGAGATGGAAGAATTTATAGGGACAAATTTACACACTGTTCTACTAAAAGTGTGTAAAAATAGCTTTTGAATATCATTCTAATATTGTAGTAGAATTGTAGAAGTTAAATTCTTCAAAGTTACTTTATGTGTTCTCTCTCTTAAAATTTCACACATGAATAAAAGAACAGAAGTGATGTCCTGAGCGATACTAAGGAACTTCCTGGCAAAAACTCTAAGGGCGGCAATTTTCTTCCCCAAAAATTATGTTTTAAAAATCAACACGTACATAGAATGCCAAAGTAATTCAATAAGGCTATTTAATATCATTACACACTTATCTATTGGTCATGCAATATGCAATTACATTTTGTCAGTCTATTCTTAAATAATGTGTACCGCTAAATCACTTAAACTCTCTGGTTTATACATTGCAAATACATTCTGTGGAAACAGTTTGGTGGAAAAAAATGTGGCTTCATTACTACTTTTTCACAAAGCTAAGGAGAACAGGAATTTAGGCCAGATCAAGTTTTTGAAACTGAAAGAAGATCTTAAAAAGCTCAACATCACCAATTATGTCACTGAGTTGAACTCAGGGTCAGTTCAAAATGATAGAAATCATGCCCACTTCTCTAAATCTAGACAACTATCATTAGCTAGTAAGGCCATGAACCTCAAAGAAGGACCTGTCTCTTCACTTTCCTGAGTCAGTGTAAATTTCTAACTACATCCTAATGGTCTGTCCTTATACTCACAGATAAGTGTATCCAATTCTCAACCCTCATCAATGAAGCTTTATCCAAACAGTAGACAGAGAGCATCACAGTAATCCATAATCAATCAAAATGCAGAAAACAATTCATAATGAGTTGCCAGCCCCAGATGATACATCTCAAAGCAAAATATCTACAACTACAGTTCAGGGGACAATGAAGTGGAGCAGAAAGATTACCAGAAGGTCAGAATGTCTGCTAGGAGAAGCTGTCTCCTAACTCTAACAGGGAAGCTTTATTCACAAAATCTAAATAATGAAGATAAAATACTACTACTAGTACAAGTTCATCACCATCATCATCATCATCATCATATTCCCCAAACAAGACCTGGATGACCTGAATCGAGAAATATCACCAGGCCCTAGTTCTAGATGAAGAGCTACAGGTAGTCAATAGTTACTAAGAGATAGAGAATGATATTTCTCTAGAGACTAAACCCTGATCCTATCCTAAGATGTCAGTTCTACTAAATATGTATAGGAGAAACCCTAAAAGGACACATCAGACCTGTATACACATATGCACACAAAAAAATAGTAAAGAAGCAGATGTCATGAATTTGAGAGTAGATGAGGGGACGTTGGAAGATCTACATGGGAAGAGGGATGGGTGTAATTGATCCAAGGAAAGTAATCATATATGAAGTTCTCAAAATTTTAAATTAAGATCAAACATGTAGTCATTCAGGAGAGAAACTACATATGAGGAGATGAGGAGGAGGAAGGTGGAAAGGAATGACTGGATCACAAGGACAATATATTATCAATGCTCTGTGTGAAGCTTAATTTGTGCCATTGCATTCCTGTTGCTAAAATGATAATAATAATAATATTATGTATGTGCATATATATATATATATATATATATATATATATATATATACACTGCAAAGCAGTTTCCAAACATTTCAGTATTTTTTATCAATTTATCAATTTGGAATTCTTTAGATTAAAAAGAGAGTTAATGCAACTTGCTCTCAGAATTCTTTGACTACCGAAGACAAATGATAAAAGCAGTGCTTTTTTTAGAATGTTGCTTGTTTATGATTTATTTGTGATTATTTATCTAGTCATGCTTATTTATGATCATATTGAGATAGATTATCTCATGGTGAAGAAGATCTGTGTACACTCTGTAATGTAACACAGAATTTAATTTTTAATCTATATCCAATGCTTAAATAATATTACCTACAATAACTTTTCTCCCTTTATCCATGAATGTTTAGTTTTGAAATCTGAATTGAGTAGATTCAATTAAAAAGTGAATCAGTGCCGTTTCCTATATCGACTCTTCAAGGTCATTTGTTGTCTTGAAAAACACACACACAAATGGCACCACTATGTAGACATAATAGAAGAAAAGCTGCTGGGATAGGTGTAAATAAATTAATGAATAACTTCCAAGTGAATTCACTGAATAACTCTTGGGTATTACTTTGAGACAAATAAGGTATGCAGTAAAAGTATACATTAATCCAACAACGAACAGGCCTTTTCCAAATGGTAAAATTAAGTAAACATTAAAGCAAAGCAAAAGTATTATGCATACAATTATGTCTTTTGGCAAACTTACAAAGCTCATTACTAAAACTTTATTAACTTACATTAAAGTAAATACAGAACAGTAAGTAGAAGAATAATTCATGAGGATAATATTTATGACCATAATTCTAAATAAGAACACTCTGGGTTCTTGATAAATCCTAACCCTATCTTATTTTTTTCATCATTTGAATATGAAATAAAACTAGTTGTCAATTAAACTTTATCTTAAAATCTTAAGACGTGTAGAAATTAAAAAATTTCATTTCAGTTTAACTTTTTATAATGTCCTCAAGGAAACACAGTAAAGTATAGGCTATATTAGGTTCCATTACCCACATAAATACTTTATTAAGTTTGTGATCTTGAAAAGCAATACAATTACAATATTCAAAATACTAAGTCTGAACATTAGCCTTCGTTTGTAGTAGGAGGCTGCTTGTTTGTTCCCAGCTACTCAGCCCCAAAATAACCACACAAAAACTGTATTAATTAATCACTGCTTGGCCTTTTAACTCTAATTTCTTATTGGCCAAATTTTACATTTTAATTCAACCCATTTCCATTATTTTATGTTTCGCCATGAGACTTGTGGCCTACTGGCAAGGTTCCCACATGTCTGTCTCCCGTGGCAGCTCCATGTCTTCTCTCTGATTCTGCCTTCCTTCTCCCAGCATTCAGTTCAGTTTTCCCTGCCTGTCTAAGCTCTGCCCTGTCAACAGACCGAGGCAGTCTCTTTATTCACCAATGGTATTCACATCATTCATTCCACATGCTAATTAAGAAACATTCCTTTTTTCTTAAACTTTCAGTTTTAGCTTAATTTGTGTAACAAAGGTTTCCATAGAAAACTCAAGGTGAGCATACGCCATCTCTCACTTTATAAGCAATTAAAAATGTCACACTTCATGGACTTGCATCTTTTGAATTCTCAGATCTAAGGGTATAAACGACTATGCAGCATTTTATAACATTTGCATACATACTGATATTGTTGAACCACTCAGCATCCACGTGTTACAAAGTCTGCTGACTTTCTTCACTCCCTTAGCTTCAGGAAATTTTCCAGGCCAAGTTGTTTAATTTTCTAAGAAATCAATGCATTCCTTTAGCTCTCCATGTTGATCTTAGCCACTGCCATCTTCTGCCTTTGGCTTATTCCTATACTCTTATGAATCAAAACAATGTTTTTTATTTCTTTTAATTGGTTTGAAAATGTTACCCATTGAGAGGAGAAGATGAGGGTGAGTTGGGGGGATGGTAGTGGGGTTTGCAGGAGGAGAAGGAAGAACTTTGGATGGAATGTAAAATGAAATTTAAAAAGATAACAAAAGAAAAAAAGAAATTGTGTATTCTCTTATTTCTATTTATTTTTTATAATAGTGGTACTTCACAAAATGAATCATGTTTTTCCTATAAAAGTGTTGTCTTCAGTGAAATTACAAATACAAAGGAAATTATATGAAACTTTAAATCCTTTTGATCTAGGCACATAATATTTGGCTCATGGCTATCATTAGCTGTGTGACACAATGAAACTAAAATAAAACCATATCTGCTATCCTTGTGACCTCTTCTGAGGGTAATAGTATTAGGGTAATATCTCCAGAAATCCCCAGGCTGTGACAAAAAGAATACAACTGTGTGAATGTCTTGAAATGTGTACATCAGTATCAGCTCAATGTGCGAAGGTTTAATAATCTCACAAGTTTTGTTGTTGATTTTTTGTTTTGGTTTTCAATGTTTTATGTTTTTTAATTCATTAAATTTACTAATTTATTTTACATCCTGACCACAGTTTCCCCTCCCCCTCTCCTCCCATTCCTTCCCCCGCACCTTTCCCTACCCTATCCACTCATCTGTTTCTGTTCAGAAAGAGACAGGCCTCCTACAGGTGTCAACCAAGCATGACATATCAAGTTGAGGTGGGACTAAGCGCTTCCACTTGTATTAAGGCTGGGCAAGACAACCTAGTATGAGGAATAGGTTCCTAGAAGCCAACCAAAGTATTGGGGGCATCCTCTGCTCCCATTATTAGGAGTCCCACTAATAGGCTAAGCTATATAACTGTTACACATATGTAAAGGTTTTAGGTCGGCCCCATGCAGCCACCCTAGCTGTCAAGTCCATGAGCTCCTATAAGCTTAGGTTAGTTGTTTTCATGGATTCACTTGCAATGACATTGAGCCCCCTGACTCAAACAATCTTTCCTCCTTGTTTTCAACAGGATTCTCTGAGCTCAGCTAAATGCTTGGCTGTGGATTTATGAATATGTTTCAATCAGTCACTGGATAAAGAATCTTTGAAGGCAGCTGACAGAGTCACCAATCTGAGGACAAGAGATGGCCAGTTCAGGCTACCCAGATTTTAGAGAACCACAGTCCTTTGAGTGTCAAAGCAAGATGTTCCGGGTGCTCATTGTCTTAGAGAGTCAAGACTATTCACAGTATTAGAATGAGGAAAACATAAGCAACTTTGCTTCTGAATGTTGGTTGCTTTCCTATAACAATTACCAATAACTATGTTGTCTGAATCACTTCCAAAAAATATCTCTGCCTGCTTCTCCCCCAATAAATAAAGGAGCCCCAATATGCAAAGATATAAAATCAGAACTACAGGTTCAAATGGAAGGTAAATGACAAAAACATTTTATACATTTTCTATGATAAAAGAACTACAGAATCAATTTTTCAACAGATTATTCTGCCACATTAAACTCCAGATAAATCACCTTGGCATGTAATAGCTTTTGTTTAAAGTCTCCAATGAATGCACAAAGGGCTGCACTGAATGAAATTAAAGATAAACAAGTTAGAGTGCTGTGTTCACTGGAATATATACTAACAAATATCCCCATATGCACCATAGAATAAGTGAGGTGGGGCATTCATAAATGCAATTTTAAAACCCTAGAGTAGAGAGGTTGCATTCTAAACTAATATAATGAACATTAAAATCTAATGTTTATCTGGTTACACAGAATCCATCTTCAATTTTATATTTATAGTACAACCATTATGGGATTACACCTTCATAGAAGGAAAATGTTTATAAATGTGATATAGACTGCTTTGCATTTTCAAGTTTATGTACAGTTTGAGCTCTACAGCCCACACTCCATGGCTTATGTATTATATTAAGTATCAGTTGTGTGAATGGAGTATTAAAGAAATAGCACAGTGGCAAATGTATCTTTTCTTTTCAAAGACAATGGAAGGAAGTTAGTTGACTTGGTAAAATAGAGTCATCACTCAACTATTACCTTCAGTCCTCACTTCATTGTTGAGAGAGTTTTGAGAAACTGATATATTATCTCACTTAGTCATTTGTGGATGTGTGTGTGTGTGTGTGTGTGTGTGTGTGTGTGTGTGTGTGTGTGTGTGCATGCTAGGAGGATTTTTCTGAAGATTGATAAAGACTAGTAAAAGTAAAAGAGTGAGAAAAGCAGGCCCAAGTATTTACAATGTTAAGTTAAGCAGATGTCACTGAAAGTGACACACAAATCTTAAGACACTGGCTTCACTCTCTGAAAAGTTGAAGGCTCACATACTCCAGGAGAAAGTCATGGTTCCTGTCTTTGCTTGGTGGCATTCATTCCAGCACCTGGGAAGCAAAAACTAAGAAAAGGTTGAATGTATCTTTGATACATAGCTAGTCTATGTATAGTCTGAACTACATAAGACCTTTCCTCAAGTAAAAATAAAAAAATAGTTGATAGATGATAGAGGATAGAAAAATAGATAGATAGATGGATAGAAAGATAGATAGATAGATAGATGATAGATAGATAGATAGATAGATAGATAGATAGATAGATAGATAGATAGATAGATAGATGATAGATAGATAAATATGACGTGGAATGCCATTCTTTATTCTGTGAATATGTTTTTTCCATTAGTTAATAAAGAAGTTAATGTGGCCAATAGCAAAGCAGAATAGAGTCAAGCAGGAAATCTAAGTAAAGACACAGGGAAAAGAAATTAGAGTCTGGAAGACATCAGCAGTCACCAGAGAAGGAAGATGTGAGGTAACAAGCCACGAGGTTCATGGTAAAATATAAGCTAATAGAAAGGGGTTAATTTAAGTTGTAAAAGCTAGTAAATAATAAGCCTGAGCTAGTAGGCCAAACTGTTTGATTTATATTAAGCCTCACAGTGGTTATTCAGGAAATGATGGACAGGATAAAAACCTCCAGTGCCTCCAGAAATAGCAGGGATGCTAAAGGCAGATTGCCAGCACTATCCCTCCATTCCCACCAAAGTAATCTGACCAGGGGTGATAGTTTTTGATAAAATAATGTAAAATTAACTATGAATTTCAAGACACATACATGGAAGTAAGACTATGAACTATTTCAAAATGAAAAATATGTTTCCAGTATGTTTGGTATAGACTAATTTAAATAATTAGCAATATAAAACTGAATTTCATAGAAAATTTTAGATAGTATTTTTATAAAATCATCTAAATCTCCAATTCAGTAACTGTACATATTTATTAAAGTAATTAAGAAATTATCCAACTTAATAATAACATTCAAAATCACTGAAGGTATAGAAGTTAGAATATGAGTTGTTTTATCTTTTTCTCTCTCTGTCTCTCTGCTACCTAGGATATTGCCTAATTTCCAATATTTTTTGCAATTTAACTTTTATAAAACAGTATTTTCCATTTTACATACCAGTCCCAATTCCTCCCTTCCCTCTCCCTGTCCCCTCCCTACATTCCAACCACCCCCACCCCCATCCATTCCTCCTCACATATGATAAGGCTTCCCATGGGGAACAAAGCATGTCACTTTGAGGCAGTACCAAAGCCCTCCTCAGTATATCTAGCAAGGTCTCCCTCAAAAGAGAATGCACTCCAAAAAGCCAGTTCAGCAATAGGGATAAATCCTGGTGCCACACTGTCAGTGGCCCCACAAATGCTCCAGGAACACAACTGCCATCCACATTCAGAAGGCCTAGTTTGGACCTATGCAGGTTCTTTTACTTTCAGTATTGAGTGAGTAAGCTTACACTAGCTCAGGTCAGCTGTTTCTGTGGGTATCTCCATCATGACTTTGACCCCTTTGCTCATATTATTGCTACTCCCTCTCTTCTACTGAACTCTGGAAACTCACCCCAGTGCTTAGCTGTCAATCTCTGCATTTGCTCCCATCAGTTACTGAATGAAAGTTGTTTCATGACAATTAAAGTAGTCATCAATCTGATTACAGTGGGAATGCCAGTTCAGGTACCCTCTCCACTATTGCTTAGGGTTTTAGATGGGGTCATTCTTGTGCATTCCTGAGAACTTCTCGAGTGCTAGGTTTCTTGCTATCCCATAATGGCCCCCTCCATTAAGATATCTCTTTCCTTCCTCTACTCCTCTGTCCTTCCCCATCTGGGCCATCCCATTCCATCTTGTTCTCCTCCCCACTTCCCTTTCCCCCTCATCCTCCTCTTCAGTCCTCCCTTCCCCTCCCAGATTTTCTCAGGAGTGCTTATCTATTTCCACATCCTGGGAGGGGGGACATGCATGTCTCTCTTAGGGTTCTCCTTTTTACCTAGCTTCTCTTGGGTCATAGACTATAGGCTGATCATCCTTTGCTTCATGTCTAATATGCACTTATGAGTGAGTACATACCGTGATTGTCCTTCTGGGTCTGGGTTACCTCACTAAGGATGTTTTTTTTTCTAGTACTATACATGTGGCTGCAAATTTTAAGATGTCATTAATTTTTTAATGTACTCCATTATGTAAATGTGGTGTAGGACAATTCTATATTCTGTCAATTATGTTTTAAATAAACACTGATTGGCCGGTGGCCAGGCAGGAAGTATAGGCGAGAAAACCAGACAGGAAGTAGAGGTGGGGCAATGAGAACAGGAGTATCCTGGGAAGGAGGAAGCTCTTTCCACAGTCCTGCCCAGACCACCGAAGAAGCAGAATGTTACCTGCCCCACTCAAAAAAGGTAGAAGGAGAAGAATTCCAGCTCAAAGGAGCAGAAAATATATTCAACAAAATTATAGACGAAAACTTTCCCAACCTAAAGAACGATATTCCTATGAAAGTACAAGAAGCATACAGAACACCAAATAGACTGGATCAAAAAAAATCCCCTCACCATATAATAATCAAAACATAAAACATACAGAATTAAAAATGAATATTAAGAGGTGCAAAGGAAAAAGGTCAAGTAAGATATAAAGGTAAATCTATCAGAATTACACCTGACTTCTATATGGAAACCATGAAAGCCAGAAGGTCTTGGATAGATGCGCTACAGACACTAAGAGACCATGGATGCAAGCCCAGACTACTATACCTAGCAAAGAATTCTTTCACCATCGACAGAGGAAATAAGATATTCAAGGATAAAAACAAATATAAGCAATACATAGCCACAAACCCAGCCTTACAGAAAGTACTAGAGGAAAACCACAACAAAAGGAAACAAAGAACACCAATAATAACACAAACATTTAACAACCCTACACCAGCACTACTCAAAGAAGGGAAACATACAAACTATACCACCACCACCCCAAAAAAATAATAACCGGAGTTAACAACCACTGGTCATTAATATCACTTAATATCAATGGACTCAATTCACCTATATAAAGGCACAGGTTAAGAGAATGGATATGAAAACAGGATCCAACATGCTGCTGTTTACAAGAAACACACCTCAACCACAAAGACAGACATTATCTCAGGGTAATGGTTGGGAAAAGGTTTTTCAATCAAATGGCTGTAAGAAAAAAGCAGGTGTGGCTATACTAATATAGAACAAAATCAACTTCAAACTAAAATCAATCAGAAGAGATGGAGGTCGACACTTTATACTCTTAACAGGAATAATCCATCAGGATGAAGTCTCAATCCTGAATATATATGCCCATAATATAAAAGGATCCACATATGTAAAAGAAACATTATTAGAACTTAAAGCACACATAAACCCACACACTAATAGTACGAGATTTCAACACTCCTCTCTCACCAATGGACAGGTCAACCAGACAGATACTTAAAAGAGAAATACAAGAACTAACAGATGTAATGAATCAAATTGACATAATAGACATCTATAGAACATTCCACCAAAACAGGAAAGAATATACCTTCTTCTCAGCATCTCATGGAACCTTCTTGAAAATTCATCACATACTTGGTAACAAAGCAAACATCCACAGATACAAAAATATTGGAGTAACCACCTGTGTCTTATCACCATGAAGTAAAGTTAGAATTTAACAACAATTCAACCCTCAGAATGCCTACAAACTCATGGAGACTGAACAGTCAACTACTGAACCACCCTTGGTTCAAGGAAGAAATAAAGAAAGAAATTAAAGTCTTCTTTGAATTCAACAAAAATAAAGAGACAACATACACTAACCTATGGTACACTATGAAAGCAGTGATAAGAGGAAAGTTCATAGCACTTGGTGCCCACATAAAGAAAATGGAGAAAGCACATATTAGTGACTTAACAGCACACCTGAAAGCTCTAGAAAAAAAAGAAGCAGACTCACCTAGGAGGAGTAGAAGGCTGGAAATAGTCAAACTGAGGGCTAAAATCAACAAAATAGAGACATAGAAAACAATCAAAAGAATCAATGAAACAAAGAACTGTTCCTTGAGAAAATCAACAAGATCAGTAAAACCCTATCCAAAATAATCAAAAGGCAAAGAGAGAGTGCTCAGATTAACAAGATCAGAAATGAAAAGGGGGACATAACAACAGACACTGAAGAAATTCAGAGAATCATTAGGTCTTACTACAAAAGCCTGTATGCCACAAAATTGGAAAATGTAAAAGAAATGGACAGTTTTTTAGATAAACACCATATACCAAAATTAAATCAAGACAAGGTGAATAATTTAAATAGACCTATAAGTCCTGAGGAAATAGAAGCTGTCATCAAAAACCTCCCAACCAAAAAAAGCCCATGATCAGATCATTTTAATGCAGAAGTCTACCAGAACATCCAAGAAGAGTTAATACCTATACTCCTTAGTGTGTTTCACATAATAGAAACAGAAGAGTCATTGCCAAACACTTTTTATGAAGCTACAGTTACCTTGATACCAAAACCACACAAAGATGCAACCAAGAAAGAGAATTACAGACCAATCTCACTCATGAACATCGATGCAAAACTTCTCAATAAAATACTGGCAAACCAAATCCAAGAATACATCAAAGAAATTATCCATTATGATCAAGTGGACTTCAATCCAGAGATGCAGGGCTGGTTCAACATACAAAAATCTATCAATGTAATCCATCATATAAATAAACTGAAAGAAAAAAAACATATGACCATTTCATTAGATGCTGAAAAAGCATTGGACAAAATTCAACACCCCTTTATGATAAAGGTCTTGGAGTGATTAGGGATACAAGGATCATATCTAAATATAATAAAAGCAATATACAGCAAGCCAACAGCTAACATCAAATTAAATGGAGAGAAACTCAAAGCCATTCCACTAAAATCAGGAACAAGACAAGGCTGTCCACTCTCCCCATACCTCTTCAATATAGTGCTTGAAGTTCTAGCAATAGGTATAAGACAACATAAGGAGATCAAGAGGATTCGAATTGGAAAGGAAGAAGTCAAACTTTTGCTATTTGCAGATGATAGGGTAGTCTAAATAAGTGACCCCAAAAACTCTACCAAAGAACTCCTACAACTGATAAATACCTTCAGTGATGTGTCAGGATACAAGATCAACTCAAAAAAATTAGTAGCCCTCCTATACACAAAGGATAAAGAAACAGAGAGGGAAATCAGAGAAACATCACTTTCCACGATAGCCACAATAGTATAAAGTATCTGGGGGTAACACTAACCAAGGAAGTAAAAGATCTATTTGACAAGAACTTTGAGTCTTTGAAGAAAGAAATTGAGGAGGATACCAGAAATTGGAAGTAGCTCCCATTCTCCTGGATTGGTAGGATCAATATAGTAAAAATCGCAATTCAGCGAAAGGCAATCTATACATTAAATGCAATCCCCATCAAAATACCAACAAAATTCTTCATAGACCTTGAGAGAACAATAATCAACATTATATGGAAAATCAAAAATCCCAGGATAGCTAAAACAATCCTATACAATAAAGGTACTTCCGGAGGCATTACCATCCCAGACTTCAAACTCTAAACAGAGCTACAGTAATGAAAACAGCTTGGTATTGGCATAAAAACAGAGACGTTGACCAATGGAATTGAATCAAAGACCCGGATAATAATCCACAAACCTTTGAACACCTCATATTTGCCGAAGAAGCTAAAAGTATACAATGGAAGAATGAAAGCATCTTTAACGAATGGTTCTGGCATAACTGGATGTCAACCTGTAGGAGAATGAAAATAGATCCTTATCTATCTCCATGCACAAAACTCAAATCCAAATGGTTTAAAGACCTCAATATAAATCCGACCACACTTAACCTGATAGAAGAGAAAGTGGGAAGTAGCCTGCAATACATGGGCACAGGAGACCACTTCCTATGTAAAACCCCAGTGGCACAGACAATAAGAGCAGCAATGAATAAATGGGACCTCCTGAAACTGAGGCACTTCTGTAAAGCAAAGGACACACTCATTAAGACAAAAAGGCATTCCACTGAATGTGAGAAGATCTTCACCAACCCCATATCAGACAAGGGTCTGATCTCCAAAATATATAAAAAACTCAAGAAACTAAATATTAAAATTCTAAATAACCCAATTATAAATGGGGTAATGATCTTAATAGATAATTCTCAACAGAAGAAGTTCAAATGGCCAAAAGATACTTAAGGTCATGTTCAGCTTCTTTAGCCATCAGGGAAATGCAAACCATAATAAGTTTGAGATACCATCTTACACCTGTCAGAATGGCTAAAATCAAAAACACCAAGGATAGCCTATGTTGGAGAGGATGTAGAGTAAGGGGAACACTCATCCATTGCTGGTGGGAATGCAAACTTGTGCAACCACTTTGGAAATCAGTGTGGCAGTTTCTCAGGATATTGGGAATCAACCTACCTCAGGATTCAGCAATACCACTCTAGGGAATATACCCAAGAATTGCCCAACCATACTACAAAAGCATTTGTTCAACTATGCTCATAGCAGCATTATTTGTAATAGCCAGAACCTGGAAACAACCTAGGTGCCCCTCAATAGAAGAATGGATAAAGAAAATGTGGAAATTTTACACATTAGAATACTACTCAGTGGTAAAAAACAATGACATCTTGAATTTTGCATGCAAATGAATGGAAATATAAAACACTATCCTTAGTGAGATAACCCAGACCAAAAAGATGAATATGGTATGTATTCATTCATTAGTGGACTCTAGCCATAAACAAAGGTCATTAAGGTTCACAAGCCTGGAGAAGCCAAATAGCAAGGTAAACCCAAAGAAAAACATATATAGATCCTCCTGGATATTGGAAGCAAACAAGATATCCGGACAAAAGTTGGGAGCATGGGGATGAGGGTAAGCTGGGGCTGGGGCTGAGGGAAGGGGAGGGGAGAAGGAGAAGGAAGAAGGGAAGGTCTGGGGAGAGCTTGGGGGAGTGGGATGGTGGAGATAGAGGAAGGGCAGATGTTGGAGCAGGAAAGAAGATATCTACATTAAGGGAGTCATTTTAGGGTTGGCAGAAGACTTGGCTCTAGGGGGGTTCCCAGGTGTCCACAGGGATGTCCCCAGCTAGGTCCTTGGGCAGAAGAGGCGAGGGTACCTGAACTGGCCTTGTCCCATAGTCACACTGATGAATATCTTGAATATCACCATAGAAATTTCCTCCGTTGGCTGGAGATATAGACAGAGACCCACATCCACATCAGAGCAATGGACTGAGCTCCCAAGGTCCAGTTGAAGAGCAGAAGGAGGGAGAAGATGAGCAAGGAAGTCAGGGCTGCCAGGGGTTTGTCTACCGACTGAGACAGTATGCCTGATCTAATGGTAGCTCACCAAATCCAGCTGGACCTGGACTGAATGAGCATGTGATCAAACTGGACTTTCTAAATGTGCCTATCAATGGTGACAGACTGAGAAGCCATGAATAATGGCATAGGGACCTCTCTTTTCTGCATGTAATGGCTTTTAGGGACCCTAGTTTATGTGGACGCACACCTTCCTAGGCTGGGATGGAGTGGGGAGGGCCTTGGACTTCCCACAGGGCAAGGTATCCTGCCCTCTCTTAAGGATGGAAAGGGAGGGAGGAGGGTTCGTGGGGAAGCAGGAGGGGATTGGGAGAAGGGGAGAAAGTCTCAATTTTTGAATGGAAAAATTTTAAAAAAAGAAGTTAAATCAAAGTAAGGGCTCTAGGATCGACTATAGACAGGAAATTGACTTTTGTTTGTTTATATAAACCATTTGATTATTTTTTTTTAAATCATCTCTCTAATCATTTTTTTTTCTGCCTCTCCATGCAGAAAGTTGCTTATCCATGGTAGGATTCAGAGCTTAGGTAGTCTGGTTTCAAATTTCTTCTCAAAAGAATTTGGCTAACCTGGCTTTGTTGACTATTCCAACAAAGTGTGGTTAGTTCATAGGAGATGCAGAGCAGAAAAAGCATGAGGAATTTGTAGGGTGATTGGGTGGCGTGACATTGAGGAAACCCTATATCTGCGAGCCTTTCTGTAGAATAGAAGTAATGACACACAGATTTTCTTCCAGAGGGTCACAATGACTGATTGCAAAGACCTGAAATGAATAAAATATTTGCCTTTATTAGTATTTTAAAAAAGGTTAAAGTCCTTAAAATAAAAAAGAAAGAGAGTAGTTGGGTGTGGTGGGATACACCTTTAATCCCAACACTTTGGAAATAGAGGTAGACTGACCTCTGTGACTTCAAGGTGTGGTAGCACACACTTTATTCCCAATGCCTGGGAGGCAGAGACAGACAGATCTATGTGAGTTCAAGGTGTGGTAGCACACACCTTTAATCCCAGCACTGGGGAGACAGACACAGGAGGATCTCTGTGAGTTCAAGGGCAGCATGGTCTACAGAGTGAATTCCAGGACATAGACATACAGAAACCCTGTCTCAAAAAGCCAAAAATTAAAAATAATAGAAATAGAGTTTAAAATAAAGCCGCATAAAGATGGAAAACACACAAAGAATAAGGATACTGTATGTTATTATGCTCTCTTTGAATTGTTTGAATGCTGAGGAAGGAGCAACAGCTGCTAAAAGATATTTGCTTATAAATGCTGCTGAATTAATCAACGATAGGTATTTTGAAAATACCTTGACTTCAAAATTGAACTCAAAAGCTATGTTACTTTGGAGAAGAGATTTTGCTTTTGTTTCCACAGGAAATGAGAGGCTGTGGATTCATTCTAAATTAAGAAATGTCAGGTTTGATCAAGGAAGACCACCTGAAAAATCTCCGGTAAGAACAGATGGCCCAGATGTCAGAGTTCTACGTCCAGAATGGATTCAAGATGCTGCCTGAGATGATCAAGCCTCACAGGATACTCCAGGACTTGATCATAATTCTAATTTATTTTAGGTCCCGTAAGATTATCAGCACCCCCAACTAGCTGGAAGCAGCCTGGAAAACTATGCCCACATTCCCAAAAAATGGACTATGGATGTTCTTGTTTTCTTTAAAAAAAAAAAAAAAGAGGGGGAAGTGGTGTAGGACAATTCTATATTCTGTCAATTATGTTTTAAGTAAACGCTGATTGGCTGGTAACTAGGCAGGAAGTATAGGCGAGAAAACCAGACAGAAAGTAGAAGTGGGGCAATGAGAACAGGAGTATTCTGGGAAGAAGGAAGCTCTTTCTGCAGTCCTGCCCAGACCACTGAAGAAGCAGGATGTGGCCTGCCCTGCTGAAAAAGGTACTGAGCCATGTGGCTAACATAGTTAAGAATAATGGGTTAATATAAGCTATAAGAGCTAATAAGAAGCCTGAGCTAATGGACCAATCAGTTTATAATTAATACAGACTCTCAGTGTGATTTTCTTTGGGGTTCACTGGCTGTAGGAACTGGGCAGGATGGAAATCCCAACTAGCAGGCCCTCATGTTACATAAATGTGCCATATTTTCTTTATCTATTCTTCAGTTGAGAGGCATCTAGGTTGCTTCCATGTTCTGTCTATTATGAATAATGCTGCTATGAACATAGCTGAACAATTGTCCTTGTAGTATGAGTGTTCCTTCTTTGGGTATTCTCCCAAAGGTGGTATTGCTGCATCTTGAGTTACAGTGATTCCCAATTCTCTGAGAAACCACCCTTATACTGATTTCTGAAGTGGTTGTACAAGTTTGCCAACTAACAATGAAAGTGTCTTCCCCTTATTCCATCTTCTCCATCATAAGCTATCATTGGTAATTTTGAATTTAGTCATTTTTACTGGTATAATATGGTATCTCAGAGTCATTTTTATTTGCATTCCCTGATGGCTAGTGATATTGAATATTTCTGTAAGTGTCTTTCGGCCATTTGAGATTCTTCTGTTGAGAATTCTCTGTTTAGATCAGTACCCTATTTAAATTGAATTATTTTGTATTTTGATTATTTTGTATTTTGATATCTAATTTCTTGAATTCTTTATATATTTTGGAGTTCAATCCTTTGTACAATGTGTGGTTGGTCAATATATTTTCCCAGTCAGTTGGCTGCTGTTTTGTCTTACTGTGTTTTTTGCCTTAGAGATACTTCTCAGTGGCTGTGCTACAGGTGTTCTATTTAGGAAGTGGTCTCCTGTGCCAATGCGTTCAAGGTTACTTCCCACCTTCTCTTCTAGGAGGCTAGTATGGATAGATTTATGTTGAGGTCTTTGATCCATTTCAATTGAGTTTTGAGCATGGGAATAGATAGTGGATCTATTTGCGTTATTCTACATGTTGACATCCAGTTTTGCCAGCACCATTTGCTTTCTTTTTTCCATTGTATAATTTAAAAATTTTATAATTTTAGCTTGTCATAAATCATCTGTTCATAGGTGTGTGGATTAAGAACAGGTTCTTCAATTCATTTCCATTGTTCCACCTGTCTGGTTTTTCATCATAACCATTTCATCAATACCAAGATGTTTTTCTTACTATAACTCAATAATAGAGCTTGAGGTAAGAGATGTTGATGCTTCCAGGAGCTCCTTTATTGTGCAGCATTGTTTTAGCCATCCTAAGCTTTTGTTTGTCCATATGTACTGGAATATTGTTCTTTCAAGGTCTGTGAAGAATCGTATTGGAATTTTAATGGGGACTGCATTTTATATGCATTGGTGTTATACCTGCATGTCTTTGTGAGGGAGTCACATCCACTAGAACTTGAGTTACAGATAGTTGGGACCTGCCATATGGATACTGGGAATTGAGCCCAGATCCTCTGGAAGTGCAACAAATGCTCTTAAACACTGAGCCATCTCTTTAGCCCCCCTCTGATTTCCAGTTTTTACTTTTAGTGTTAAAAGCACACCAGTAATTTTTCTGTTCAATTGTTTATCTTTTTCTGGATTAGAATGTGTTCTAAGAAATGTGTATGTTCGCTTCTTTGCATTAACATTTCTATAGTGTTATATTTTAGTACATCATTCTGCCATATTAAATATCTTGTTTTATATTAATATTTTACAAATGCCACAGACAGGTATATACTTTAAATGTCTAAAACTATGAAAGATTTTTTTTCTTGGTTATTCAATAGCAACAGAGTTTGGTGTCCTGTTTGTTAAAGCACATTCGCTCCTTCAGTATAACACAGTTTCAATGGTTATTTAAGAGTATTATCATTAAAATGTGATGTTCATAAAAGGCAGAAGGAAGTTAGTCATGGACCTTGAGGCTATAATTGTCTTTCTGGCTTGATCCTATGGAACTGGAGTCTATAACATTTATATCAGTGGTTCTTAACCTTTGGAGGAATGCGTTGAGCCTAAAAGGCAGAGAACATTCTTAATGTAGGCATTTTATTCAAGAATAAGTTCATACAGGTTATATTTAGTTTTGATACATTCACGAAGACCATCCCATTCTGTTTTGTTTAATTTTACTATTTGCTTTACTTTACTATTTGTTTTTAAAAAAACATTTTTCTTAAGTGAGGAAGTTTGGTTTGTTCAAAGATTATTTACTTTATTATTTTATTATATGTATGAGAGTTTTGACTGCAGGTATTTATATCAACCTCATACATTTTTCCTGCCTTTGGAAGTCAGAAAATGGACTGGAGCTAAAAAAAATAGTTGTGAATCACCATGTAGGTGCTGGGAATTGACCCTGAACTCCTTGTTGAAAAAACAATTGCTCACTACCACTGAAACAACCTTATGAGTGTTTGGGAAGTAAGAAATCAAAATAGATTGGCTAGAGCCTCAAAGATCCAAATGTAGTTTATGATAAAATAGAGAAATGTATTTAGGGAAATGAGGAAGTGTGTATTTTGTATAGCTGAAATAAAAAATGTGCTTAAATATTAGGAATGAATTTTCAACACCAAAGGACATATTATTCCTGTAATTATGTTCATTACATCCTAGCAGCATCAGTGCATAGAATTCCATATTATTATCATAATTATAAACCAGACTTTCAACATACAAATTATAGAATCATTTCTGAAATAATTATATGTTATAATAAAGAATGGCAGCTATGCACTCTTAAAAAATAACATTGCTCAAAACTCTAAATATTTTCTCTGTATTTATGATAGCAATATTTTTATAGAATTTTAGTAGATATTTTCAAACCTGATGACATATGTCATGCACTATGGATGAAAATATTAAAGATTTGCATATATCCTACACCTACAACCTCTCAGTCTAGATTGAAAGACTGAAACTATTATGGACTAACTGTTCTTCTAACTTCATTAGTTTGATCTTTCCTCTGCAGTGTGGTTTTGCATGGAGATTAATTACTACTCTGTGTAATTAATTCAGTTTCAATGCAGACCTAAGTTTAGCAATGATGGATTCTTGGATGTTTTTATAAGAGGATGCATAAAAATGTTTTGGCCACCCTCCCTCATCCTACACCCACCACACATTCATCCTGGACAGACATAAGGAGGGTATAGACAGAAAGCATCCACCTAAAAGTGCAAAAGTCATGTAAACCTAATTGAATGGAAGCTTCAAAATATTCCACTAGTCTCTAGAACTGTAAGAAAGTGTCTTTTGTTGATTTTATTTATATCATACAATGGTAGGCATCTTAATCAGATTAATGGAGCATGCAAAGATACAAAACCTAACTCAACTCATTTAGTCAAGTATTTATTGTAGGTCCACACAATTGTATCTTTGTTCTATTAGGATAGTCAGATGAAAAGGTGGACAGACAAAACTCAAACTATTTTAGGTATAGACAATTATAGGATAGGAAAGGCTAATGAAAATTATCTTTGTATGCACTGGTTTTGTATAAAATATTTACCCTAATTTTTCTTGAATTCCCTATAGATTTATGAACTTACAAAGTCTATAGTATTGTTATAAAAATCCATAAAATGGTAGAAAATACAGAAAGGATGATCTGACTACCTTGAGATATAGACGACTCATGAAAACTAGCTGCAAGGGAGAGGCAAAAGTTATATCATCTTTAGTTATATGTCAGGAAAAAGGATAATAAACAGATGGTAGATAGATGAATATAGGTAAATAGATGATATATTAGACTAGGTAAATATATGTATAGAGAGACAGACAGAGATAGATAGATAGATAGATAGATAGATAGATAGATAGATAGATAGATAGATAGATAGATAGATTCATAGATACACAGATATTTAGATAGAAATATATATATATATAACCTATCTACCTATAGATGTTTGATAGAGAAAATTAAATAATAGGTGATAAATCGCATCATTAAATCCAGTTTTAAATTCTGTTTTTGTTCCTGTTTTGTGATTTTAAAAATTAGTTTTAAATTTAAATTTTGTTTAATTTAAATTTAAAACTAAATTTTAAATATTAGTTTTAATACAGGCATGGAATGAAATTTTTGCATGGTCATGTATGTATTGAAATGTATGTGCTCACTTGTGTTGGAGTACATGTATAAGGATGCATATATTATGTTCATGTATGAGTGTGTGTGTGTGCATGTGGAAACTTATAATTAACACCAGGAATCTTTCTCGATTGTTCTCCACTTTATTAATCACAGCAGAGTCTCTCAACTGAAACTAAAGCTTGATGCTACTGCTAGTCTATCTAACCAGCTTCCATGGGAATCACTGTCTCCACCTTTTGAGCCCAGCTATTGCAGAAGGCCTGCAATACCTGTCTGCTATTTACACAAGTCTGAGGAATCCAGTATCCATTCCTCTGGCTTGCACAACAAACATGTTATCTGCTGAGCCATGGACCCAGCCCCTGAAATTTATAAAAGTATTTACATTCAAGTCTCCAGATACAGCAGTATAAATCTGGAAATCTTTGTCTCTAAATTGCAAGAAAACATTACTTTGCAAAATATTTGTTTTTTAAAAATTAATCCTCTCATTAACATATAATTTCTTGATCAAATTGGAACACTTTTGAATTTTTTATGTCTTCTCAATCCATAAGCTTTTTAAAATTCCCCTTATTTATATGGTTTCTTTAGTTTTGAGTTGTATTTCATGTTTTATAGTTACATTTTAATGATCATTATCGTCATATTGGGAAATTATATTTATACCCTCTGATCATTTAATAATTTATAATTTTTTCTGTCTTCTTTCTTTCCTCATATGATATAGTATAATTGCCAGATCTTGTGATTAAAAGCTCCTACTTTAAAATTAACAGTGTTCTCTTGTTATCTGGCAGCTAAAATTAATTGATTAAAGTTAGGTGTTCAGTAAAATATTACTTACACCTAGTATGATAATTTATTTTTTATTTCTTTTTTTAGTTTTATTTTTAAAGGAAAAAAAACTATCTTTTTTCATTTTACATAGCAATCCCAGTTCCTACTCCCTCCACTCCTCCTATTCCCTCAAAATACTGCCTCCACCCCTCCCCCAACCTCTTCTCAGAGAGGTTAAGGCACATTGCTTTGGGGAAGGTCCAAGGCCTACTGAATGGGAAAAGATCTTTACCAACCCTACATCAGACAGAGGACTAATCTCCAAAATATATAAAGAACTCAAGAAATTAGACATCAAAATTTCAAATAGCCCAATTAAAAAAATGGGGAACAGAACTAAACAGAGACTTCTCAACAGAAGAATCTCAAATGGCTGAAATACACTTAAGAAAATGTTCAACATCCTTAGCCATCAGGGGATTGCAAATCAAAACAACTCTGAGATACTATCTTACACCAGTCAGAATGGCTAAAATCCAAAACACCAATGATAGCTTATGCTGGAGAGGATATGGAGCAAGAAGAATATGCCTCCAAGCACTTTGGAAATCAGTATGGTGGTTTCTTAGAAAATTGGGAATCAACCTCAGGACCCAGCAATACCACTCTTGGGCATATACCCAAAAGATGCTCAATCATACTACAAGGACATTTGTTCAGTTATGTTCATAGCAGCATTATTTGCAATAGTCGGAACCTGGAAACAACCATGATGTCCCTCGATCGAAGAATGGATAAAGAAAATGCAGCACATTTATACACTGAAGTACTACTCAGCGGTTAAAAAACAAACAAACAAACAAAATGACATTTTTGAATTTTTATTTTTAGAATTATCATTTAAACAGACATAACTAGAAAAAAAAAACATTCTGAGTGAGGTAACCCAGATCCAGAAAGTTGAACATGGTATGTACTCACTCATATGTGAATACTAGCTGTAAAACAAAGGATATTGAGCCTCTATATAGTTCATGATCCTAGGGAAGCTAAGTAACAAGGTGAACCCTAAGAAAAACATACATAAACCTACCTGCAATGTCAAAATAGACTAGATTGCCTGACAAATTGGGAGGGGGGAGAAGGGATGGCAGAAGGAGAGGAGGAGGGAAGAAGGGGGGAAGGGGGAAGAGAACTAGAAGGAAGGGGATAGTCAAAATGGAGAAATGGCAGAGATGAGAGCAAGGAAAGAGATATTTTGATTGAGGGATCCATTATGGGGCTAGAAAGAAACCTGGCACTAGAGAAATTCCTAGGAATCCACAAGGATGACCCCAACTAAGACCCTAAGCAATAGAGAAGCGGGTGCCTTGCCTTGTAGTCAGACTGATGAATATCTTAAACATCACCATAGAACCTCATCCAGCAACTGATGGAAACAGAGGCAGAGACCTGCAGCAGGGCAATGGACTGAGCTCCCAAAATCCAGGTGAAGAGTGGGAGGAGTGAGAATATGAGCAAAGAGGTCAAGACCATGATGGGGACACCCACTGAAACAGTTTGCCTGAGCTAATGGGAGCTCACCAGCTCCAGTTGGACAAAGAAGGAACCAGCATAGGTCAAACTAGTACCTCTGAATATGGGTTACAGTTATATGGCTGGGCAGCCTGTGGGGTCACTGACAGAGGCACAGGATTTATCCCTATTACTAGTATGATAATAAAAATGTAGGTTAGACTTGTAATGAACAATCGTCCAGTTGATGGATGCTAGCTAGGAGATAGATAAGTTTCATGGCTCCCCAACCATTTCTAGACCTCACTGTCATCCTGAGTCTTTCAAGGCTTTTCTTCATGCCCACATTGCTCTTTCGTGAAAAAATAAAAGAAAAAGATTCCACACTATCTGGCAGATACCCTTTAGCTTGCTGATTTTATAGCATTTTGCATCCGCAAATAAATTTCCTAGCATGCTTCCTTACTCCTCAACTCTGCTCTACCCTAAGAGACTCAGTGTTTGTTCAAATCATTCATCAGGTGTTGATGATATTTTGATGGAAGGAATTCACATTTCTCTAAAACAGCTTAACTGGCTTTGTAGATCGCCTTCTGTAGACCATGCATCACTCTGTACAACCTGTTAACTGAGTAAAGTCCATGCTCTTATTCTTATTCTTTGTTGCATTGATTTAATTTTTCCTCGTAGATTTCATTCTACCTTAGCTTCTAAATCTAGACTTATTCTGGCCCATCTCACTCAAGTGAAGTACAGCTTATATAAATTTTAAGTGAGTTTTTTCAATGTTATTCTTTTCAAATTCCTTGAATACCCCAAAACATGTTTTCTGATTAAGACCATGTGAGTTATTGTCTATTTCTAACAGATTTTTATTAGTCCAATTAAGTATAGCATCAGAGTAACTTACTTTCCTCCACATGCTATTTCTAAAATTGATCATTTCATAAATAAAAGGTATAATTTATCTCTCTTCCTGGCATGTATTAATGAGGTGAAAACTGAATATGGTCATTCAACAGCTTTTTATGTGATAGCCATTCAAGAATGTTTCCTAATACAAGTCTTCTGTTGTCTTTCCACCTTTACTGATGGCAGCATCTAATTTCTAAGATGGAAGTAATCTTGAAAACCTGAGGAAGCGTTTTACTTGGGAAAATCAGAAAATATTGCTGAAAGAATGTCTTCAAATGTTAACAAAATTTCAATCTGCATATTTGTACAAATTTGCATGAAAGAAATGCAAACACTGGGTAATATAATTATATTACAAAATAAAGCTCTGATTTCTACACTAAATATAAAAATTTTGAGGCGGGTAATCTTTAAAATTTAAAGATACATAAAAAGAGACACATGCCACTCAATACACAAAATTAGTAATATAAAACTATTTTTCATGTTTTTAGCTCCCTATTTTTATTCAATAGTATGGATTTCCATTCATTTATATACTATGAATATGTTTGAAAAGTTAATATATTTTATCTGATAATTTCACACTTGATAAGACATTTATTTTAAATTATCTTACCAATGAAACTAAAACTAAGTAAGAGTCTATATATTCGAAAGCAACATTTAAAAATTCAAATCAGTACATTGGTAAATATGTATTTATTGTCTGACCTTCCTGGACATAGTTAATTAAACCTCTGTAGAGTGTTGGTGAATGAATTCAGCCTACAGTTGCACCACTGATCAATGAACTGCATCCTAAACATTATCATTAGCTTGAAACAAAGTAATGAAAGGAGAAAGCAGTTGTTTGTGTATGAGTCTGCGAAGGGGAGATAAATAGGAAACTCATTCTGTTTTGAACACATAGTACTTGCATTTCTTTACATTCCTAGAATGACATATCGCTGGTAAAAATGGATATACAATCCTAGGAGACAGAAAGATATGCATTTGAAGTATTCTGCTTTAATATGTAGTTAGTGAATGACATTTTAAATGAGTTTGAGAACAAATAAAATTATTGAGCATTGACAAATTCAGAATGAAATTGGAAAAGTTACAAAAGCATCTAATAACAAAGTCAAGGAACAAATGAATTGTTATGCTTTTTGATGTCTGGAAAATAATGTATTGTGTCTTTCACCACTGTGAGTTGTGGTTTATTGTGTTTTAATTTCCAGGTGAATTTGAACTATTTATATAATTTCACAAAACTATCTTATTTTTGTATTCTTTCAAAAATTCAAAAGAACTCTCTTAGAGTAAAAAAATACCTATAGGTAGCAATATTACCAAAAAGAGGGAGGAAATACCAGATTTCATTCCTAAAAATAAAGCATAAACAGCCTTACACTAAAGTAGCCATGATAGTCTGGTGTAGGTTTCTCATGCCCGTAAGCCACAACCTCATGATAACACACAATTTATTAAAAAATGGGTTAAATCAAGGTGTAAAAGTTAACCAATAAGAGGCTAAAACTAATGGACCAGACAATGTTCTAAATAAATACAGTTTCTGTATAATTAATTTGGGGGTTAAGCTAGCCGGGCACCAGAAACGTGGCCTGCTCCTCTTACATCAATAGTCCTTTAAAGAATCTGCAGAAACAATCAGATTGAGATAACATAGATCCAGAAAGACAATGATCATGTGCTTTATTACACTCATAGAGGTTAGATTTGAACCTTTAGAGGTGTGTATATGTGTATGCGTGGGCATGTGAGTGTGTGTGTGTGTGTAAGTGTGTAAGTGTGTGCGTGCTTGTGTGCGTGTGTGTGTATGTGTGTGTATTATGGTGTTTCACTCAGAACACCCTTAGAGGTCAGGAAATTACTAAGGCACCATGAAGAGAGGCTTTCAAAGCAGCAAGATGGAACAACTGGTTTGTATAAAGAGTTAAAACATGGAAAACGCAGTGGTAAAATGGAGTTGGTGGGAGGTTAAAGCAAAACATACAATACAAGGAGGAATAAATGCTTAAAATATCATTAGAAAAAGTCACTTATGGAAGGCTACTACTAAAGATGCTATACATTCGAGGTTATAATATAATTACAAACCTCCCCTCTCTTCCTACACCCCTCACATAACCCCTCCTTGGTATTTCAAATTCCTGCCCTATGTTTTCCAACTAAGCATGAGCTGAACAATGACAGCAAGCATGCTAAGATAGAATGGGAACAGCCCAGGAGACCTCAACTCTACACAGAGGAATAAAAGCAGGTAAGTGAGGCTGAGAGCCAGGGAAACAGCCATTCCCAGGGAAGAGCATGTCAATTGACCTGGGCTTTTAAGGGATTCTGGGACTGAGATTTGGCTCTAAAGATGGCAAGGAAAGTACATTACTGAGTGAACCATCTCTCCATCCCCAATTTTCACCACTTTTGTGCTAGTCATCCATGAATATGTATTCTATCTTTATAAAATTATAAAGACGAAGATTTTGTGATTTGCTTGTTTCCTTAAACTCTACATGTACACACGTGCATGTATATATATATATGGAGGCAAAGCATAGGAGGAAAAATTGAAAGAAAGGAATAATAAGGAAATAAAAAAATTCAATATTAAATTAAAACTCATTCTTTATGGTAGGATACCTTGTTATACCTTGATGCAGTGGGGAGGGACTTGGTCCTGCCTCAACTTGATATACCAGGCTTTGTTGACTCCTTATAGGAGGACTTACCTTCTCTTAGGAGTGGATGAATTGGGCAGGGGGAAGTGAGGGACATTGTAGAAGGGGAGGGAGGGAGAACTATGGTTGGTATGTAAAATGAATAAAAAATTTAAAATAAAAATAAAAGTGATATATTTACTCTTAAGATATTAGACGTAGTACTTGTTCCACATTAAATTAGAAAGAAGGACTTATTTGCCATTCCTCATGCCAAAGGAAAGTATTCAGAAATGTGTTGGTTAACAAAGAAAGACATTAACTATTATTATATAATGACATAAAATCAAACTACAGAGTTAAATAATACAATTGTTAAGCACAGTTAATTATTCTTTTGTATTTTCTTATTATACCATTAGGGGATTTTTAAAATTGTGAATGAAGTTACCTATTTCTCCTTCTAGAGAAAGAACACTAAAGTTATTTCTGGAAAAAACTCTTAAAGTTATTACCTGCAATATTAAGACATAATCCGCATTGTTTGAATAGCTCCTTATTTATCTTCAAACTAAAGGCAGAATGCATATTTCAATGTCCAAATAGAACAGTTAGCATATTCTCCCATTTCTACCAAATGTGTGTTTGTTTGTGTTTGTTTATTTCGGTTTTATATTTTGTTGTACGAGATTGATACTTTTCATTGAAGACCTTTTTCCTTTTTATATCACATTATATCCAGACTATGGTTTTCCCTCCCTCCATTCCTACCAGCTCCCCTCCCACCTACCCTCTCATCCAGATCCACCACCCCTTCATTCCCCTTTAGCAGTATCAGGTCTCCAAGAAACAACAACCAAATAGGAAAAAACAAGATACAATAAGACAAGAGCAAAAGTCCTCATACCTAGGATGAACAAGGCAACTCAATAGGAGAAAAAGAACCCCAAGAACAAGCAAAAGAGTCAGAGACAAATCTGCTCCCATTGTTAGGATTCCCACAAAAACACCAATATCATATTTCTCATAGCTATAACAGGACCTGGTTCAGACCCCTTGCTTGTTGTTTCAGTCACTGTGAGCCATGTGAGCCCTGCTTACTTGATTCAGTGGGCCATGTTCTCCTGCTGTCCTCCATCCATTCTGATTCCTATAGTATTTCCTCTGCCTCTTCAGTGGGATTCCTGATCTTTGACCAGATGGACAGGATGGAGACATCCAATTTAGACTCTCTTCCTCAAATTAAGCCATATGTGAATCAGCCACTCCCACAGATCTGTGCAATCATTGCTCCAGCATACCTTACAGGCGAGACAGAGGGTAGGTCCACGGTTTCATGGCTGGCTTATGTCCAGATTTCTCTCTCTAGAGTCTGCAGAGTATCTTCCCTTTCTAGTGGGCCCCATTGTTGAGGACAGCTCATTGAACTTAGAGAGGTGGAACTGGTGTCTGCATGGAGCCTAGACCCTATGTTCCAGACTGATATTTCATACATGTATACATACATTCAAAAACACAACTGATTAAAGCTGAATTTGATTTAATTTTGTAGCATATGAATTTAAACTATGAGTTTCTATTTTTCATGTGTTGTTAAAGTGTGTAATTGTTGAAAATCGTACTCTTGAGTTGTAGCCTACATGATGTATTCATTGTAAAAAAAATTAAACGAAACTAGTATTTTTTGGTGATGAAGTCATAAGACCTACTATATTACCAGTGTCCTAGTATACAATTACAATGTTACTCTATCTCCACCATATTAAGAGGTACCTCCCTAGAAATTATTGATCTGTAGCCCAGAAATGCTTTACCCTTTTACCAACATCTCTTTATCTCCACCCTCTTGCCTTACTTAAACTCTTGACAACTACTGTCCTTTATATTTATGCAAGTTTGGCTTATTTCAGAGTCCCTCTCTGAGTATGCATGGCATTTGTTTTACGGTTTATGGATTATTTGATAATGTGTTCCAAATTCATCCATTTTATCAAGATAATTGTTAGAGGCAGCAGTGATGTGTTTACTGATGGTGGAAACTCAACTATGCAATGATAGGAAACATATAGCGATATCTCCAAAAATCAAAACAATTGGATTTAATTTTAAATTTTCATATAGTAAGTATAATAAAATATTATTGTCACTACCATCCAAGACATTTGTCCATTGTTGTAAAAGAAGCATGGGCCCCTTGTACTGTCCCACCCAGCTCCCGTCTGTCTGGCAAGCTTAACCCCCAAAATAATTACACAGAAACTTTATTCATTTAATTACTGCCTGGACCATTATTTCTAGCCTTTTAGTGGCTAACTCTCACATATTAATTTAACCCATCTCCATTAATGTGTATCGCCACTTGACTGTGGCTTACCGGCATGAGTCTAACCAGCGTCCATCTCGCGTAGGAAAACCATGGCGGCTGCCACACTGCCTTCTTCCTCCCAGCATTCTGTTCTGTATACTACGCCCATCTAAGGGCTGCCCTATCAAAAGCAACCCAATACAGAATACAGAAGTACCTCCTACACCAATTCTCTTTTTCTGTTTAAACAAAAAAAGGAAGGCCTTAAATTTAACATAGTAAAATTACATATAACAAAACAGTTATCAAGCAAGAACTACAGTTAGCATATTTAGATCTATTTTATCTTTTATCACAACAATGGAAAACTATAACTATCTATCTATTCTTCACCTCCATCAAAGACTCCAGAAGGATATAATATTACCTAAGTAAACAAGAAGTAAGCAACTTCCAAAACTCTAGAAGTGACAGAGATATCTCGCTGCCTGTTCAGTCACCCAAAGTTATTTTGTACCTTTGGGCATCCATCTTCAGCCTACAGGCCCATAGTATCCAGCAGACATTTCCATGAAGCAGGAAAATTCAAAGACAGTTCAGTCACTTTCTTTTGTGTCCTGCAGTATGCCTCACAGACTCTTTCATGAAACACGAACCCCAAAGGATCATCTCATCTTTAGGCAAGTTCAGCAGTCCTCTCTCTGCGGGTTCTTCTTGCCCAGTTTATGCAACAGTCCAGGCAAGAGCAGTTTCTTGCCCAAATGGCTAGTAAACACCATAAGGAGGCTCTTCGATGCCCATCTTCCTCTTGAAGTAGCTTGTGCTGCCAGGAGCAGATGTGTCTCATTATCATGAAAAGCCCTAAGTTATTAAAAACATTTTAAATGCCATATTCTGTAGTCTTTGAAAGATATGAAGAATGACTATTTAACTGAAATATATCTCTATATATCTAGAAAATCTAACTAGCATGACTACAAAATTGACTATTATGGATGATTATCCATTAACAATCTATATTTCCTAATTATACATTACATTTTTAAATGAACTACACAATCACAATAACTTAATCAAGATCAGAAAGACATACATATGACAAAAATGACCTTAAATTTGTATCCATAAATCAAGATCTATACCAATGCAAATTATTCATATCTATATGAGTCCATTTCCATAAATATCCAAGTAAAGGCTATATAATATTAAAGGAAAGGAATTTTCTAATATCATTCAGTAATTATGCAGACAGGTTAAGAGACAATTGATGGTACATGGTATACACTCACACACATACTCATATGTATATATACATATATATATATTCCTACATATGTGTGCATGTGTATAAGGATATATAAAATAAGCAAATATAAATGAAAATTTTAGAAAATTGATTGGTGCTGTCACTAAAATGCCAATATTTTAATTATTGTTAGCCTACCATATAAATTATCTTATGATTTCTAAAAATGTTATGAAGTGAAAGTTATACTCAGCATTCACTGATTATCTGATTTTCAGACTAATATATATATTTTTCAATGCATTTCAATTACCATCTCTTTAACTTTTATGCTCTATGTTACTAGTGAACAAGGCAGTAATTGGCAAAGGCAATTGTCAAAATGAACAGCTCTTCCTGAGGCTCTTTATTTCTCATAATCTTGCTTTATTTTGCCTGGAAGACAGACTGTGTGGGTTTATCAAATTTGAGGACAATTTTTTCATGTATTTGAAGAGCAAGAAACTAAAACATGGAGTGGTAGATCTGAAAGGTCTTCAGAACCAATACCAGCATTCAAGAAAATGACAAGATGCAGCTGCCTGGTGTTTATGAATAAACCAGGTAAACAGTTGGAAGATTAGTATTTCAAATTTTCTATTTGAAAGCAAAAATAATGATTTCATGTTAGGCCATTGACCACTGTGGTAAATCCTTTAAGATATATGGGACATGAAGAATATCAAGTGGGAAGCATGAAAAATATCCACCGAAAAAGGAAAGACTTCTAAGAGACACAAGCCCTACTCACACTTTAATTATTCTTCTGCCTTTAATCTCTTTCCAAATTTCTTTAAATTTTGGTATTCCTATTGATAATTCATTTAACTGATGCCGTAAATTATATCTCATCTCTCATTGATATGAGAGATGAGATTCACACATGATAAATAGCCATTATCACACTGTGTTTCACAGATGATTTAATGATACAGTTCTTGCAATCTGCTGATAGCAGTAGTATATTCATGCATTTTAGATGTGGATCTTCTTTTGAAATTTTTATGTTGCACAAATGCCACCTAGCAGAGATGTGGAACTTCAAAAGTAAAAAGAAATCCCATTGGCGTTGGCCAATACTTTTGTGTAGATTGTTACTTCATGTGCAACAAACTTTTATCTTAATAGTCATAAATTAAATCATAAAAACATACCTCCCTATTTAAAATTAAGCGTGAACACCCTAACCTTGAATAAGACACATACTACTATGAATATTTTATAATTATTATTAATATTGGTGGTGTTGTTAGAATTTGTTATTGCATGCACTTAAGTGTTGTGCATACATGTATACCTTTGTAACACATGCATGACTCATGCCTGCTCTGTCAAGAAGGGGATAGTGGATCATCGAAGACTAGAGTTACAAACAGTTGTGACTTGCCATGCTGGTGCTAAACCGGGGTTCTCTGTAAGAACAAGTGCTCTCAACCACTGGACTATTACTCTGTCCCACTCAGGGAACATATGGAAGAAGGTGTGGAAATTATAAGTTCAAGAATACCAGGAAGTTTGCTGTGAACCATCTCTCATCAAAATGACGGCATAACAATATGTGAATGATGACAATAACGATACATGCTAACTTGAGAGGGAGAAATTCTTCACGGTCATGCCCCTGCATAAGGACCCACAGGGACTTAATGCCTGCTGAGAGAGAGAGAGAGGTCACATCTTCTGGGAATGAGCCTGCTAACTAATTGTCAAAACTTGAGTGACTAGCACTGAAACCATTTACACACAGACAACAAAAGCAGATTAAGCAGATTTTTTAAATTTTAGTGATTATATACAAGTAACACTGTTTATTTGAGAAGAAGAGTTTATTTGTTTGAAATGGGTATATAAGGATTCAGATGGAGGAGACGTAAGAAGAGCCGGTTTGAAGAAAGGAAAGTGATTTAACTACATTTTAATTAAAAGTACAGTTCATATCTTTGCAGAATTAAAGAATGTTCAAGAAGTACTTGAATAATTATTGGCAGGTGCAAAATAAATTGTCCTATAGTTTCTGGTACCTAAGTAAAGGATTTGAAGTTGAACTTAGGGCTAGTGAGAAAATTCAGTGCTTAAGAGGACTTTCTGCTCTTGCAGAAGACTAGAGCTCAGTGGCCAACGCTCAAACCAGGCAGTTCACTGCTGCAACTCACAAATGTCAGAAGATCCAGCTGCAGAGGATATAGTACCTCTCTGGCTCCTTTTGGTAAGTCCTCTCTTGTGGCATATACTCCCACAAGCATAAACACGATAAAAGGGTCTCACTTAAATGCTGAGCTATAAGTCTGTGGTAGAGTTTTAGCTAGATAGACTCCAAGTTCTATCCCCAACACTACTGAAACAAGTAAAACAGACAATAAATAAATAAATAATATGCCTTGTTACTCTTCCTTTGTTCATTCTTCCTTTGTGATGTTTTCATAACATAGAGAATATTGTAGAGCAATCATATCAATAATTACATGGATGAGGTTACATTACTCTCTTATTAAGTAAAAAGAGGTTATAATATTGAACTGATACTGTATTTCTAGAATACTCAGGGCTGTTTTAGAATAACTTATCAATAAGATTTCAGGACAGTGTTCAACAGCAAACAATTTCTTCAAATATTTTTAAAATGAGTTTTACTATAAATTTCACAAATGGAAAACTTAAAGTAGACATAAGTGCTTATATAAAGTTAATTAAAAATTTCAGAACTGTTTAATTAAGTCTCAAATATTACTAATGAGAAAGATTAGGTTTTTAGGAATGGAAGCATTGTAGATATGTTCTTAACCAAGTGAGCCATGATATAGTCCTAGGCTGTCAATGTGAAACTTATAAGTTTCATGAAAGATAGACTCAATGGGGAACAAAGCAGGATTAATTCATTATTTAGTTATTTATATGTAAGTATAAGTGAAAAACATAAAAACTACATGCTAATTTTGTGTGGAAACTTCCAGCCAAGGAACACAGAACACAAGGAATTCAAAACTAGAAAATAATCATCACCTTGTGTTTATTTATTTATTCTGGGACAGGAATCACTCTGAAATAAGTACAGCTCTTCTCAAAGTTACATATCCAGTTAAACTGAAAATCTCTCCAAATTAGAAGGAACCTTAGATCAGAGATGCCATGGTAAATTATAGAAGATGGATTTCAAAGGGAAGTTCAGTAGCGATCAGTGCACCCGGCCTATTTTCATCTCTTGAAGGTACAAATGAAATCTACAGGGAAAGAAAATCAAGCTTTGTAGAACCTAAAGTGGAATTGTGTGTACCACAGACCTATTCCACTGGGGAGAATACTATTTCATAAATGTTCACTTGCTTTGAGATTTCAAAATCAGATGTATAAGGATATTAGACATTGATTGCAGTACATACACAGGCTTGAATCTGTCACCATATAGAGAGCTGTCTTACAATCTTAGAGTGATGAAGCAAAACCTTATTCTTCTTTTGAAGAGCAAAGGAAAATGAGACAAAGAGAAGCAATATAAATTCTTAATTAAAACCTTTCTGTTTCTCTCTCCTCTCTTCCTCTTTCTCCACCTATTTGTTTCTAGACGACTTATCCCACAATTAGTTGTTTTGCTCCTATTCAACTATGTGATGTTCTAGTATATGTATTTATGCTTCTTTACTGATCACTTTTGGCTAACATTTTTCCTTTTTTTCACTACTAATAAACTTCACAAAATGGTCCACTGAAATCTGAATAATCTTATTTATCATGCTTGCAACCCAAGTACTTGGGAGATTAAGGTAGGAGGATCCTGAGTTCAACATCAGACAGAACACTGTAGATAGAGACTATCTCAAGAAAATGATAATTATCAAAATGTTATTAGGTTACTTTTACTTATCCTTGCTTTTTATTTCCTGGTTCTTATTTTCTATTTCACCAGTTAAACTATTGAGGATTTTGATTGTGTAGGAATATATATTTGATCCTCTTTCATTTACTAAATTACCTATTAAAAGTCTACTCCTTTTAATCATGACATTTGTATGAATTTCTATTCATACAAAATAATATGCTCAACTTCTTCCAAGTGTTAAATCTGTCACATTCTTTATGTTTTAATGATAGTAAATGAGAACTCTGATCTATCCATGGCTTCTGATATTTTCTCTTACTGGAACTTTCCAAGTATCCAGTGTTCTTTCCTATTTCCTTATATTCAACTCTTGCACAATTGCAAAGTTTTCATGACTCCTTGATGGGTAACGTTCTCCTTTATCAATGAACTTTACTTTTCTAAATTACAACTACTTATTGTGTAATGTATCAAACACACTGAAAAATTTCCATCCTGCAGAAGCTCACAGCCAATTAATTTAAAACAATGGTAGGTTTACATGTGTCTTCAATTCTCTCTTTACATGTCTGTTAATTTTCATGGAAGACAACTTTTAAAAAGATGTATTGTGGACCAATGAGATGATTCAGAAGTAAAAACTCTTTCCAATAAGTGTGATGACTTCTGCTTTATCTCCATAGATGATGGTGGAAAGAATCACCAATTTCTGAAAGTTGTCCTCTGACCTCCAACCCCATAGCCTGGTATACACACCACACACACACACACACACACACACACACACACACACACTGACAGTAATACTAAAACTAAATCATAACAATCTTCATTTTATCAAATCAATTATCAGAGTACAACTTCTCCATCTGTTCCTCTATTTATGGATTGAAAAGAATACAGTTGGACTTTACCTTCTTTTATTTGAACTCACCAACATACATTTTTAATGTTGTTACAAACTTGATATACATATAATCATTCTGATTCTCTTTCCAGTTCTCTAATACACTCAATACTGGTGCATCTCAAGGAGTAAGCCTTGTGTCCCAGCAGAACTAACACCATATTACTTTCCTATCTCACTTCATCCCCTGATTTAAAGTATCAATTGCATATATGCAATCTCAACCATTTTTATTAGAAATTTATCTTAGCCCTTGCATGTTTATAGCTCTACATATCTTCCACGTCTAATCTGCATGAAATTGTTGAAAAATTACATCAATAAGCTAATAAATAAATAAATAAATCATATAAATGTTCTAAGTGTTTATATGGTTTTAATGTTCCGCTCTAATTCAAAATTTTATAATTATCCCTAAGATCATCTTGTTACTCATGATTGAACATATATTTGAGAAAAAACAATAAACACACTTTCTCTGTATGATTCATTCTATGACAATGTATAAGTATTTCCCACATTTTCTTTTAGTTTTGACTATGTATCATATATTTTGATGGCTTGTGAGGTTCTGGTGGCAAGATAGGTGAGAATAACACAATAGCAGTAGCATGCCAAAGTGAGTAAGTGTGCACTGTGATCTTCATTCTCTTTGTTTTGTTCTAATATTTCCAAGAATGAAAAAAGAATCAATGAATATTTGAATCATGAGAATAGAGGTCAGAATAGGAGATCCGAAACAAAATTATCACAGTAATCTACATTATTAATCTATTGAGGAAATACAGAAGAATGGGAAGCAGATTTTCTTGCATCATGAGAAAGACAGTGAACAGTACAGCAGCAGCTTCCCCAACATCTTATCATCCTGCCACACAGCGTGCACATGGGAGGAGCAGAAATGAGAGAGACTCATCTGTACCAGGGCTTCATATTCAGCTAAATTCTCGATGTTGATGCGACTTATGCAAATTGTGTTTCACTTATCTATCTAGTCATTTGTTTGGACACTCAACTGTCCATTATCCATCCATTCATCTGGGCCCGATCATTCCCTTTGCCTCGTGAGCCTCTGTGACTATGCTTCTGTGGCACAGCTGGACGATGAGGCTTGGCTGGGGTACTTTGAGAAGATCACTTACAGGTTTAGTTCTCTGACACTCTCAGAGACACATTTGGCTTCTCTATCAGAATTTTGTTTTGTTTCTTTGACATGTTTAAAACACCACACTCTGCTATGGTCGCTTTAAACTTCGGTAGATAGAGACAAAGTGAGAAGGTGGGAGGGGGGATGTTTAATCTGAAATTCAATATTAGTAATTAAGTTTGGAATAAAAGACCCTCTGTTTCCCTTTATCAACTCTCAAGGAAATCAATACTATGTGGCAAGTAATTATATACAAAACAACTGTACCCTGTAAATTACACATTCTGATATTGTATGTAAAATGACATAAGCATGTTCATCTTTGTTTCTGACAGCACACTCATGAGAAAGGCAAATGGATATATATCTTTTCAATATTAAAACTAAGAAACAATTTCATAGAAGCAAAGAGTTGAATTCTGGTCTCAAGAGTGTAGAACATGTGTTGGTATCAGGTTAGATAGAAGTTGAATAATATGTATCAAAACACATTTACAGAAAGCTAACCAGCTCTAATGTTCTACAACATGAAAAGGTGACTGTAATTTATGACACTCTTAAATATTTTGTATAGCAAGAAGAGGTCCCTGCTTCCAAATAAAGAAACTTATGTATCTAAAGGGAGAGGAATGCTAATTGGCTTGCATTAGTTCAATTATTAGACTTTGTCCATATGTACCAAAATATTTCTAAAAAATATGCACAGTTGTGGAATGCTAAATGTTTTATTTTGAAAAGCAAAATAAATAAAAACAAGAAAAACCCGCATTTCTTGGTTTGTCGGCAAAAGTCTTTCTCCAAGACTCAGACATGAATCAGTGCACTGAGAAAAGAAGGTGGCCTTCACTGATATGAGTGGACATTACCCAGTTCATTGAGTGTCTGAGCAGGGCAAAAAGGCAAAGAGAATGAAAATTCCCTTCTGAGTTAATCCATCTTCTCTTGCCCTCCAACATCACAGATCATGGTTCTGAGAATTTAGACTATAGGACAGAGTGGTACATCAGTTTCTCCCTCATTTCTCAACACTTCGGTTTCAGTTACACTATCGGATCTTTTGCTTTTCAGTCCACTGGACTCAGCAAATTGCTAATCACTGATTTCTCTGGTTCTTTAGTTCACAGACAGACAGTATATCATGGAGTTCCTCAATCTCTGAAATCCTGTAAAAACGAGCCAGTTCCTGAAATAAATTTTTGGTTCTCCTTCTTGCTTAGTGTTCAGAATCAGGTCTAAGGTTCCTGGGATTATCATACTAAAAACGATTCTCAGTTTAATTATACTCAAAATTTGTGATTGTTTTCCTACATAAAGTAATCAAGTATTGATAAACCACAGTTCATCTATAATACAGATGCAAGGGATATTAAGCATGGCCTGGTGATCTCATGAGACATAAGACACATTAAAATGTAGGAATGGGTTTCTTAAAGTAGACTCGCACCTCATTGAATTTTTAAAAATGGCTAAGGTTTTCTAAGTTAATACTGTCCGACAGTGGAACCTAGAACAATGTTTTAAAGTTAAGGAATTTTCTTTTTGAAACAAAGTGGTAAGATATATTGAGAGTAGACAATTCTTCTATTTAAGAAGGAAATCAAAGTGCCAAGAAACTCAGTTTATGGATAATCTAGGCTTAAACAAGCACAGGTGGTTTTAATGTCTTCAACGTTCTTATGTGAGATGTCTTTAGCAAAACATGTATCTGAAAGAAACTTTGCTTTATCAGTGGTGTCTGCAGTTTCTTGACACTTTTAGCCAGAATAAATCAGACTGTTCCCATGACCCCTTATTAGTCTGCCTTTATATTCTCCATCAGTAAAGGCACAGAAGAATGGTTGAAGGAAGGTCTAAGTTGTTCCAGATACTGTTCATGTTTTTAAAATGTTCATTGTATGTATTTACTGCATGTGACTGTAAGGTTATATTCTCACAAATATGCATTGTACATTGAGCATATCCCAAACCCTGATTCTGTCCTCATTATCATCACCCTTAAGGGCCTATTAAGAAAAGGTGCTGCATTGATTATTCAGCTTGCAGAATTAGACAAAGTTCTAAAAGTCTGATTGCTTGATTAGGTGAAACAGAGATCAAAAGATTGCTTACTATGAGTAGGCTGAAAATGTCCAGTGTTCTACATGAAAGAAAAGACTCAAAGACAGGAAAAGATAAGAATGTTAAAGTACACTGGTTATTTCAAACCTTATTACCAGACACTTGAGAACTGACTTAGTGGATGAGAGTACTTCCTGTTTTGGCAGAGGACTTCATTTAGCTCTCAGCAGTTACATAGTACCTCACATCCATCCATAACAACAGTTCCAAGAAATCTGATACCTTCTTCTAAAGTCCACAAGCACCAAGCACACACACTCTGTAAATGTTTACGTATATGCAGGCCAAACATGCATGCACACATACAACAAATAAAACTGTCTAAATACAATTTAAGGCTGCTTAGCTTTTCTGTGATGGTCTATAAAATATACCTGTCACCAATACATCACAATAAAATTAGGGAGGTAAACGTAAGCATGTTTGAAATGTACATTTTTATCTGTAGACCAGATCTAACAATGAAAACCATTGTCAATCAATTGGAAAACTTGTATGCAATGGAAGAATTAGATAGCAGATTGGCAGCATCCAAATGGAAGCAGCCAACCAAGGGCAAAGTGAGAATAATTCATGATAATGGACAGCAGGATCAAAGGATGAATCTACATCATCTGACCTACACAACCCTATGCCATTAACAAGTTAGTCGTTGTGTTCATATAAGTAAAGTCAATGGGAAGTCTACTAAATCCTTACTTGATCTATTGAAGAAACGCTCTGGGGCAAATGGACAGAATTCTAATGTTAATCATAAATCCAGAAAGGACACACACTTGTTCAGCTTCACAGCTTAAGCCAATTTACACTCACAGAACCCATTGAATGAAGTGGATAATAGCCACACGGATATGTGGACACTGTTGAAAATTTATGCTGTTTGTCCTTAAATTAGATTTCTCAAAAGAGACCAATGGCCTTTATCAAGTCAACTGTGCGTTAAGAAGAGGAAAAGCTAAGAAATTACTGGACACTGGTAATGAACTATCATTGATTCCAAAAGACTCAACATGCTTCCAAAGCCCTCCCAAGAGAGAAGGTGCTTATGGCGAGGGGAAGATCAATGGAATGTTAACACAGTTCCACTCAGGGTGGGTTGAGTTTTCCCTAACCTTATCCTGTGGGTATTCCCCCAGTTTCAGAATGAATAATTGAAAGGAATGTAGTTATCAGTTGACAGAATTCTCATATTGATTGCAGGATCTGTAAAGTGAGGCCTGTTATGACAGACGAGGCAATATGGAAGCAATTAGACTGCCTCGATCTGGGAAGGCAGTAAATCAAAAGCAACACAAAAGTCCTGGAGGGAATGTGGAGAGATGTGTCATCAGAAATGACTTGAAAGCTCTAACAGTGGCAATTCCCAGCGCAGGCTCTTTCAACACTATTTGCCCTATGCAGAAACATATGAACATGGGTGAATTAAAGTAGATTAGGAACTGAGTGGTCATTCCACCTGCATCTGTTTCACCAGATGTGTTTCCCTTGGTTGAGCAAATTAACATGTCCCTGATGTCTGTGAGGCAGCTGCTGATCTAGAAAAAATACCTTTCACTCAATACTTCCCTAGAAGCCCACTAGAAATATGTTTTTTTTAAGCTAGCCAGCCAATAAATATACCTCAGTATGTCTCCTCATAGACATATCAACCTTCTAATACTGTGCCACAATTTAATTCACAGAGACTGGCTCATTACATGAGGAACATTTGATTAACTGGAAATGGCTAGTGAGATATATCAAAAACTCAGATATCTGAGAATGACATTATATTCATTCTCAGATGAATGTTCAAGGTCTTCTTTCTTATACAGGACTCTGGACCTGGTAAAGAGACTTGTCTTGTTCCAGACTGCCTCAAATCTAGTCTCTTTGCAAATGATCTAGAAAAACCTAGATGAGGAACTGGCTCCAAAACACAAAGAGATCCAGTGGTCCTACAGCTTGGTCTTGATTGTGTATGGGGTCCTGATGCATGGACTTCTTCTTACCGTTCAGAAGATGCATCCTGCATAAGTGTCCCTGTCATTTAGCCATTGATTCAGCACATCTAGTTGTTTGGGAATTGTTGATTACTGAAATGCTGCAAGCGGATAAAAATGTTGATGTTGTTCAAGTGACTCTGCAGCCCCATATGTAAAATGCAATCAACATTTTAAGGTTTTATTGGAGGACCTACCACCATTCACAAATAGCTATCCTCATTTGGAAAGATTGATCTTGATCTGCTACTAAACTTTGGTAGAAATAGAATGCTAGACCACAAATCAAAAACCCACTTTAAGAACTGAGCTTTTAACCATAGGCTGAGTGTTATGATTTTCTCAAACCACAAATTTGAGGATAAGCAACATAGCACCAATATCAAAGAAACTGATGTAAATGCAATTCTGCCGAGCAGATGCTGAAGGCACAAGTAAGTGACACGAAGAAACAGTATAAATATTCATGGTTTTCAATTCTACTATACTACCTTTACTTGTATGACTGCCTTTCTTATATAGTCATGTGACAGAGAAAGGACTGGGCAGCATTTGATGGTTATGACTTCAGTATGAGTAGCCAGTTCCAGGAAGTAGACAACTATGTCACTATTGACGCCTGTTGACATATCCGTAGGTGATGGTTGTAAAGGGATTGCATACTATGCTTTGAATTTGCTTCTTCATTTTGCTTGAAAGAAAAGTGAGAAAACATGTTATTATACACAGATTGATAGGTTATAACAATGATTTCCTGGGTGAGTTAGATCATGAAAGGACCACTAGGGGACATGGAGTATAAAATAGCTTTGGAGAAGAAGTAGATGAGAAAGGACATGCTACTAGAAGAACTCACCAAAAACGGACTTTGAAAATAAAGTCAATAGGATATGTTCAGCTCACATCAGTTAGCTATTTAAAGCCACCCTGTCATCACAAAATAGGATAAAGGACAAAATGGCTATGGTGGCCATGAGTGAGGATCTGCATGTACTTAGCAACATGGAACTCTAGTCCTGATAGTGATCTTGGCTACACTTCTGGTTGTCCAATCTGTCAACAGTAGAGACCACACTGAGCTTTCAATATGTCACATTCCCTGGAGTGATTATCCAACTTACTTGTAGACAGATTGATTGCACTGGACCACTTCCATCATAGAAGGCTAGCATTTTGTCTTTACTGGAGAAGATAACTGTGATGTGTATAGATTTGCTTTCTCTGCCCACACTGCTTTTGCCCAAAGCAAAGTATCTGTGTACTTACAAAAGTTTTTTTGTTCAACATAAGAGTATTCCCATAGCATTTTTTTTCTGAACAATTAATTCATATTACAACTAAGTAGTGTAGAATGAAACCTTATTTGTGAAATTCACTCTTCCTAACATCCTGAAGAAGTTAGCATTTTAAACAGTAAAATGTCCTTTTGACGACTCAGTTACTATGTGACAAAAATAGCAATCTCTTTGAAGGTTTGGAGAATGTGCTCAAGAAGGCACCATATATACACCAACTCCAATGTATGTTACTGTTCTTTGACAGACAGGATCAGCACATTCTGGAATCCACAGGTATGTATGAGAATGTCACTGTTCATTGCTTCTCTTACTCATTCACCTACATCTTTGTTTCCTTCTATAAACTCTTATGTTCTGCAGACAGGCAGTTCTTTTCTTCAACTGCATATATACTTATCTGAAGAGACTTAACAACAATTTTGTGAAGGAGAAGGCAAGACTATCTCCTAGTCCTTTTGCTCTTCATGACCCTTGAGGCAATGGTACTGAAAAAAGAAAGTGTTAGCTGGGATAACTGATCTGAAGTTGAAAAGTAAATGGACCAATATTTCATAATTACAATTTCATAATTACAAATAACAAGAGAAACATGATTAGAATCACAGATTTCTCTCAGCACTTATATAGTATTGTTAGATTCTATTATTTAAGTCTAAGGCAAGCAACAGTCCAATTAAGGAAGACTTTGAATGGTGTAGACCATTCAGCTATGAAAATTAGATTTCCTTCAGCTGATCAAAATAACTCAGTGGGTGTGGGGAAAAAGAAAAGTAAAAATTGGAAGGGTAGAGAAGGTGGTTATAGAAGAGTTAGGGGAATGAAATTCATTATATTAAATTATCAAACAATAAATAAAAACATTATAAAGTGAAATCAAAAGAAATACTCATTTTATGTACTAGATGGCAAAAAAGAATGGATAGTAGACAAATGTAGTTATAAAGAATAATTGTGATCACAATGGACAGCTAGAAATTTTCCTTTAGCTGTCATCAATACTTTCTATTTAGATTGTCATTTATGCAGGTCTATGTTTACATGAATCCTGAACTGGCTCTCTGAGTACATGAATCCTCTGTCTATGAAACAAAGTTATAATATGAAATTATAAGAATTATGACTGTATGAAGCATATACAAATATTTTTCTTATAATCTTTCCTAAATAATATAACATAACAATTACAGTTATAATGTAGCACTTACATTGTATTAAATACAAAGAATCTACAGGAAATATGAGTACAGAGAGTCAGAAAGGACACACATAGGTAGTATATTACTACACCATTTAGTATGATGAATTTAGCATCCAAAGATCTTAGTGTCTATGCAAACTCTGAAGACAAAGCCCCTCACATATTGAACAATGCTGCATTGACAAAACATCTCTGCTTTCTGTTCTCTTGTTTGTATATCATGGTGCCTATTATAATATATAAGTTAGCTGTTTTTACATCATGCTATTTAAGGTTAATCTGTATCAAGAAAAGAGTATCATCATTTAAGGACTTAACTCTTCTAAGAAAATATTAAAAAATATTTATGTAGATTACTCATATCATGTTAGATAGACTTGCTATCATGTTTGATTATTGATATTTGGAAACTAAATTGGTTTAAGAATGTGCATATAAAGGTGAAGAAGGACACTTAAAAGAAATCCTACACTAGCTCAGAATTGAGAAAAATAGACTTTTTTTTTTTAGGGGTAGACTCACAAAAAAGAATCCTCTGCTGGAACGGAGAACAGAAACTGACTCCTGCAGCCGGAAAAGAGGCCGAAGCATGCCCTATATCAGCATAAATAGTATAAGAGGCCATGCCCCAGTGAGTAGGTAACTACTGGCTGTAGGATTTCCTACAGTATAAAGGCAAGTGGACAAGATGTATGATGGTAAGCTTTTAAGAGGGGGTCAAATGGCTAAGGATTTCAAATGGCTGGCTGTCTTAGTTAGGGTTACTATCATTGTGATGACATGCCATAACCAAAAGCAAGTTTGGGAAAAGGGTTTATTTGGCTTAAGCCTCAAGATCAATATTCATCAATGAAGAAAGTAAAAAAAAAAAAATACAAACAGGGCAGGAACCTAGAGGCACAGTGAATGCAGAGGCCGGGGAGGAGTGTTGCTTACTGCCTTGCTCAGCCTGCTTTCTTATAGAACCCAGAACCACAAGTATAGGGGTGGCTCAATCCATAATGAACACAGTCCTCCCAACATTAATTACTAATTAGGAAAATGTCTCACAGGTTTGCCTACAGCCCAATCCTATAGACGCATTTTCTCATTTGAAGCTCTCTCCTCTGATGACTCTATCTTGTGTCAAGTTGACATAAACTCAGTAAGAATACTGAAAAAAGATACTATTTCTGTTATTTCTGGCATTAAAATGCAAGGAAATTTTCAAATAGATTTCAGAGCTAATAGGATTTGAATTAACAGACAGAGTAAAAGTGCTCTAACCATATCAGCATAATCTGTTTTGAGTGAAGATCACAGAAATGATGATTTCTAGCTTTTCTCCTGCCTCTTCTCCTCCTCTGTCCTGCACCCCTTCTCTGTTCTCCTGCTCTGCAATTCTATTCCTTCGCTGCAGCATTTATGTTATCTTGGCCAGGACTTAAGAGGCCCTGATTGGAGCATACTTTTGTCTCCTAAAGGTCTCAGGCTGTATACTCAGACTTGATTACACCTTCATTTTTCTTGGTTTCCACATGCACAAATGAAAGATTTGGAAACTTCCTGTTCTCTATAACTGTATAATCTGATTCCCATAAGAATCTCATCACACATCTACATCATCGATATTTGCACATTTCTTAGTAGTTTTGTTTCTATGGAGTTATAACCTAAGTAACTCTGAAGTCACTCAAATGATGGGATTGAGATGGAAACAAAGACAGACAGATTGTTTCTCTATAGTGACCGAATGGAGAGCTTGTGTTAGAAGTAGCTAGCATGGAAAAAGAATGAAAGTTCACATTTATAGGTATCAGGATGGTGAGGCCCCTGTGGAATGGCTATGTTTTGGAATGGAAGTGAAAAATTCATTAAGATGTCAGGATGCCTATTGTTAGATAATGCCCCTTAGGCATAACAGGGAGAAAATGCAGCCTTGAAATCTCAACATGACAATCATAAAGACAACATCATTTGACATGGAAAAATAGAAAGGGGAAACTCCATGTGATACCATCCTTAGGTAAAATACTACAGTTGGTCAATGGCTACAAAAAAGAAATGGAATTCCTGTTCTCCAGTGACAAGCTTAAGCATAGAATATCCAATGACAAGTGGTTAGCCATAATTTTGTGTACATGTGAGTATTCAAAACAGATTCAGAAGGGATGGATTTTGGATTTTGGAAGAGGACACGTGACCAGTTTGAGGGAAGAAGAGAAAGTAGAAAATTATAGATACTGCTTATATATTAAGTTATTAAAAGAGTAAATTTAAATAGTTTGCCATGAATCTTAAGACAATCTTAGAGTTTTTAATTTAATATGAAAGGTTAGAACTGGTTCATATGATGTAATTATTCCTGATAAAACAACTTGAGATTCTTTGGGAAAATCCTGGTACATATATCAACCAGCAGATAAAATAAGAAATCTTTCTCTAAGTAGCAAATTCTAGGTTTCTGAAAATGTTGTGGATTTCCCCTTAATGCTCTTGACCCTCCTTGTTCATAGGATCCCTCCTCCCTCTCTTCAACTGAACTCCAAGAGCTCAGCACAGTGCTTGACTGTGGATCACTACAATTGCTTCCATCGGTTATTGAATGTCGGTTCTATGATGACAATTATGGTAGTAAGTAATCTGATTAAAGAGAACATGATGGGGAAAACCACAGAGACAGCTGACCCAAGCTAGTCGGTGCTCACAGGCTATGGACTGACAGCTGGGGAACCTGTATAGTCCTAAACTAGACCCTCTGAATGTGGGTGCCAATTATGTGACCTCATCTGTTGGCATGAGAACCCTAACAGTGGCACCAGGACCTCTCCCAGGTGCAGGAACTGGCCTTTTGGAGCCCATTCCTATAGTGAGATACCTCCTTCAGCCTTGATACAGGAGGTGGGGGGCTTGGTTCTGCCTTAATTTGGTATGCCAGACTTTGTTGACTCTCCATGGAAGGCCTTACCCCCTCTGAGGAACAGATGGAGGTGAGAGGTTGTAAGGTGGGATGGGGCAGGAGAATGAGAGGTACAGGGAACTGAGTTTGTAAATAAAATGAAAAATAATTTATATTTTCAAAATATAAATAAACAAAAATTTAAAAAAATGTCATGGAAGCCTGGTTTTCAAATGATCTACAATTATCATAATGAAATGACTGGAGTGAAATGTGAACAGTGAGAAGAGTGCATGAAATGAATGGAAACTGCTATACATCTCCTCATAACATGGGATCTCACATCCACCTACTATATTATATGAGACTACTACTATCATTTATCAGGAATTCTATGAGTGAGAAGGACTTTGTAACTAAAAGAAGGAAGAGACAGAAGTTAACAATGAGTTATTGAGTTGAACAAATCCTTGAACTAAATCTGAATCTTTACTTTTCATTAATATTATATAGGGAGAAGTTAGTTATTCTCTAAAACATACTCTATACTGTTCTTCATAGTATTAAAACCTTAAAGTATGTTTTGAGTATTTAGAATATTCTGAAGTTATAAAATGACTGGTTAGCCGTAACCATAATGATGACATGAAAACAAAAACAGATTACAGAGGTGTGTTAAAAATCTAATGCCAAGGAAATCACAAAAGTACCCTTAAAAGAAATTTGCAGTTCATGTTTCTTATGTATGTGAGCACTAGATTACCTGCATTCCAATAAAAAAAACCATATTAACACCATAAATTAACGATTTTGATTTCTTTTTTATATTGAAGTCATTCTCTTTTTTTATTTATTTATTTTTTGTTTACATTGTTTTGTTTTATTTTTTCCATTCAAAAACATAATTAAAGAAATAAAATTTTTACATTTCTTCCCCTTCTCCCGGTCCCCTCCCGCTACCTCCCAACCCCTCCTCCCTCCCCCTTCTTCTTTGAAAGAGGGCATGGTGCTCTGGCCTGTTGGAAGTCCAAGGCCCACCCCCCCTCCCTCCCAGCCTAGGAAGGAGTGCATCCAAAAATACTCAGTTCCCAAAAAGATAATACATGCAGAAGAGATAGGTCCTAGTGTCATTGTTGATGGCTTCTCCGTCTGCCCCCTTTTGCTGCCACATTCAGAGAGTCTGGTTTGATCATATGCTCATTCAGTCCCAGTCCAGCTGGATTGGTGCGCTCCCATTAGTTCAGGCACACTGTCTCACTCAGTAGGTGGACCAGCTCCTCACAGTCCTAACATCTTTACTCATCTTCTCCCACCTTCTGTTCTTCAACTGCACCTTGGGGGCTCAATCCATTGCTCTGATGTGAATGTGGGTCTCTGTCTCTATCTCCATCCATCGGATGAAATTTCATAATCATCTTTCTGGGTTTGGGTTACCTCACTCAGGATAGTGTTTTCTATTTCCATCCATTTGCATACAAAATTCAAGATGTCATTGTTTTTTACCGCTGAGTAGTATTCTAATGTGTATATAATCCACACTATCTTGATCCATCTTCCAGTGAGGGGCACCTAGGTTGTTTCCAGGTTCTGGCTATTACAAACAATGCTGCTATGAACATAGTTGCACTAATGCTTTTGTAGTATGATTGGACTTCTCTTGGGTATATTCCCAAGAGTGGTATTGCTGGATCCTGATGATTTTGATTTCTAAAAATTAATCAGCATGTATTGATGACTTAACTAGTGTACATTCACACAGGATTATAATTATTTTTGCCTTATTCAGAAATTATACTATTCTCTACATGATGTAAGTTTGTTCAACAACCACAAAGAGGATATTTGTCACATGAGAACACTTATACATAAAATATTTAAAAACATTCACTATATCTTGCATAAGAGTATGATTGCATCTTAAATAATAATGGAGATATAGTTGCTAACAAATACATCAATAGTAAGTGAAGCAGATCACCTTTAGTCAGAACAGTACAGGAAAAGCTCTTACAACACTAGGGACAGTTAGAATACTGCCAGTGGGGTTGCCTGTATTTTCATGATGAGAATTCTGTAATCATCCACAAGAGAAGAATTCTATAGTATTTACAAATGAAAAAAAGTCAATATTGAGAAAAACTGAAAAATTATTGTAATACTCTGATCTAAATCTGCACAGAAAGTCTTTGTCTTTGGATATCCTACTGTCAACTTGAACAGAGAAGCAAGGTAAGCAAAATAATAATCATCTACTATGTAACAATATTATGTGGGCTTCCTTATGACTTGGAATATAGAACACCTTATGCGAGCGTGTGTGAGTATGTGTGCGATATGGTGTGTAACAGAAACTAGGAAAAGACATCAAGAACAAGAAGTCATTTGGTGTGGGAAGTCCTTCTGTATATGTGCTGTCTTTACTGGTTAATAAACAACTCTGCTTTCAGCCAATAGCTTAACAGAATATAGCCAGACTGGGAGAAATATATATAGAGAGAGTAGGCAGAGTCAGGGAGAAGCCTTGCAGCCGCTGCCAGGGAGAGGTGCACTGGAAACCTGTTGGTAAACCACAGCCACATGGTGATACACTGATTAATATAAATGGGTTATGTTTATATTAAGACATAAGAGCTAGCTAGTGATATGCTTAAGTGATTAGCCAAGCAGTGATTTAAATAATATAGTTTCTCTGTTATTATTTCATGGTCTGGACCACTGGGAATGAACAAGCAACCTCCCCTTAACAAATTGGCATGCCAATGTGGTCAACTATATCCATGTAAAACCTGAGAAAGCTTAAAAAGGAATTCTAGACATGAAAGAACAGAGTTAAGCATGGCTTTTTGGTAGCAACATTTTCTCAGGTGGGCTCTGTTTGCTAGAAGCAAGCAGAGGAATGATTCCTTTAAGGAAAAAAAAAAACAAACAAAAAACGCGGAAATGGCTCTGACTTTCAGGAGGTCCAGCCAAGGAGTATTTAAATTGGGTTTGTGAACAGAGTGCTACAACTTACTAATGTCAGCACAGACCTGCTGAGACCTAACCCTGGGTCTGGGGTGGAAAGAATGGCTCTCAGAGGCAATGAATGAACCTCTGTCATGATCCAAAGGGCAAAGTAACCTTAGTCCTAGTAACACTGCTTAACATTTTAAGAAGTGCTCTTGGACAGAAAAGGATTTTAGATACACAATAGGATACATGTAGACATAAAAGATCTCTAAATGAAACACAATGTGTTTAAAAAATGTAGGTAGGCTTGGAAAAGAGAAGAAAAAGTAGTAAAGAGACAGTTAGACAATAAATGTAATATAAAAGAGTTCAGACAGACATAGATTAAATGAATAAAAATAATAAAATAAATATTAAACTTGTAGAAAAAGTAATAGAGTAAGAAAAATAAGCCACATAAAGATGAAAAATACACAGAGAGTCTAGATTATGTATATTATTGTGTTTTCTTTGAAGTTTTTTACTGTGAAGGAACTAAGTACAGAGAGACATTTCATTGTATTGGCTGTGAAGCTAAACCAGCATATATATTTCAGGCTTTAGAATTTGGGTCTAAGGATTTGTTGCTTTGGAAAAGAGGTTCTTCTTTTGTTTCATCAGAGGATGAGAGCCTATGGAATCCTTCTAGGCTAATACACTTTGATGAACCAAGAACCTCTGAAAGGTCACCATGACCACCCCTAAAAATTACTTCACCCAACAAAAATCAGGAAGCAGTTTGAAGAAAGCTATTCCCAAATTCCCTAAGTGATTGTTTATAAATGTTTATTTACATTTAAAAGGGGATATGATATAGATATGAATAATTTGCATTGGTATGGATCTTGATCTATTAATACAAATTTAAGGTTAATTTTATTATATGTATATTTCTGCTCTTGATTAAGGTATTGTGTTTGTGAAGCTCATTTAAAAATGCAATGTATAATTAAGAAATATAGGTTAATAGGTAATCATCTATAATAGTCAAGCTTGTAGTCATGTTACTTAAGTTTTTTAGACTTATAGAGAGATATTTCTGTTAGATAGGTATTCTTCAAATCTTTCAGAGACCTTCAGAATACGGCATTTAAAAGGTTTTAAGAATTTAAGACTTTTCATGACAATGAGACATGTCTGCTCCTGGCAGCACCAATCTACTTCAAGAGGATGATGTGGATCAAAGAGGCTCCTCATGGAGTTTGTTAGCCATTTAGGCAAGAAACTGCTCTTGCCTGGTCTGTTTCCTGGACTTTTAGTACCCACAGGAAAATGACCAATGAAGCTGCCTAAAATAGGTGAAATAGTACTTTGTGGTTTCTGCTTCATGAAAGAGCCAGACATTCTGTTGGACACAGAAGAAAGTGTCTGACAAACTGCCAATATACGTGGAACTGTCTTTGAAATTTCCTGCCTCATGGAAATGTCTGTCAGATACTATGAACCAGTAGGCTGAAGATGGTTGCCTACAACATTACAGAACAAGTTTGGGTGACTGTCCAGCCAGCAAGATGTCTCTGTGAATTCTAGATTTTTGGAAGTTGCTCACAATGCATTTCCTGTTATTTTAGGCAATATTATATCTTTCTGGGGTCTTTGATGAAGTTGAAGAATAGACAATTATAGTTTTCTTTAGTTATGATAAAAGATAAAATAGACACAAATGTTGTAACTATAATTCTTGCTTGATACCTGTTTTGTTATATGTAATTTTACTATTAAAGTTAAAACTTTTCATTTAAACAGAAAAAGGGAAAGGGTGTGGGAGGTCCTTCAGTATAGGTGTTGTCTGTACTGATTAATAAAGAAGCTGCTTTTGGCCAATAGCTTAACAGAATATAGCCAGGCTGTAAGAGATATAAATAGAGAAAGTAGGTTGAGTCAGGGAAGAGCCATGTAGCCACCTCTAGGAGCAGACACACTGGAAACTTTCCAGTAAGCCACAGTCACATGGTGATACACAGATCAATAGAAATGGGCTAACCAAAGATATAAGAGCTAGCTAGCAATATGCTTAAGTGATTGGCCAGGCAGTTTTTAAACAATATAGTTTGTGTGTTATTATTTCATGGTCTGGACAGCTGGGAATGAACAAGCGGCTTCCTGTCAATAGTCATTTTAAATAATGAGTCTTTTTTTCAAGCCTTTTTTTTTCTTTTTTTTTAAATGTGAAGCTTTACTTAATTTTTTATTGAAGCTAGGTCTTTTATATATTATATTCTGATTATGTTTTTCTCTCATTCAACTCATCCCCACTTCCCATCTAATCAATTCCATGACATTTTTTGCTCTCTTATTAAAAAACAAAGAAGCTTCCAAAATATTGAAGATAAAACAAATAAACAAGAATAGGACAAAATAAAAATGAGCAGAATAAAAGAGCCGGAGGGAACCTTTGTCCTGCCACAGATGGAGATGGAGATGGGGACCCACATCGGAGCACTGGACTGAGCTCCTAAGGTCCAGTTGAGGAGCAGAGGGAGGGAGAATATGAGCAAGGAAGTCAGGACTGCGAGGGGTTGGTCCACCCACTAAGACAGTGTGCCTAATCTAATGGGAGCTCACCGGAGCCAACTGGACTGGGACTGAACGAGCATGTCATCAAACTGGACCCACTGAACGTGACAGACGATTGGAGTAGATTGAGAGGCCAGCGATGGTGGAGCTGGGATTTGTCTCTACTGCAAGTGCTGGCTTTTGGGGATCCTGGTCTATCTGAATGCAGACCTTCCTGAGCCTGGATGGAGGGGGGAGGGCCTTGGGCTTCACACAGGGCAGGATACCCTGCCCTCTCCTAGCACTGGAGGGGGAATGGGGAGGGTGAATCAGGGAGTGGGAGGGAAATGGGAGGAGGAGAGGAAGTGGAAGTTTTGAATGGTATTATTTATAAAGTAAAAAAAAAAAAGAGCCAAAGAAAAATCAAAAGAAAGAAATATAGATGCAAAGACACAAATTTGCATACCTAGAATTCCCATAAAAATACAAAACTGGAAACCCTAATATAGAAGAAAAAGATTTGCAAGTGGGGAAGAAGACTGCAAAAATACTATTGACTATTTTGAGGTTTGTGTGACCATCTACTGCTAAGCATAGGAGCTGCATTTAAATGTGGTTTCTATACACACAGGGAAACCCTGTTAAAGAAAACTGCCTTTTCTCCTTTGTGTATGGTTATTAACTGAAGATAGATAGATAGATTATAGATATAAAGACAGATAGATGGTAGATAGATACATAGGTAGATAGATAGATAGATGATACATAGATACATAGATGGATACATAGGTAGGTAGATAGATAGATAGATAGATAGATAGATAGATAGATAGATAGATAGATAGATAGATAGAATGGTAGATAGTAGATGATAGATAGACAGACAGACAGACAGATAGATAGATCTTCTTCCTACTTCCCCTTTCATCTCTAGGACTTCATATGGCAGTCCTTTGCAGGCCCTGTGCAAGTTGCCATAGTCTCTGTATTTGTTGCCATCTACTACAGGAGGAAACTTCTCTCATGATAGGTAAGCAAGACCAACATCCCTGCCCCCCTCATCCAAACTTCCACACATTCGTTCTATTCAGACAATGGCAGGCTTCCCATGGATATCAATAAAACATGATATACTAAGTGGTAGTAATACTAAGCACCTCTCTTTGTATTGAGGCTATGCAAGACAACCCTCATTGTAAGAGGAACAGGGTCTCAAAAGCCAATAAAAGAGTCAGAGACAGCCCCTGTTCCACTGTTAAAACTTCCACAAGCTACCCAACTATCACATCTATGCAGAGGGCCTAGGTCAGTTCCAAGCAGACTACCTCGTTGTTGGTTCAGTCTCTGTGAGTTGCTATGAGCCCAGGTTACTTAGTTCTGTGGGTCTTTTTGTGATGTCCTTGATCCTTCTGGCTGCTACAATCCTTCCTTCCTCTCTTTTGCAGGATTCCCTAGCTCAGCCTAATTTTTTTGACTGTGGGTCTCTGCATCCATTTCTGTCAGTTGCTAGATGACGTCTCTTTGATGACAATTGGGCTAGACACCAACCTATGAATATAGCAGAATATTGCTAGGCATCATTTTATTGATTTTTTTTCCAGTTGTTTTCATTCAATCCTAGGCCTCTGGACTATTTTGCCTCTTTGATCTGGCACTCTGGACAGTGCCAGGCATGGGATCACCCTTACGGCATGAGTCTCAGGCTGATCTAATCATTGGTTTGTCACTACTACAATCTTGCACCATCCTTACTCTGGTACATCCCATAGGCAGGGCAGACTATATGTTAAAGGTTATTTGGTTGGGTTGGTCTCTCAATTTCTCCAATGGAAGACTTGCCTGATTGCAAGAGATGGCCAGTACAGGCTACATATCCCCTCCTGCTAGGAGTCTTACCTAGGACATCCTCGTAGATTCCGGGGAGTTTCCCTTGCACCAGGTTTCTGCCTGACCCTTATTTAGTTCTGCCTTCCCTCTTTCAGTCATCTCTTTCAGTACTCTCCTTCTCAACCTGCTAACCTGATCCCTTCGAGAAAAACTAGTCTAAGGAGTTTAATGATTTTAGTTTTGTCCTTAATATGTTAATTGTTGATCCTCTAGTAGAGGTTATTACTTTTATAAAGACAATATTGTAGGTGTTCCATGAAAACTATAAGAACTAATTACCTGGTAGAATATTGAGTCCTAACTTCGCCATCTAATGTGTCTAATTAGATAGTACATTAAATAAATAATTATTCTAAGAGATACTGAGCTTCTTTTCTTGAAACACATAAAACATTACATATACATATAAATATATTAACATATACATATAAATACAAAAACATTAATAAAACTAGAAATTTGAAATGCATGTAGAAGCAGTATATCCAATCCACACTAGTACCATTTTCCCATTGTAATATAGTTAATATTATCATATTTATTTTTGAATGGTTTATAGTAATATATCCTCCCACTTAAAATTTATTGTTCAAAGTATAGTTATAGCCGTGATACATCTTTAAGATAATATACTTATATGGCTCAACAGATTTATTGTTGTGTTCATGTGTCTATTCAAATGTTCTTGTCTCCTCTCTATACTTATAATTAAACTAAAATATAGACTTGACATAATCTTTCTCGTAATACAAATATTAATTAACTGTTGCCCGCCTGGTGCTAATGTACTGGTAGTTACTGGACAGTGAAAATTAATTTAAGTAATTTCATCCCGCCCTGTGCCCTGCTCACTGGATATATATGTCAAGAAGACATGGGGAATTAGAATGAAAACAGCACACCGTGGATAGGCTGCAAAGTATTTCCAAAATTGAGCAGTCAAAGGCACATGCATGTCAGTGCATTTTATAGTCAGGGATCAAGACAAGCACATAATTAAGGTGAAGATCAAGGGGAGTAGCCGTGGGATCCCAGTGTCCTGACTAGGTGATGATTTACTAACTTAATTATTTCAGGCTCTTCCAAGGAAAACGAGGGTGTCTGTGCTTTAATAGATGTCGTTCTCACATATGCCAGTGGGTATTAGCTGACATACACAAATAATTATATCTTATTCAGTTTGAAAATATGTCAAGACCCAGGATGGCAGGTTAGAGTCAATGCCTTTGATTCACTTGGCTTAATTATAAATTTACATAAAATGCACTTTTTGTGTGTTCTTCAGATTTGACAGTCAGATAACCATGTTTCTTGGAATGAGACAACTAGGCTGCAGTGATATATTTAAGATTAGAAACATGCAAGATATTTAAAATGAAAACACTTTAATTGTTTCTATAGATTCTTTCTGTATTTTATTATTAGAAACAAAAAAGCACATACTATATAAAATGATTAAATATTGTCCTTTTGATCAGCAAAAAGAATAAAAAGGCAAGAGTTTATAAGCATATTTGCAGAAACATAAGCATATTTTCAGACACATCAGCACTTTCCAAGTTCTTGGACAGGAAAGGTATTGCTTTTACTTCAAACTTAAAGTGTTTAGGTACGTAAGGATTCATGTCTTATTAATGAGAAGTATTTAAGTTAAAGATTTCTTATAAAATCTCAATTTTTACAAAAAGAAATGCTGAGTGAGAATTAATTTACCAACTAATTCTCTTCTTTAATGAAAGGATGGTATGGCTTCTTTCTCTCTATGCCTCTGCATACAGGTCTCTTTAGGCAGATATCTTGTAGAGATGGAAATAGTATATTTCAAGTTAGTCACCAAAAAATTGACACGACAGCAGCCAAACTGACTGGGTGCATGGCTGTTTGAAACAACTTGCGATTTAGCAGATTTTCTGGCACTTCCATTGTACTCTTACTTTAAATTCTAGTTGAATTTATTGCGGCCTTTCATGTCTCAGTGATGGTGACACAAGGGGTCTTTCCCAATGCCCATCCTTTGAGTTAAGGAACCTCTTCCACCTTGTCTTTTTCTTGTTTGTGTTTTTTTTAATAATCTTTATCAAGATTTATAGCCGTGTCAATTAACAAACTTAATAGAGACTAAGCTAATTGGTTTTGCATGTTAAATATTTCAGTGATGTTCTGGAACTTAGGGAAGAATGTAATTTTATTATTAAGGCATTTGAGAAACACCAGTTGACAAAGTGGCTTTCTTGTCCTGTCTCATGATTCTGGTTTGGTTCCTTATTCCTTTTATAGTCCTGATCCATCTTCACAAAATCCCCCCTGGTAACCATAGGAACAGTATCCTCTGCAATTTCTTGAAGTAGAAGAATAGCTAGTGCCTGAAGACATCTATGTGGAAATATATGGACATAATTACACCCTAATTATTATATATGATACCTAATAGTGTATATTCGATGTTAATGTCTTGTGTGCCTGAATGAAGGATGGAATCCATGACCTTTCCTCCTCGGATGATGCTGATGTATGATATTCAAAGAAAGTTCATGGGATTTGAGGAGAAGAAAACTAATGAAGGCAAAAAACCCTTTTAATTTTCCTCATGATGGAGTTTTTGAGGGAAAGCTTTTTAACAAATCCTATCTCTTGGTCTTTCAGATAAAACTGCTGTTGAATGAAATCTCATGTACTGATTTTTGCTTCTGTAACCTGGCATTAGATTTTAGAACCACTCTGTAGTATGTCAATGATGTGATGTCAATCACTTGCAAGTAACATGATTAGATATTTGACTTATAAATATTTTGTCTGTTGGTATGTATATGAGTACTAAAATTAAAATGTGAAATTCACAATGCTTTCCTAATAAGCGTACCCATTCTGTGCATTAAAATGTTATATTTTCTCCCAAACACTATTGAGTAATAATAAATATTTTAGCCTTAGAGAAACTTATATTTAATAAAATTATATAACAATAAAATCTTCATTACTTTTCATTTAATAAAGATTCATGAATTACATTGTTTATTGATTTATCTACCTAAGGGATCTAAATGTAATTTTAAAGAATTTTATAACATTGTCTAATAGGTGTAACATAAATTCATTGTTCATAAATTAAAAATTGTGAAATGTGCAAGAATTTAATGAACTTAATATGCTAAATTTCTTAAGCATATTCCACAAACTCTTAGGTTTTTAAACACTTATATCACTATTCTATAAATTGAGTTTACCCAATATTCACTTAAATAGTAGATGTAGGTAAATGTTTTTTAATGAAATTGTAAAATAAATGATCATATTTAATTGAAGAAAATTTTATACTGTCTTCTATAAAGAGTTTCCTACTTTAGAAGTTGATCTATGATCCTCTTATAGAAAACTGCCTAAATTCCTCCATGGGTCCAGCAATGAGGAAGCATTAATTTTCCTTCACTCACAGTGCACCCTCTGAAATTCTTTTGTGGTTTTGTTTCTGTAATGTGGATCTTCCATGTCTTCCAAAAGCCATGAGCTAAATTCTTGCTCCTCAGTTAGTGGCAGTATTATAATGTGGTAAACATGATAGGAATTAGGACCTGGTTGGAGGAATAGGTGACAGGGCACATGTCCTTAAAGAAAACCAGTCCCTCTACTTTCTGTCTCAACTTGTTTAACATTTGGTCCCCTGCTTGTCAGTATCACAGGCTCCTTGCTAGGAATTCACTACCTTGACTGATGCGCAAAACAAGTTCAGGTGGCCATGGAATGACCAAAGATGGATCTCTCTCTCTGAAATTGTGAGCCAACGTGAATCATCACTGCTATTATGTTTATTCCATCCAACACTGGATGACAGCAACAGAAGGCTTGATAACAAGCACATCTGCACTGTTGTCTGTGGATGAAACAGCCAGCTCATTATTTTATTTAAATTATAACGAGCCTTGGGTGTCCCTCTATGAGGTTTGGAAGCTCTATAGTCGTCACGAGAATCACCTGATTCTGAAAGAACCACCTCACAACGACACTAAGAGCAGACAGCTACAACACTGGGACCTCTGCCCTGCCGATTTCTGAGCAGGTAATGGAGGGAGGATGAGGCTTCCAATTAAAGCAGGTCTCTCCTTTGCACAAGCAGTGAGGCATGCTATATGTTCAGATGTTAACCACAATGAAGGCTTACTATTCAACTCGGTACTCAAACAATGGAAATATCAACCTAAGTTTTTATTTTACTAATTTATTTTCATCCAATCACCTCTCTTCATTGCTACAATCCAACTTCCCTGATCCGAAACACATTCTCTATCTAAAAAGTTATTCTTACCAAAATGAGGATGACTGTTTCAGTATAACCATCTAGAAACTCCAGGCCACTGAAAGTAGGTTTTATGTCAGTGACTGAGTCTCTAGGTATATTTAGACTTGGAAGCCAGCAGAGCTCAGTGACAGTTAGGGAACCATGTTCTATCTGTTTCTTATGATTTCTTGACTCAATTAACAAACAAGTCATTCCCCCAATTTACTCTTGTCATTTAACATTAATTTTGTTACAGTAAACATTTTTACCATAGTTTAGGGTTTTAATAAGGTTTCTCCTACAAATTTTCATTTCATTGGCCCAAACTTATAAATTGAATTATAACATTTATATATAGAGAAATGAGATATAGGAATACCCATTGATTTCTGAAATTAATTTTTATACAGTTCAAAAGTGACAAAGCTGCCAGGCAGTGGTGGCACATGCCTGTAGTCCCAGCAGTCAGCCAGCCTGGTCTACAAGAGTTAGTTCCAGGACGGGCTCTAAGAACTACAGAGAAACCCTGTCTCTAAAAACAAAACAAAACAAAAAGTAACAAAGTCAAGTTTTATGGAGAAAAAAGTGTTATATAGAAATAGGAGGTAGCCAGGTGATAGTGGCAAAGACCTTCAATTCCAACACTAGGGAGGCAGAGGCAGGCAGACCCCTGAGTTTGAAACCAACATGGACTACAGAGTGAGTTTTAAGATAGCTAGAACCACCCAGAGAAACCCTATCTCAAAAACACCAAAAAAATTAAAAAAAAATAATAAAGGTGAAAGTAAAAATAGGCCATGAACAGGACTGAGAACGCCTTCTTTACCTTACTTTTTCACTACAAGTTTTAGTTTATCACATTATAATGCACCAAGAGAGTTTAAATTCTGAGCTATTTGGCTACTAAAATTTACATGGCAGACTTAATCTCATAAGATCTTAAATACTTATGTGAATGCACTCCATTTTAAGACTACAACAACTATGTCAGAATGTCTGAATTTTAAAATGTAAGCAGTTTAGGGAGGATAGAAAAATCCATACTTTTCAAGGAAATGAATTCTAGTAACATGCCCATGTTGCAAGGGACAGCCATACACTCACAAACACATGAACCGCACTGACAGTCCTCAGTGAGTCATGAACACTGGACATGGACTAAATAAAACATGAGATAGGAGGGCTATCTGGGAGGAGATGAAGGAGAATTGGGGAATGTATATAATCAAAATACACTGCATTCATACATGGATATATTTATAATGATTAAATATTGTAAACCGTTTTTAAATTTATTTACTGGAACAATTTATTTTAATCGTTTGGCAAAATGATTAAAAATTGTAAACTGGGTTGGCCAATCGTGTCTTTAAAACAAGAAAAGAGACTGAGATGACTCCTAAGAATTTTTCACAAGTTAAAGGCCAGTTTGGTTTAAACAAGAACCAGGCCTACCAGGGCTTACATAGTAAGACCCTTTCTCAAAATAATCAAAGGAACAGCACATGAAAAATTTAAATATATTTGTTTTTCTTTATCTGAAGAATTGATTTTAACTGAAATGATTGGCTAATAATATTATTGCTGATATAATAAGAGGTCTCATTCATGAATTTGGAGAAATTAAAAGGTAAAAGCAATTTTCAACTCTTAAACGAATGTGTTATAAACAATATTTTGTAAGATGGTATAATTTTCACTTTAGGTCATCTAAATATTAAAATAGCACAGAGGGTACTCATAAAACAGCATGGAATGTAGCTATTTGCTTATTGGAAAAAGTATAATATAGCTTAAAGTATACAGATTAAACATATGGAATTAAAATGAATCATAAATGAGATGCAATCCAATTAAAGCCATTAAAGGGTTGGGGATTATCTCTGTGGTAGAGCATTTGCCTAGCAAGCTCAAGCCCCTGGGCTCTGTCCTTGGTTCCAGGGGTGGGGGGAAGGAAAAAAATAACCAATTAAAACCACTTAATTATGGAAGGACAGGGAATGCATGATATGAGCATAATTTCAAGCTTGAGGCAAAGAATACCTCTAATAGACAAGCTATAAATTTCAAAGCAAAACTACCAATGACAATGATCTTCAGAACAGACCTAAATAACTCAGGAAACAACAAAAATTGACAAGTGGAAAACTATCAAAAATTAAAACTTTTCTGCACACACAGAAAAAATAAGTTGCCTGAGTAACCAGACAGCCTTTTGAATGGGAGAAGGCTCTTGCCCACCTATCTCATTAATATCCAGGAAATAAAGCATCAAAATCCATATGCAATCCCATTAATAAATAGGCAAATGCATTAAACAGGTAGTATTGAAAAGATGAAATTCAAATAGCTAATAAACACATGAAGAAACTGTTCAACATCTGTGGCCCCATCAGGGAGCTGCAAAGCAAAACTAGAATTTCATCACACTGAATGAGAATGACTATCATCAAGAAAACAAACAACAACTGGTGATCATCTGGGAAAAAGGAAACCTTTATAAATGCTGGAAGGAATGCAAATTAGTATTAGTGCAGACACTGTGGATCTCTGCAAGAAACTTTTGAGAGGAAGAGGGAGATAGGGTAGGGAGAGAAGAATTTGGTTATAGGTTATATCATTCCTGGATATATATATATATATATATATATATATATATATATATATATGAGTTAAAGTCTTCATGCAATAGAAATAATTGTAAAATAATGTGTATTGTGGGACTATTTTTAATAACCAATTTAACGAATCATCCTAGATGTCCAATAAAAGATAAATGAATAAAAAAGCATGATAAATGAATAAAAAAGCATGGTATCTATACATAACAGACCATAAAGAACAACAGCTGTGTAATAGACAGAATCAGAGGTAATTATCTCAGAGGAAGTGAGATAATTGTACTCTGGCAACTATAAGTTTTTCTCTTACATAAAGACATAAAAGTATAAGGGCTCCCTTTGCAGGTGAGAAATCGGGTCAGGGGAGTTGAAAGAGAAACAGGGCAGGTTCATGAAGGGCTTTTCCATGTTCAAATGATATGATGAGTGCATTGGACCCTCACAGTCAATAGCATCTTAAAATATATTTCTGTTGGTCTGTCTAGTCCCACTTCAATGTGATGGTTTTTGTTTTATCTTTTCATATTTTATGTTCTTATACTAAAGAAGTGAATGCAGACCTAACGACTAGTGTAAAGGTTAACAACTGAACTCTTTTTTTTCCCATACATTGTTTTGTTTTATTTTTTCCATTCAAGAACATAATTAAAGAAATAAAATTTTTTTTCCTTTCTTCCCCTTCTCCCGGTCCCCTCCCACTACCCCCCCACCCCTCCACCCTCCCCCTTCTTCCTTGAAAGAGGGCATAGTGCCCTGCCCTGTTGGAAGTCCAAGGCCCACCCCCATCCCTCCTGGCCTAGAACTCTTACTTGTACCTGCTGAGAGCAGTAAATCAGTGTTCTCCAATGGAGAGACTTTGGGTCTATCAACTGCTCCAGGACAGGCCTCATGCTCAGGAGCAGCTGACTAACATATAGTGGATGCCATAGTTTCTGTTTGTCTCTGCTTTTAGTTCGTTATAGTACAGTGCTCTGTTTAGCATGCTTTTCATATTGGGTGTGACTTTTTTTTATTTTTTTCCTGGTTTGGGGGATTTTGTTGTTGCAATGAGTTTTTGTTGTTTGCTTGGTTGATTGGTATTTTTTGAGAAGAAAAGTTAGTTGGTTAGGGACGGGGAGAGGATCTGGTAGGACTTGGGAGAGGGGAAAATGTGATCAAAATATATTGAAATTTAAAAGTTTTTTAAGTAACAAAAGAAATTTTAAATTTAGCAAAAAAGGCCGTTCAATAACCATAGAAATTGAAGTAATTATCAAATATTGCAAATGTTAAAAGGACTCTTTAGGGGATTAGCAGGGGATTTATAGGCATGGTTGAATTCAGCAAATTGACCTAAAGTATAGAGAAACACCAAGATTTGTCTGTGGTAGTTTTAAAAAGTAATTCAAACAAAAAGTAAAGAAAAAACATCAAAGACAAAAAACTAAATAAAACACATGGAACTAAGGAACTAACTACGAAGATGCTCAATGGATTAGAGCGTTTGTCGTGCAAACTAAAGGACCTGATTTCAGGTCCCCAGAACTTAAGTAAAAAGTCAGGCAAGCCAATAACCTCACCATTAGGCACCAGAGGCAGGAACACACAAACACACACACACACACACACACACACACACACACACACACACACATATTACATACACACACATACACCACAGACACAGATAGAAATAAAACTAAATATTTAGACTTTCGATTTGCTCAATCAAAATGTATTTCACAGTCTTTACATACTGAGGAAATATATTGTCAAAACAAATCTACCAATCAATAACATACCGAAAAGATAAGGAATTTGTATTTGAAATCATGTCAACATCTTGGGCTGAATATAACTTTATTGACATGATAACTAAGCATTTACTATTCTCTGTAGCATGAGAAACGTAATTATGTGTCTTAAGCCGAGACCCATGAGCCCATATCCATAAGCATTTGCACAGCACACACACACACACACACACACACACACACACACACAATTGGAAACAATAAAAATAAATCATTATGCATTACTCTGAAAAATCCTTTTTTAAAAAAAAATATACATCATCTTCCCTACTATCTCACAACCTGGGCTATGCTCTCATTTCTTCTGTTCAGACATAGAATTAAAGAGCTTGCTCCTGTTTGAGGAAATGTAAGGCAGCAACATCCTTTACACCATCTCAAACAAATCCACGCCCTGCAGCTCTGAGAAATAAGAGGTGTGAAGAGTATTCTAGGAAACTAAATGTGAGGTCTTCATGATTTTCGTGTGTGTGTGTGTGTCTGGTGTGTGTGTGTGTGTGTGTGTGTGTGGTGTCTGTGTGTGACAAGGAAAGCATGAATGTCACAGTAAAGATGTGGAGCTCAGAGAACTTGGAGTCAGATCTTTCCTTTCACCTTTGAGTGGGTTCCGCTGAGTGAACTCAGATCATGGTACTTGGATACAAGTACCTTTATCCACTGGGCCATCAGCCTTTCTCCTTCTGTTTCATGCTTGGGTGTTAGGAGGTAGGAGTGGTGCATATGGGGAAAAGCTATTCATTTCATAAAGTTTTTTTTTCTTTTTTCTTTTCTTTGTTTTTGTTTTTGTTTGTTTCTCAAGACAGGGTTTCTCTGTGTAACCACCATGGCTATCCTGCAACTCGCTCTGTGGATCAGGTTGCCCTCAAACTCACAGAGATCCACCTGCCTCTGCATCCCAAGAATAAAGGCTGAGATTGCAATTTAATGACATCGTTTTTACCTTTTTTTCCCTCTCTCCAAACTCTCCCATTTTCCCGCATGCTCACTATAAAACACACGACCTCTTTTTTCACGATTTGTATATTATTCCTAAATATAACTGTTGGTAGAGACTGCTTGTTCATTTCCCAGCCACCCAGACCTGAAATAATTACACAGAAACTATATTAATTACAACACTGATTGGCCAATAGCTTAGGCTTCTTATTAACTAACTCTTACATCTAGATTAACCCATTCCTGTTATTTTATATTTTACCATGAGACTTGTGATTTACCGGTAAGTTTTCTAAGCTGTCATCTCCTTCGGCAGCGATGTGGCATCTCTCTCTGACTCTGCCTTCTTTTCTATTCTCTGCTTGTAATTCCCATCTTTCTCTATTTTGCCCTGCCATAGGTCCAAACGGCTTCTTTATTCAATAACCAATAAAAGCAACATATTTACAGAAGAATTTCCCACACCATTAGACTGCTTGTTTGTTCCTGGCCACCCCATGACAACTGGAAGTAATTCTAGAAGACGACATCTCCTCTCCCAACAAAGTTTGTCCTAAGGGTTAAGGGCATCAATTAGGGGTTTATCATAACTTATACATGGCTGGGGTGGATATCATGTAGGTTCATGGATCTCTTTTGAAACAAAAAAAGAAAATTGGATTGGATGAAATGTAGATTAGTGTAAGCTTACTCATACTAATAATAATAGTGAGTATTAAAGTGAATACTTGTGACCTATTATTTATAGACAATTTACATTGGTATAGATTCTTGCATATTGATACAAATTCAAATTATATCTGTTATATCTAATATGTTCCTATTTCTGTTTACAACATTTTACACATATGCAAAGACAATTTGTCATATTGTATGCATGTATGTTCAAGACATTTTGTATGTTGATACAATTCTAGGATATATTTATCATATTGCACTATATATTTCTACCTATGATTAAGATTCTCCTGCTCCCACATTAGTCTGTAGCTAGCTCTTTGTGCTTGGTTGAGGTTGAGTAGGAATTTTCCTGTCCGATTTGACCTGTCCCTTGGCGTTCTTGTTTAGTTCATATTTGGTTAGTCATGTTGATAAGACTTTATGGATGTAACTTCTGGTGTTACTAGGAGACACGATACCACAGAAAAGTCCTCAATTTTCTGGCTCATAACATTCTTTCCATCTTGTCTTCAGCAATATTGCCTGAGCCTTAGATGTAGGAGATTTTTTTAGATGTAACCACTGGCACTTGACTCCACAACTCTTCATTTTAATTTGTTGTGATTTTTTTTTATAATGGTCTCCTCTGCTTGTTAAAGAAAAGTTTCCTTGATGAGTAAAAACCAATCTTATTCATGGGTATATGGATAAATGTTTATCAATTATTGGTAGGAGTTATGCTGGCTTAGTAATTTGGGGTTGTTGATTCACCTCTAAAAACCATGACTTCACTAATACTGCCTATATTTTTAACCAGGCATTGTATACCTCTTGTTGAACAAGTCTTAAATCCAAATAAAGAGCTGTGTGTTATTGCCAAGATATGTGTATTACTCCTGCACATAGTGTTACCACACCACTCTGGCCATTAGTGAGGTTGATAAGCATCATAGTTGTATAGAACTGTGGATTTCCTCCTCCTTTAAAGTTTGTGTGGTGCCTATCAGTACCATGAAAGACTGCCCTCAGGTTGGTAGTGTTCAATTCAGTTCAAGCTTAAGTGGTCTCTGGTACCTGTTTCTGAAGTGCACAACATTTTCAGCAGTTAGGGATTACCCTCCATTTCTTGGCAGTAACCAAGAGCAACAGGAATAAGTAGGCTACATGTATTGGGAGTCTCTTAGACAGCCCTGACCAATAACTGGTATTGGGGTTTTTGATATGTGGTGTTTTTCTCTTAGAGGGAGTACCATCAGTCTAGATAAGAAAAGTTAACTAAAAATGTATATGTATTTTTATACAATGCATTGCATTCATTATAGGATACTTTGTAAGTAAATAATAATAGGATTCTTTATGGCTTTATTCAGACATCCCCATTGCTGTTTCACCCCTCCCATCTTCTATATTTACCACCCATCCCTCCCTAAGGAGTCCATCTTTTCTCATTACCCTGATCAGTTTACTTGTACCTTGCTATTGCCCACTCTATTGTTCTTCAACATCCCAGTTCTAGAAATGTTTTTATTCTCCTGGTTTCTGTAGTTACTAGAGGATATGTAGGGACTCACATCTGAAGACTTGGAGTGTCAATAAACAGAGAACATACAATGTTTATTATTCTGAGGCTGGGTTACCTCACTCAGTATGATCTGTTGTATGTTTCTATGTCTAGCTATTTACTTGCAATGTTCATGATTTCATTTTTCTTCACAAATGGATAGTGTTACATGGTGAATATGTACCACATGTTCACTATAAATTCTTGGTTGTAGGACATTTAGCTTATTTTCATTTCCTACCTATTATGAATATGGCCTCTATAAATGCCATCGAGCAAGTATCTCTGGAATTTGATGTTGAGTCCTTTGGCCATATGCTAAAGAATGGTATTGCTGAGCCACATAGTAGACCTATTTTTAGCTTTCTGAGAATTCTCCATACTGATTTCCATAGTGGCTGGACAAATTTTCAGTCTCACCAATAGTGAATGAGAGATTCCTTTTTCCCACACCCAGTTTAGCAGCTGTTGTAAGTTGTTTCATTGACCTTTGCCATTCTTGCTAGAATAAAATGAAATCTCAGTTATTTTGATTTGCAGATTTTTCTTTTTTAAATTAAAAATAAAGCCTTTGTTCATACAATACATCCCGACCACAGTTCCTCCTCCGTCTACTCCTTTCAGCTTACCACCACCAGCAGCTTTCCTGCTTTATTCATAATAGCCAGACACTAGAAGCAAGTGAGGTGTCTGACAAGGGTATAACAGATAAAGAAAATCTGATGCATTTACTCAATGGAGTATTACTCAGCTATTTAAAAGAAAAATGATATCATGAAATTTGCAGGCAAATGGATGCAACTAGAAAAAAATATCATCCTCAGTGAGGTAACCCCGACTCACAATGCAAACATGGTCTATATTCACTTGTAAGTGGATATTAGCTGTTAAGCAAATGATAATAAATCTACAATACACAGGACCAGAGAGTTGAGGTAAAGAGTAGGTCTCTAGAGGGGGATGCATTGACATCCTGGAAGGGGAACTAGAAAAGATTTTTGCAGGTGGCCTGAGGGAGTGTGGGGACTGGAACAGGAGGAATTTGCATTTTTCTAATTGCTGGGGTTGATTAATATTTTTTTAGATATTTCTTAGCCATTGTTTTTTCTTCGTTTGAGAACTCTCTATTGAAGTTCCAGGCCCACTTTTTAAGTGGGCCATTTTATTTCCCTCTTTGTTGTTTCTGAGATCTTTGTGTAGTCTGGATATTAAACCCCTGTCAGTTGTAAACTCTCTGTCCTATACTGGGGCCTTCCTCTTCAGCCAATTGATGGTTTCTCCAGCTGTGCGAAAGATTTTTACTTGCATGGAATCCCCTACATTGACAGAGGTATAGGAACAGACTTTCTCAGTAAGGTTCATATTCTTAATTTTCATGATTAAAATTTTACACAGGTTTAACTTACGTTTTTATAATTGAATCAGCCCTTGCCCCCAAGACTTCTCAGAATTAATTATAATTGCCTATGTCATTTATATCTGCCCTCAAAGGCATGACTATTCATGAGTATCAAGTGAATAACAATGTGTAGTTCCATTTATAATATATTTTATAACATCAAATAATCTTCTCTGGAATTACTTTCAATTCATTCAATTTTCTGGAGAAAAAAACTTTTTTTAAAAAGGAATAAAATGTGTTTTCTTTTCATCTGGAGAAACTGGGAGAGGCTAGACCACCACTAGGAAGAAACAAAAATAATCTCTTTTTTCTCTTTATTGATTTGTTGTCTACTGGTGAAGCATCAACACGCTTTCCAAAGAACACATGGGTATACAGTCAGAGAAACCACTAATATTATGAATAAATAATCCTGACCAAAACAGTAAAAACAAATGAAGACAATCACAGTTCTTGAAAATTTTTACTTTAAGGATGTCAACAAAATGTCAATTATGATGTCACAGTTTTCATGTATCATGTGCATTCCTAATAAAAGGGACACATGAATGCCAAGGAGGGTGGTCGGTGAGACACGAGGGTCAGCTGCAAGCTTTACCCTGCTCCGCCATGTGATACAGTCCACAGATTTTCTTTCTTTCAAAAGCTCCAAGAACAAAGCTTGCTCGTATCACCACGTTTTATCCCTCTTTTCTGGCTATCTTTGTTCATAAAACACAAATATTACTGGCTTTGTTTACTTTACTGTGTGTTTGAATTACTTTTAACTAGGACCTGGGGATTTCTAATCCTCCTAATCCAAGTTATTTTTCTTCTCAACTCTGCACTAACACTCCCAGGATTTCCTGCTGATGCTGTAACATACTTTCTAATCAGCGCCTTCACTGATACAGAAAGGCTCATGTACTTCCAGCTTTCTGCTTGCTTGAACTTTCCTCCAGGTATGACTGATGAGGTCATCAGTGTGGGACACAGAGTGGAAAATTAGGCCAGTTTGCATTTCAAATCCTGACATGTTTTTTCTTCTGTGAGGGAAAAAAAAAATCTTCCTTTCAAATCTTTCACAGAATTAACCAATACCACCTTCTCATCTGATTAGAGACATACTGACAGCATGAAATCTATTTTTAAGTCCACTTGATGGCCACTTCATTCACTGGTTATATCAAACATTAGCCTAAGGTTTAAATTTATATAGGAAGAGGAGAGAAAAACCATGATGGCAAAATCAGCCTTCAAGTACATTAAGGCATTTTTCAAAAGCTTAAGTATAAAGAGGAAAACTTCAGTTTCTTTTATAATTTATGTTAACATTTTCCCATTTTCAGGCATTTTGTTTCACTGTATAATGCCATTTTGGCATTTTATCATCTATTAATTATATTATAAATAGAAACAGATATTCTATATTACACATTGAACACTATGAATTCCAGAAAATAAAGTTAGATATTTTGATATTTACTACATATATATATATGCTTGAATTTGGAATGGGGAAAAATTAAAGCTAGAATACAAAAAGTATAAGAGCACTAAATGAAAGAATACTTACTAAAATTATTGATTATTTTACATGAAGGAAATTAGAGAAAAAATAGAAATATTTCAGTTTTTAATTGTAAAATCTATTGTCCCAATTAGAAATTAAGGATATTTAAAAATGCTTATGGAGCACAGCATGAAATACTAAACAATTTTAATATCTCTAAAATTATTCACTATAATTTATAAACTCTTTTAGTTTCAAGTTGTTGCTATAGTTCAGTCACATAGAAAACCATTTTCTCTGAATTTTGAAATAAAATACTTTTGAATATTTCTTAACATCAAAAATATCAACAAACAATTGTAATAGGCAATTTCAAAAATAATGTTTCACACTTTTTAATATATAGACCTCCTTTTGGAAAAAATGCCTATAATATGCCTGAAATAAATGAAGAGTTACATAAGAAATGATCTTATGCATTAGCCAAAGTAACAGTTCCTTTAATTATAACTCAATTTGTTCATTACTACAGCATTTCCCAGAATCATTGGTATTCAATATTTCCCATTGAGTTCAAAATTAATTTTTGGTTTCATAATGTCTTTATTAGTTTTGGCTAAATTTTGAGTTTGTATAAAATAGCTTTTTATTTGTTAAGATAACAGAGGAGAGCATCATGCCTATATAGCTTGTATTGCTATATAGGTGGCCTGATTTGCTGTATTTCTTACAATTCTGTAGGTTGGGATCCCCAAGATAAAGTCATTGACAGATCTGGTGTCTGAGGATGTCCCTTCCTGTTTTACAGATCATGACCCTGCACAATGGTATAGCATGGCTGAGAGTAGAGAAAATTACGTAAAGTTTATCTTGTACTTTTCCATAAAAGCACCAATCCCTTGATGAAATTTTACTCTGCTCTCTTAATTAACTCCCAATCCTCCATCTCCAGATAGGATCACCCTAGAGATTAATCCCAAGTAATTAATTTAGGGAGGTATAGCAATTCAGTTCATACTGTTCTGCTTAGGGACCCCAAAGTACATGCTTTAATTATTTCAACATTAACTCTCAAATCTGAAATCAAATGTGTGATATGGAAAAAAGACCAGCAAGTGTAGGTGTTTGCCATGAAGCCTGAGACTTGAATTTGATCCATGTGGAAAGAATCCATTCAGGTAAGTTGTTCTATGATGCCCACTTGTTTCTATGGCTACATCTACATGTGCACACAAACACAAACACACACACACACATAAACACACACAAAAATAATACAATGTAATAATATTTAAATCTAAAGCCTGATCTAACTGTCACCTAACTTAGTTATATTTAATTGAGATTGGATTCATTTTGAATTGTGTTTCACTAATGACCCAAACAAACTGTGTGCTTTGAAAATATGGTGGGACTGCCAGGAAATAGGCATCAACAATCTACCAAGAGAAATGGGGAAATACAGGAAGAAAGGAGTGGCATTCCTCAAATACATGCAAAACCTATCAAGGACATCATATGTTTTAAGTTTCAAAGGAAATCCTTTTTGGCCTGTCCTTACGCTCTCCACTGGGAAGGCATCACCAACCCCACAGATAGAAATAGTAATCTGAGTGCTAGATTCCCAGATCTCACACATTCAGTGCATAGTCATGAGGGGTTGAATGTTTTGTGTTTGTTGTCCATCAGTGGGACATAGAGATACCTCGGAATCCACCTAAGCAAAGGGTACTTCATGTTGAAATCAGAGAACTGATAAGACAAATCCATGTGAATGAGAGCATTTACATAATGTGTCTAAAGAGGACGACAAAATAACATTTAAGGTTGATAATATTTTTAAAACCTTAGCCGGGCATTGGTGGCACATGCTTTTAATCCCAGCACTTGGGAAGCAGAGGTCGAAGGATCTCTGTGAGTTTGAGGCCAGCTCTGGTCTACAGAGAGAGTGCCTGGATGGGCTCCAAATCTACACAAAGAAACCCTGTCTCAAAACAAAACAAAACAAACAAACAAACAAAAGGAGAAACCTCAGTACATAGGCTCAATTATGTTAAAATGTTGAGTATAACACAGTATTTTATGATATTATCCCAATTTGTTACTTTTGTATAAAATTAAGACAGCATAAAATAGGTTAAATGTTTCTGGTTATGAAACCCATATCATAATGAATAGGAAGAATCCTGTCTGTGTGTCCACTTGTAGGTAATCACCACACTTCACACATACTGATAAACTCAAAATATATTGAAAATGAGCAGGCCTTTTTGACATTTCTTCTCATATTTTTTGGAAGAAACTGGTAGGGAAAATTTGTTAACCAATACCATCTACAACTTAGTAGCAAAGTTATGAGGAACTAGAGAGTAAAACAAAAAGGAAAATGTTGTAGAAGTTGAGCATATCCAAATATTATGGAGTACTTGAAGGACACCAGTCCTTTAAAATGGGTAGACTGTGGCAGATTATGCTATTGGCTGAATTTGATGATTACATTGTGACAGGGGATATTCTTATGAAACCAACAGGAACAACGTCACGGTGTGTCAACCTGGGACCATCTTGTTTATATTGAGGATTTTGCTCCACTTGAAATTGAGTTTTGTGAATGGTAATTCTGAATGCCATGTGCATATCAAGGACAAAACTCAGGGTCAAGCTAAGCCTCAAAAGTCATTATTTGTAGAATAACCTAGTCACCACTAATGGATCCAACTTTAAATAAAGCTTAAAGTTGAAAAGTTTTATGATGTCCCATTCATTAATTTTTTTATCTTTGTGTCTATGCTCATGGTGTTCTGTTCAAAAAGCCATCTTGTTTACCAATGTGTTCAAGACTATTATTCAATTTCTCTTCTATCACGTTCGTGTATCTGGTTTTATATTGAGGATTTTGCTCCACTTGAAATTGAGTTTTGTGAATGGTAATTAAGATAGATCTATTCAGATTCTACTGCATTCAGTCATCCAGTTTTATCACAATTTGGTGAAGATTATGTCATTTTTCCAGTGTATGTTTCTGTATACTGTATCAAAAATTTAGCTATCTATACCTATATGGATTTATATTTGTATCTTCAATTCAATTCCATTGATCAACATGTCTGGCTTGTACTAGACAATACCATGTGGTTTTTAAATGATATAGCTTGGTAGTAAAACTTGAAATTTGGACAGATGCTACTTCCAGCAGTTCTTTATATTTTTAGGAATGTTTTAGCTACCCTGAGTATTTTGTGTTTCCAAATGAAGCTTTGAAGATCTCTGAATAACTGTGTTGTAATTTTGATGGGGATTGCTTCTTAAATTATAGGTTGACATTATCCAAAAATAATGAAGTTGCTTTTATCAAGGCCCTCAAGGCATATATTTGTAATAGGCTCTTCATAGAATGATTTAGAAACATGTAGAAATAAATTGTATTCACCTCAACATAGATAGCAATATCCTTTATCCTTTTTTCTTTTCTTTCTTTATTTGGTTTTGTTTTGTTGTTTGTTTGAGATAGGGTTTCTCTGTGTAAAAGCCTTGGCTGTCCTGGAACTAGTTCTTATACACCAGCCTGGCCTTGAACTCATGAAGTTCATGAAGATCTGCCTGTCTTTGCCTCTCAAGTATTGGAACTAATGGTGTTGCCACCACCACTCAGTGACTTTTCCCTTCTTAATAATAACCAGTCAAGAGACTCCTGTAGCACATTCAGTATAAGAAGTGCGTATATCTCTCTGTCTTAGCCAGTGTTCCATTGCTCGGAAGAGACACCATGAAAAGATAGCATTTAGTTGGGCCCTGCTCACAGTTTTAAAGAATTGTTCATTATAATCATGGTGGAAAGCATGGCAGTGTGGGGGCAGATATAGTACTAGAGAAGTAGCTAAGGGTTCTACATTCACATCCTTGGGCAGCAGGAGAAGAGAGATACTGTAACTGGTTTAGCCTTTGGAACCTCAAAGCTAACCCTCAGTGGTACACTTCCTCCAACAAAGCCAGACTTAATCCTTCTCAAGTATTGTCATTCACTGATGACTAAGCATTCAAATATATGATCCCATGCTGGTCATTGTTACTCAAATCACCACACTCCTCAATGTGAAGGCTGTTTATGTAGCTTCTTTGTTCCTTGGATTATGGCTACTGTAGGGAAACTGGGAAGTGGACGTGATTAGGTAAGCACTGATTATATTATTTCACCATGAAACCTAGTTCTCATAGGAATAATAATGTGCAAATCACCCTAATGCAGTGGGCCTACACAGCTAACACTGCTTCAGGACACAATTACTTTTAGCTGAAAAATATATTTGTATATTTTCAGATCTATTATGAATGACTAAGGGCCTAGGTTACTTAACATTTGAAAATACATTGCATGATACTATTTATCCGTTATTTATTCATTTATTTATTTGTTTGGTATGTCTATATTTGTGCAATTCTGTGTGTGTGTGTGTGCATGTGTGTGTGTGTGCGTGTGTGTGTGTGTGTGTGTGTGTGTGTGTGTGTGTGTGACAGAGGACAAAAGTCGGAATTAGCTCTCTGCTACAACCATGCTGGTTCCAGGAAACAAGCTCAGGACATGGAGATTGGTAGCAAATATCTTTACCCAGTTACCCATCTTATCAGCTCTTGACATTTTTCAAACATAAAGATTTAGTTCCTTCTCCTCTACCTTTGCAAAGAATCTACTGAGGATGTCCCCATGCATCGTTTGCTCCCAATGCCTTGATCTTTTCTTTCTGAAATTGATTTCTGATACGAGTCTGATTCCAGCTAATAACTGATTTTTTTTCTAGGCTGAAAATTGATGTCTTAGCTTGCAAAGTCCATACTAACAATTACATGTTAATGTGCAACCACCCCCAACTAATTTCAATTCCTTATTATTCCTATAAAATCACAACATTAGTCTAAAAAAACCACACCTTTCATAGCCATGCTTCTAATTTATTATACTAAAATAATAAGCTTTGTGAATAGTTTGTAAAACTTAACTTATATGCTAGTGAGATATCTCAGTTGGTAGCATACTTGCCCAGTATCTTAGTTAGGCTATTTTGTTGCTGTGGTGAGACACCATGACCCTGGTGACTCTTATAAGGGATACATTTAATGAACGGGGCTCACACTCAGTTTCATTATCATCATGGTGAAGAGCATTGCCCCCCCTTACAGGCAGACTTGGTGCTGAAACGGGGGTTGCTACATCTTGCAGGCAAAAAGAGGTCAACTGAGACACTAAGGTGGTATCCTGAGCATTGAAAACCTCAAAGTCCACCCCCACAATGTCATACTTTTTCCAATAAGGCCTTACCCACTCCAACAAAGCTACATCTTTTAATAGAGCCACTCTCTATGAAATTATGGGGGCCATTCAAACTACCACACCCAGCCAGCATAAGTTATTAGTATGATCTGAGTAAATATCACAAATACACACATACACACACCACATAAAGATGACTTGGTGGGATCAAAAACACTGATGACAACTTATGTTGGAGAGGATGTGGGGTAAAGGGAACATTTGTCCATTACTGGTGGGAGTGCAAATTGGTACAGCCACTTTGAATTTCATTATGGCAGTTTCTCAGAAAATTAGGAAACAAACTACCTCACGATTCATCAATACCACTTTTGGGTGTATACCTAATGGATGTTCACTTAATCATACCACAAGGACATGTGCTCAACTATGTTCATAGCAACTTTGCTTACCATAGCCAGAACCTGGAAACAACCTAAATGCCTCTCGATTGAAAAATGAATAAGGAAAATGTAGTATATTTACACAATGGATTACTATACAGTGGAAAAAATGACATCTTGAAATTTGCAGGCAAATGGATGGAGCTAGAAAACATCATATTGAGTGAGATAACCCAGACCCAGAAAGACTAATATCATATGTACTCATAAGTAAAAGTGGCTTTTAGATATAAAGAAAAAAATGTCTACAATTCACATTCCCAAAGAACCCTAGACAACAAAGAGAACCCTAGAAGAGGCATACATAGATCTAATCTACAAGGGAAGTAGAAGAAGACAGGATCTCCTGAGTAAATTAGGAGCATGTGGACCATGGGAGAGGGTAGAAGAGAAGGGGAGAGGAAGGGACTGGGGCAGAGAAAAAAATATAACTCAATATAAAAACAATAAAAATTCTAAATATTAAAAAAATGTTGACTTGGTGGTATGTACTTTTACCCCTGTTACTGAAGGAGAAAGATTGAGGATCTTGAGGAGTTATTAGCCAGCCAGATCAATGAGTTGGTAAGAGAGCTCCAGTGGAAAAGATAAATAAGCAAAAAGAAAAAAAAACATATATGACAGAAAATGAGGTGAGAAGTCATAGGGAAGTTATCCAACATCAGAACTCTTTCTTTACACATTCATGCACACATTGTGTATGCATGCTCACGCACGTGCACACGTACACACATATACACATACACTCACACAAAATCCCTAAACTCAAATGAATTACAGCTAAGTACAGTGAAAGCAAACCTCTTGGATTATTCTTTTGTCTCTGTTACTTTCAGGATGTATTTTCCCTTTTCTGTTTTCCCATTGGATTTGAAAGAAGATAATTGATAAGAACTGTGGCATTGTTCTTTAGTTTGACAAGTAACCGAGGAGCCAAGAACATAATGAGATTTAACCCCCAACCACCCTTTCTTTCAGTGTGTGTCCCTTCACAAGTCTCTTTGTTCTCGACTCCAACATTTTATCTAAAAAACAAGAATGCTGTAAATTATTTTAAGTGAGTGGAAGTAAATTGGGTAATTTACCTTGAATTTAAAGGACTAAATGGAGGAGAAATTATATAAAGATAATTTTGTTTTAGAAAAATCATGAGGAAAGGATATATTATTCAATGCACAATTTGTGTATATTTATAGTTGCCTCATTAAACACTGAGTGATTGCTACATTTAATCCTTTAAAACTATATATGCTTTATAGAAATATTACTATAAACTATGAGATATCATAAATATGATTATAAATTTAAATTACTGGAATTAAGTCTGATGAAGTATCTGGTAAAAAAGGCTTTCATTTTCTTTAAAACGATCAACTTACCTTAGACTTCAGAAAATTGAGACAAATATGTTATTCAAATCTAATATATGACCCATGGTCACACTTTGTAGAGTTAGAATCTGTAACAATGAGTAAAGGAAGCTTTTAAAATTTAGTGAAATATCACTAATACCTCATCTATGTCTGGAAAAGAAGAAATAGAAAAACTAATGAAGAATGTGCTACTGATAAAAAGTAGAATATATTTGTATGTAAAAATGAATAAGATGAGGGAAAGAGGGAAGACATTAAGAGGACAGAGAAACAAGTGTAAATTAAAAATAACTTGAATAAATAATTATAGAGAAAATTTTTAAAAACTTAAACATTTTCCAGTTTTGAAAAAACAAAATTAGATAAATTTGTGAAGGCTAATAAAATTAAAATAAGTATTTTAGTCCTTTATTAAAGAACAAAAAGATAGATTCAAATACTATTTCAATGCAGAGCTAAGAATGAGGGAAAGAGACATAAATAATCATAGAAAAATACTTCTGGATGCACTGGATTGGAGGCATGAAAAGAAGAATCAAATTTGGATGGGAGGAAAAAGGGGGGTGAGAGAGGGGATATATAAAGGAACATCCGAAACTAAGGGACATTTGAAGGGTCATATGGAAATTTAATACTATAGATACTTCCTAAACTACATACATGTTTGAAGGTAAGCTAAAGAAAATCACCAAATAACCAGATAATGGGAGGGATGGAAATCTAGCCAGCTATGTCTTGTCACCAAATAAGAATTCCAATACCAGAAATGGGAACAACACAGGCTATTGTCAAGGGTATGATTACTCTCCGCAAATGCTTTGTCCTTTATACTGAAAACAGCATCTACATAACGGGTTGAAGACAGAGAATCAGAGCTTGGGCTTACCTAGAGCCTTCACCTCTACTGACTAGTGTTTGTGATACTGGAAGGAATTCTGTATACTATCAAAGGGAAAATATAAATACCAACCCAGCTACAAAATCATCAATCTACAATGAAGACCTGCCTGCAAGACGTGCTGGTGCAATAATAGCACAAAGCCTGTGGGAGTAACCAACCAATACGTGCTTGGATTTAAGGTCCACTCCAGCAGATGGAACCCATCACTGACATTGCTTGGGTTGTCAAGAACCTGAGCCTAGTTATCCCAGGGACACAAAGGAAATCCAAATACTGCTGTTCTACTAAAGAAGCATAGCAATAAAATGACACCCGAGGACATTCTTTTCATTTATAGTTCAATGGCTTGCTTGTCAAAGCCGTCATGAAGCTTACTCATTCAATAGATGGGAACAAATAGAGAAACCCACAGCCAGACAATGGGCACATAGTGAGATACCTTGGAATGTTGAGTCCTGGATGAAATGTCTCTATCTAATTCCTCTGTATAGGGCTCAGGGAACCTTAGAGAAAGGGAGATAGAAATATTTTGTGAATAATAGGGGAATGAGGACACCAAAGAAACAAGACCTTTTAAATATAGCAGGACCGGATGAACATAGAAAATCACAGAGACTGTGACTGCATATATAGGCTCTGTAAGGGGTCTAAGCAAGATGGCATCCCAGAAGTGGGAGGAGAACTGAACACAAGTGCCCATCCCTAGCCCAGAAGGTATTGCTAATTAATAACTGCTTGCAAATGAAAAAAACTAGAATGTTTTTCCCAATGGAGTCTTACTGGGCATACGAACCACTCTTAAAAGTCATGACCTACAGTAGATAACCAACACAAAGCAAATTCAGTGGCACTTTTGAAGGGTTTCTCTTAATGATTTTTCAAGTCTTTTCCCTCACTTATATGTCTTTTGTGTATATATTAGTTTCCAGTTTTGTGTTATATGGGATTTCTGGGTAAATGAACAGGGGTATCTCTGCATCTATATGTGTTTCTTACTTTTTCAGGGTGTTCTCTTTTTCTTTTGTTGGTTTGTTTGGTTCTATTCTGATATGTTTGTTTTTGTTTTATCTTATTTTAGTTCAGTATTGTTTTTAGATGACATTTTGTTTTTTAAAGAGAGGGGAAGAAAGTTTGTGTATTTTTATAGGATAGGAGATGGGAAATATCTGGGAGGAATTGAGGAAGGGAAAATGGTAATTGGAATACATTATATGAGAAAATCTATTTTCTTTACAAAAGGAAAAAGAAAAGAAAAATATATAAGATTGTAGTAGTAATAAAAATATAAAAAATTACATTAATGGAATGAATAAAAAAGAATATAGTTAAAATTATGATAAAGTAAAAATGCCCTAAAACATAATGTAAGACTGAGGGAAGACTATGAGGAGGGTGGGGGGGTTACAGCAATTTTTCTCTGGAAAAACTCAAAAGTTTCAGTTACATATAGAGAGGTGGGCTCAGTTGAATGGAAAACTCCTTTCTTTCTCCCATGCATTATTCTCCTGATGATAGGTTCTTGGACAAGTTTCTGATAACCACCAAAGCTATCTTTCTTTCTTGGCATGTAAGGTCCCGCCAATGGCCACCCTTAAAGTATTCAGTTTGTGGGCCAAGTACTTGATATCCTAATAGTACCCTGATGGTATCTCTTGATGTAACTAATGTTCTAGCTAAGGATCTCTTACAAGTTTGTCCAAGTTTAATAAGCACACACAACACTGAAACCTCTAGAAGTCAAAGACCTGTCTTCTTATTTTAAAACTGAAGTGATATTATCCTGCTTGGGGGAAAAAAAAAGTAAGAATAGGATGCAGTGGAGCAGTAGAGCTTCAGAGTTCTCTACAGCAGAGAGGTAACTCCACAGTGTGTTCTACTGACAAACTAATCCTCATGCTATCAAACTCTAGAGTTGTTCTCAGGTGATGAGATCTGTTCTATGTAACCGAAACAAGACATCTTTCTCTATGCATTTCACCACCTGAGTACTGTGTCATGCCTCCTGTAGCCTATGGATTTCACCATGTAAGTACTCTGTCATGCCTCCTGTACATACCAATTTGCCAGATTCTACTCCGCAGCATCTTGCTCTCAACAAATGTCTCCCAGGAGTCAAGGCAGACCAAACCCAAGCTCACATTTTTTTAGTTTCCCAATTCTCATGCTTCGAGGTTAGGTCAGTTTTTAAAAACCAAGTTCCTTACCAATGGGGCTTCTAGCTGCCATCCATTCATACATGGTAGCAAAATGGGATTTCAGGAATGGACCAGTCAATGGTAGGAATCACTGTTGAACTAAACCTTCACTGAAGGAGTGGTGATTCACAGTATGCAGTAGGTGGAGTCAAGAGGATCAGGACTTTAAGATTATCCTTAGCTTCAAAAGAGTTCAAGCTTTGGGTCAAAGAGATCCTGTCTCAAAAACTGATGAATTATAAACCTAGTTGGGACTAGTCATAGTTGGGACTCATGTGTGCTGTGATTTCTCCTGTGTGTACAGAACCACCTCTCTTTTCACCAGGACTTTCTGCATTACCTTCTGGATGAGGCTACCACCACCCAGCAAACTAATAGAAAATAAAAGTAGACCCCAGCCACATTTTTAGTATCCTTTTATACTTCTGTGCATTTTACATCTCTTCCTTTCTTTCTCACTTCTTTGGAATAGAGTTTATCTTTTCTTATTCCGACTCTTCTGTCATAGCTTCTACTTCACCATATTATTAAAAGAATCCACTTAAAATCTTTTTTAAACACTGAATCTGTACTATCAGTACCTGGGGCAGGGTAGCATCCAGTAGCACATCGCTCAAAAGGAATCCATGGAGTTGATATATACTAGACTTTTTTATCTGTGGAAGATAAGGAAAAGGACACTCACACTCTTTCAATGGTTTCCTTCTTTATTCTCCATTCTTCTGTGTTATTGATTTATTCTTTCTACTTTATACTTTTTTATACAACTTGTATACCCCAACAAAGTTTTTTCAAGCAATATAGGAATTATGATGTAGTTACACATTCTATTTTTCAAGTGAATGATTATAATGAATACAAAACAGTAAAAAAAAACCAGCATGTTTTGCATATCCCTTATATGATTAAACACTTTTTGTATTACATGTGAAAAACAAATTATTCCAAGAAGCCACGTACATTCATACCCAAACAACTTGTTATAATTAACCACATGGCAAGCAAGGTATTGTTTTCAGTTAGGTCTTTAACTGGCAAGCTGCATTTTACATTTACTAAGAAAGGGCCAATTAATTTTATTACTTATCTTGAAAGATAATCTTGTAAGGAAGGAATCACAAACCTAAACTTTAATATATATGAAAAGGGATCAATCACCTCTACTTTAAGTCTTTGGGGGCACAAATCCACTTATCAATAGTTGTTTACATCAGGAGACTTAGGGCAAAATTAGGTATAAGGAATTAATTATTGCCGCTGATCATCAACCAGCTCTCGTGAGGAAAGTACATTAGCTAGTAACAATTGCATTTTTGTATTTTTGATCTCAGCTATCTGTTCTTTTGTTCTCAGCTATCAGATTGTTTTCTGTGGTATTTCATCTCAAAGTGATTATCAAAACATCTGATCTAACCTGAAGTTAATTTAAGGCTTTGTTTCAGCTAGTGATGCGCACCAAACCCTGTGACTACATCTTTTAGCATTAAAATTAAAGGAATTTAAACTAGCTGGGCTACTGGGACTCAGTTGTTTTTCTTAACCATTAACTTGGCCAAGTCTACATGTCTCCTCAATAGAAACCCACATGTTCTAGCTGTATGACACTTCTTTGCTTATATTTTAATCATCAAAACTCTATTTAAAGTAACATTATTATTATCAATTAGTACAGTTTAGGAAGAAATAATTTTCATAATAATCCACTTGTAAAAATATGCCAAGTAGAATATGATGTTGGCATATAAATACACTATGTAACAGGGAGTGTGATCTCCCCTCACCCAGTCACAGCATGCCAGATACCAGAGAAAGCTGGAAGCAGCAAACATATAAAGACACAGCAGAAGAAAAAGACATTCTGGGGTTTGTGGGCTCCAGCCATGCCTGAGATTCAACCATCAGGAATTTCCCTCCTGGTAGACTGACACCCTGAAGTCAATTACTACATGTTGCTCCTCTGACATGGCCACCTGCTCCATAACAAATATGGACAGATGTTTTCTTCATATTAATTTCTAATAATAAGTATTAAGAATAGCAATAAATGTTTACAGAAGCTCTATACTATCTTAGATAGTATAAGTAAAGAAAAAGGAAGCTCCTTTTGAGTGTATAATCAGATTGAATGAAAACAGCACTCTGTTTTATTCAAGGGTTTTGGGTATCCACAGATTTGGACATGTACAATGAGTCTATGAATTGGTTCCCCTTGGATATTAAGGGGTAATTGTATACAGCCTGAATTTCACCACAGTATCATGGGTGGTTTCCACGACAACCATTTGAAAGAGATCCAAGAGTAAAAGCTGTATAACTTTTTATGGGAGTCTTGGGAGTCATGCCTTGTTACTTCGGTTACATTAAGTGTATTATTCAGGGTTTAGTTAAAAAAAAAAGACAGAACTATAACTAGAACATGCATGGCACATATCAGATTGCGGCATACTTTTGGGACATGTTAGACAAGTATGAAAATCATAAATAATGGCAAAAGAAAGTTTAGATGAATGTATGACTGCTTGTTGACTGGCAGTATTTCTTCAGAGATGCCTGTTTTCCCAAATGATTGAATCAGTTTTATCTGTTTTGTTTCCTTTTGCTTTGCTTTCCCCAGACATATCCATTAGGCCAAGTCAACTGACTGTGGGATTTAAATATATTTACAAAATCTTTTGCAGAATACCTATGTTAGTGTTACACTGCACAGCTTGAAATTATGTCCTAGTCAGTCCATGCATTTGAGCACGCATCACAAAGGTATTACACGGATACCTGTTATCCTATATATTTACAGACAGAAGGATGCAGTTAGACAGTGTAAGACAACTACATACACTGGGTTTTGGAACCGCATTTACATAGTTTCAAATGTTTTTCATTGATGAATAATTTGTCATTTGTAGCTAATGTAGTGTGTGTGTGTGTGAGAGAGAGAGAGAGAGAGAAAGAGAAAGAGAGAGAAAGGAAGGAAGAGGGAGGGTGACTCAAATTCATTAAATCAAATATTAATGTTTTGTGGGATACAAATAGTTATCAATAGAAATACAAAATAACTTCTGGTAACTATGCTTATGTAATAGTCTATATACCTTCATTCCAATAAAATCTATACTGAGGACATTTTCTCAAGCTGGAAAAAGTAGGAAGTTCTCCATCATTACCTTCTTATTAGTTTTCAACCTCTGTCTCTTTATCATGGTAACTCATTGCAGGATCCATAGGCCAGGTAGCTGAGTGAACCAACTTGCTGGTTTGTGACTGTTGTCAGAGCGCTCAGGCAGAATGAAGGAGCGTTCTAGACTAGCTACAGGATCCTTATTTGTTTCAAAACAAACATATGTAACTACTTATATACATAAATTGATGAATAAAGTGTAATTAAAGGATATCCAGTTAGTTCCTTATCATCATTGGATAAAAAAATGACAAGTACATTTTCTTCTTTCACATCCATTCAAGATCCAAGCTTATGCTGAGAGCCTTTAACCAGCTCATTCATACTATTCCTCAAAGGAAGTTAATGAGCCACTCCAAATGTGAACAGAAGAAAGAATTGACACTTGCAAGGGAATGTAATCCGCTGTCCTGGGGATAAGAGGTTTAAAGCCACAGCTCCAGCTGCGTACCTGATTCAGAAGGCTTTGGAAACGGAATGTTTTCACTATGCAACATGAGCAGCTTGATTTTGCAGCACTGATGAAACTACATCTATTATTATGACTATTGACTTTGTCTTTCTGTTTGTTTGGTTTGGCTTCCTTCGAACACACACACACACACACACACACACACACACACACACACACACACTCTTCTTTTGTTCTCTCCAACATTTTAAATTCATATTTTTTTATAAACAGAATCTAGTTAAAGTAGAATTGATTTGAAAGTTGTATGTTTAGCCCTCAAATATTCTTTTCAGATGAAATAAATCACGTTGTGTTTTGTTTAACAAGTTACTTGTATATTTAAGCTATTTTCTTATTTAAATGAACTGAAGTGTTCTAATACATCAATATATCTGCACTCTATTTACCACTGATCAGCAGATATGGGAATTCTGATTAGAATCATGATATCAAAAATGTCAGATTGAGTGGTTATGATCAAAATTCTGGAGGCCCCCCTCAACTTTTAGCATTTTGAGAGTTCTTATCCCAGTTAAAGCAAGGAGGATATAGATCTGAATGAAAAAGTACTTTGCTAATCCTGTGTCATTAAAGTTTGACCTTCAAGGAGGACAATTGTTTTCAAATTTTATTTTCCAATGACATTACTAATCACCAAACAAACTTTTATTTGATAAAATATTCCCCAATTATTAAGAATATTGTGCCAAGACCATCAGTGATGCAGCACAGTCTTTATTTATATAGAACATTAAATCATATAACTTAGAATTCTATAGCATTGTAAGCTTCAATCATGTTTTAAATCCCCCATTGATGGAAAAATAAACAAAAATAAAAATAGAACAGCTATTATGTACTTAATATAACATCAATCTATTTTTTTTAAATGGAGCCATGTATGTAAACTACTCACAGACAAAGTTGATCAGAGACTTTCACTAGGGACGTCAATTCATATTAAGAAATTGCAAGATATATTACACCTGCCAGAATGGCTAAGACCAAAACCCCAATTGGTAGCTCATACTGCATAGAATATGGAGTAAAGGCAACACTTCTCCATTGCTAGTTGGAGTGCAAGCTTTGGAAATCAATATTGAGATTTCTTTGAAAATTGGGAATCAACCTACCTCAAGACCCCGCTGTACCAATCTTGGGCATTTACCCAAAGAATGCGCAATCATACTACAAGGATTCTTGCTCAACTATGTTCATTAGTTGCTTTATTTAAAATATCCAGAAGCTGGAAATGATGCAGGTATTCCTTAACCAAAGATGGATAAAGGAAATATAGTACATTCACTCAATGGATTATTACTCAGCTGTTAAAATGACATCATGAAATCTTAAGACAAATGGATGAAACTATAAAAAATCATCCTTAGTGGGGTAACCCAAACAGAAAGACAAAAAAAAGTGTATATTAGCTGTAAGTAAAAGATAACCATGCTACAATCCACAGACCCAGGGAAAATAGGTAGCAAGGGGTACCCAAGTGTGGATGAATGGATCTCCCTGAAAAGGAAAAATAGAAGAGATGGCATATGGTCTAGGGGTGAGAAGGGTGTGGGGTTATGGGAGGGAGTACTAAAAGAGCTAACTGAGAAAGGAAGGTATGTGGGGTCAGGCAGAAACCTGGTACAAGGAAAACTCCCAGGAATCTACAAGGATAACCCCAGCTGAAAATTGTAGTAATTACAAATATGTAGCCTGAACTGGCCATCTCCTGTGACCAGGCAAGACTTCTTGTGGAGGGTTTGGGACAGCAACCCAGTCACATAGCCTTCCAGTTACAGTCTGTCCTGCCTATGGGATCTGCTGGGGTAAAGGTGGCACAGTGATTGTGGGAGTGGCCAACCAATGACTGGTCCAGCTTGATTACTATGCAACAAGAGTGAGCCACCCCTGACAATTCCTTAGGCAGGAAGACCCTGAGGTTGGATGGACCAGAGTCCTAAGATAGAACCAAATACAACTGGCAAAAAAAAAAAAAGTCAATGAAATGATTCCTGACATTCTGCTATTCTCATAGATTGGTGTCTAGCCCAATTGTCATCAGAGAGGCGTCATATAGCAACTGGTGGAAAAAGATACAGAGACTCACAGTCAAACATTAGACCGAGCTCAAGGAATACTGCAAAAAAAAGTGGGTAGGGGAAGGATTATAAGAGCCAGAAGGTTCAAGGACATTAAAAGAAGACCCACAGAATCAACTAAACTGGGTTCAAAGAATTCAAAGAGACTGAACCAACAACCAGGGAACTTGCATGGGACTGGCCTAGGCCCTCTGCATATATGTGACAGTTGCATAGCTTGTTCTTCTTGTGGTACTCCTAACAATGGGAACAGACACGGTCCCAGACTCTTTAATTGGCTTTTGAGACCTTATTCCTCATACGGGGTTGCCTTGCTCAGCCTTAATACAGGATAGATGCATAGCCTTATTACAACTTGATAAGTCGTTTTTTTTTTGGATATCTATGGGAGGTCTACTCATTTTTTTTCTACTAGAAATCAATAAGAAATGGATAGGAGGAAGGGAAGGCAGAGATAGGGAGGGGAGGGAGGAGTAACTGGGAGGAGAGGAAGGAAGAGAAACAGCAGTCAGAACATACAATTAATTTTTAATTAATTAATTAAAAAATAAAACTTTTTTTAGAAATAAAAGAAAGGAAAATGCAAGATATAGAAGTTTGGGGACACTCAGATAGATGGAGGAGGCATCAAACTTCTCGTTTTTCTTTCTGATCATAGCTTTCGTTAATAAGAACAAAGAGACCCATCCAACAGCACTCAGCAGCTCTGCATTATATTGCCGGGCAATTTCATAGTGCCATTTTTGCTTAATAGGAATGGACATGGAGTGGCCTTTTGATTTTTACATATAATAATTTAAAATTATTCTTTGAGAATGGCATACATGTATACAATATATTTTGATCACATTTACCTCCCACTCTACTCATCAAACTTCTCCAAATTCCCTCCTTCATATCTGTTTCCCAAAGTCATGTCTACCTTTTCTTTCTTCTTTAATAACAAACTAAGTCTAAATGCTGCTGCTCATATATGTAAAGAATGGGGCCAACTACTGGAATATGGTCAGGACACCATGGTCACATATCTAAAGAAAACCAACTCTTCCTTTCTTAGTAGCCCTTGACTACCAACAGCTTTGCCTTATTTATGCTGGAGATTTGACTGGCTTGGTCTTGTGCAGCTCTTATTCAGGCAACCTCAGCTGCCTGAATTCATGAACAGAGGCTGTGTCAAACAAAGTCAGACATTGCTTCACTCCAGTTCTCCTCGATCTGCTGCTCTTTCAGCCTTTCTTCCCTCTCTTCCAAGATGCTCCTTAAGCCACAAGGTGTTGGTGGGTAACTCAGAAGTCCCAGTTGTGGTCAAGAACTCTGAAGACACTTATCTGAACTTTGACCAGTGTTATGGTCTATGCTAAATGCTGTCTGCTGCACAAAGTTTCTCTGGTGAGAACGGAGGTCTACACTACTTTATGGGTATAAAGGTAGATATTTAAAAGGCCTATGTTCTAGTCTCTTTGACCCAGGAAAGTACTCTGCAGGCCATGAAAAGAAACCTAGACACCAATCCACATACAAAACCCTCAACCTACAATCTTTCCTGCCTTCAAATGTTGGGGCAATTGTAGCACAGAAGTAGAAGGAAATGCCAACCAAGTTTGGTTTAACTTGAGGCCTGTGCTGTGTAAGGAAGACCATGTCCTACACTGCCTGGATGGCCAGAAACGAGAGGCTGAAGAGCCCAGAGACTTAAGGTAAACCAACTACAATTCAAAAAATAAAAAAGTAAGTAATTAAATAAATATTTCCTAATGTTATTCTGTTTTTCTTATAGATTGCTACCTTACCCAGTCATGATTAGAGAGGCTTCCTCTAGCACCAGAGGGGAGCAGGTGCAGAGACCCACAGCAAAACAATTATATAGAGTATCTAAACCAGGGTTCTCTATCAGGTCCCTCCATAGAAAATGAGAAGGAAAAGACTGCAGGAATCAGAGGGGATAGAAAATACCAGAAGAACATGGCTCAACCAAATCAACTAAGCAGGACTCGTATGGGTTCACAGAGACTAAAGCTTCAAATATGGGCCTGCATGGGTCTGTAGCAGGTCCTCTGCACATATGTTGTGGCCGTTAGCTTGATGTTTTTTGAAAATCCTAACAGGTAACAGGTGTATCACTGACTCTTTTACCTATTCTTGGGACTCTTTTCCTCCTTGGGTTGCTTTGTCCAGTTTGACAGGAGGGCTTTTTCCTTGCCTTATTGTATCTTGTTTTGTGTGTTTGACTATAGTTTCTTGGAGATCTGCTCTTTTCTGAAGGTAAAATGGAGGGAGAGTGTGGATCTGTGGGAGAGAAGATGTAGGAAGAACCTAGGGATAGTGGAAGTAGGAAAAACTGTGGTCGGGGTATACTGTCTGAGAGACGAAGCTCTTTTCAATTTTCAAAAGGGTAGTCTAATACAGTTAGCAAAAAAGATGTAGGTTCTTGCCTAATGACTATGAGCATCCTGAACATTAGCTCTTGGTCATATTTATAGTACCAGACAACAGTTTTCACTTGTGAAACTGGCCTTAAATTGAATTAGAAAATCATTGTTACCCCCCCCATAATATTCATGCCAATAATGCACCCATGATAGGATAGATTGCTTTTAGAAACTAAGATATCTGTAAGTAGAAGAACATCAGCAGTTATTATCTGCCAAATAGAAATACAAATCCGTCAGCTTATTTTAACCTGTTTCCACAAGTAAAATTTTGCTGAATTCTAGCTATGCCATTTGATTACATTTTGCCTATAGCAGCTTCTCTGCTCTAACAGGAGAGCTTAATACTCGTGACAGGGCCATGCCTCCAACAAAATTCCAGGAAATTCATTATCTAGACCCTGTTTCCACAAATAAAATTTTGCTGGATCCTACCTATGCCATCTGATTACATTTTGCCTATAGCAGCTTTTCTGCTCTAACAGGAGAGCTTAATACTTGTGACAGAACTATGCCTCCAACAAAATTCTACAATATTCATTATCTAGATCTTCAAAAGTTTTGTAGACTCCTGTTATAAGGAGTTTTTTTTTTTTTTGAGATCTTAGCATGGAACAACAGAGCTATCTTTCTTTTGAAAATCCAGAAAAAATTTTCATCTACAGTACTGATTCCTTGTCTTTAACATGTGCAAGATTTAATATGATACTCTTGAGGATATTAAGGAAAATAATGCCAGACTGGAAGAATACTGATCTCTGAGACTCACAATCCCAAAATTTCTCTCTGCTGAAAGAAGGAGGATAATTTAAATTTTATTTAAGTTATAGTAATTACAGTACCTCCAATGTGTGACATTTTATATAACTTCAAGTGTTATTTCACAGTCTTTAGTATTAAACAATAAATCTTGATATGGCTTTTAGGATTAGAAGAACAGTGAACTATGTAAGTACCTATGCTGCATCTGGAAGATGGATGATATATTAGCGAGTCTTCATTCTTCTTCCTTACCTCATTTTTTCCTTATTCATCTTCTCATTTATTTCTTCTTGGCCAAAAAGGAAATCCACTTATCAAATCTATATTGCTGAAAAGTATGGTAAAAAGCATAACTCACCAAAATTAGACGTAGATGAAGTGGTTTCTTCCTCATCTCCAATTTGATTTTGATTTGTACCTTTATCCTCTTTCACATAGCAGAAATCTAGACAAATTTTAGACAATGAGTCCCATTAACTTAACATCTGACACGTCCCACGTGATTGCTAAAATGTATTGCAATTCATAAAATACAGCTCATTTTAAAAATGCTCAAAGTATAAATATAATGGTTCCATTACTATATGAAAGTGATCCTGAAATTGCTTCTTAGGACTCCTTTTTGTTATTTAGTCCTGCACAAAAATCTTCAAGCCAGAAGGATTCATTGAAATAGATTTGGAGTCAAAGTCAGTCTTCTATAAAAATACCAAGAACAAGTAGGGAAGTGCTAGCTATGGTACCCTTATCTATCCATTCAACACTACCTCCCCTCCCTCCCTCCCTCCCTCCCTCCCTCCCTCCCTCTCTCTCTCTCCCTCTCTCTCTCTTTCTCTCCCCTTTTGTTTTTTCCTTTGTTTCTTCCTTCCCTCTGTCTCCACCCTGCTCACATTTTCTCTCCCTCCATCACCACTAATAATGTGTTGAACTTGTAATAAGTTATGTAGAAGTTTTATTGACAATTCTATGGACACTCTCTTGATTCAGTTTTCATGTCTCTAAAGTAAAATTAATAATCCCTTTCAATCAACTGTTAAATGTGTTCAGTCTGAGAACATTTAGTAACTCTGACACACACATTTTCAATGTTAATGCTGCAGAATCTGATCTCCTTGTACTATAATCTACAGACAGCCTATATATTAACAGCTATTTAGTAATACTATGCATAAGTTATTTATAATTATACATTGTTCTTAAAACAGTTCACCTAAATAACATTTTAGAATAAATCCCATAAATACATATTTATTATTAATATTTCCCTTCGATAATATCATACAGGAAAGAGAATTTATAAAATCAGTTTGTCAAAATCCTGCTACCAATAAAAATTTACAAAAGTTTATGAATTGATTATACTTTTTGCATCCTAGGAAAGCAGTACTGGTCTTTATCTTCGTGTCTTGTTTTCTAGTCTAGATATAGTGACAATTGTGACTGCTTGGACCACTGTTCAGAATAATAAATCAGCTCCCTCATTCTAGGCAGTCAGATCTCAGCTATACATGAACAGATGAGCCAAGTCTCAGAAATGACTATATTGTTATTGATATCCTACATGACTGATCTATATCCATTCTAAAGATAATATTTTCAGATTAATATTTCTTAAATGGATAAAAAATGAGATTCTAAGATATTCTCACACATTATTAGGAAATGCTTTCAAAATCAACTTCTACATTTTTTTTCTGTCAGAGATATATGACAATGGATGAAAAGATGATTCAGAAATTAACTGCAATAGTTGCTATTCCAGAGAACCTGGGGTTGAGTCCCAATACCTAAACTGGGCCTCACAACCTTCTATAACTTCAGTTTTAGGGGAGCTGACACAACCTATTCTGGCACCAGAAAAGACACAATAGACAAATATGCATGCAGACAAAACACTCCTATACATAAAATAATAACAAATGCTTTTTAAAGGATACATAAAATGAAAGATCTATAAAATTATTGCCCCTAATTCAATTTTAATGATATATTCAATGTCTGGTTTTAGGCAAAATGGTGTCCTTCAAAAACTGTATGGTGGTTCCTTGTGCTATGCTTAAAGAAACATTTTCTTAAATAACTAAAGGAGTCAACATCCAAAATGCTATTTCCCAAAAGGGTTTCACATACTGTAACAGTGAAATTCCTGAGACTATGTGTCTTGCCATTTTTCTTCTTTGGGTCATTTGCATGAGAAGTCTTTCGCTCTTTGTTGAAATGTTTTACAATAAGAGGGAAGAAAATGTAATTGAAAACAGTGACTCTGAGAGATCCAAGTGTGATCTGTAATCAACAGACTGGACAGTTGTTTGCTATAACAGACCAAAAAGCTAGAGCTTCTTGGGGCAGCTGAAAACAACTCAATATGGAAAGAGATTGAAAAGACTGTGCCATGTTTGATTACTTCTGAAAGTTCATCTGCTGTGAATTTCAGGAGACCAAGAGAATCGAAATAGGATAGGAGGAAGTCCAAGTATCTTTACTTGTGGATGATTTGACAGTATACATACAGGATCTTAAAAATCCACTCAGAAAGTGCTACAGTACAGGATAAAAACTAATACACAATAATCAGTAGTCTCTCGAATACAAGTCACAAACAGACCGAAAATGAAATCAGGGAAACACACACTTAAAAATAATCTCAAAAATATCTTGAGGTAATTCTAACCAAGTAAGTGAAATATTTGTGTGATGCAAACTGACATTGTAGAAAGAAATGGAAGAAGACATCAGAAGATATAAAGATCTGCCATGCCAGTAGATTGATAGGTTTAACATAGTAAAAGTGACAACCCCACCAAAAGCAATCTACAGATTCAATACCCATGAAAAGTGCAACACGGTTATTCAGAGATAGTTAAAGTCCAGTTTTTAGCTTCATATGGAAACACACACATACACACACAAAGAACAACCAGGATAGATGGAACAATCCTGAACAATAAAACACACACACAAAAAAAAAACAACCAAGACAGATGGAACAATCCTGAACAATAAAACACACACACACACACACACACACACACACACAGAACAACCAGGACAGATGGAACAATCCTGAACAATAAAATGCATGCGTGCACGCACACACACACACACAGGCACAGACACACACAAACACAAAAACCAACCAGGATATATGGAACAATTCTGGACAATAAAGAACTTCTTGAGTTCTCAGCATCCCAGATTTCAAGTTGTACTACAGAGCTATAGTAATAAATACTATGGTGTAAGCATAAAGGCCAGCATTGATGGATGGAATCAAATTGAAGACCAGACATAAGTCCACACACATATTGATAACTGATGTTTTTTGTAAAGAAGCCAGAGATATACACTGGAAAGTGGTAAAATTTTCAACAAATGGTGCAGGTCAAACTGGATGACTCTGTGTAGAACAATCAAAACAGATCCATCCTTACCACACTGCAAAAAACTCAAATCCAAATGGAGGAAAGACCTTTGCATAAAATCAGATGCACTGAGCTTGGTATAAAATAAAGTGGGTAATAGCCTTGAACTTATTATCACAGCAAAAGACTTTCTGAACAGAACACCACTAACACAGGCACTAAGATCAACAATTAATAAATGGGACCTGGTGACACTAAAACTTCTGTACATAAAAGGACACCAACATTTGGACAAAGTGGCAGCCTACAGGATGGGAAAAGGTTTTAACTAACTACATATCTGATAGAGGACTAATATCTAAGATATATACAGAACTCAAAAAACTGGAAATCAAGAAAACAGATAACATAATTCAAAACTTGAGTACTGTTGTCAGAGGCCACTCGTTCGTTTTCAGCTGCCCAGACATGAAATAATCACTTATAAACCCTATTGTTTGCAATACTGTTTGGCCAATAGCTTAAGCATATTTCTAGCTAGCTCTTATATTCTAAACTAATCCATCTCCATTAATCTGTGCATCACCACGAGGTTGTGGCCTACTGACAAAGTTTTGGCAGCTCCAGCAGAGGCGTCTGTCTCTGGTGGCAGCTACATGGCTTCTCCCTAACTCTGCCTACTCTCTCCTCCTCTTTCCGCTTGGAAATCCTGACTTGCCTATTCTGCTAGGCCACTGGCTGAAACAGTTTTATTCATTAACCAATAAAAGCAAAACATAGACAGAAGAATTTCTCACACCAGAGTACAGTTATAAACAGAAAATTCTCAAAAAGAAAACTCTAGTGGCTGGGAAACACAAAGAAATGTTCCATATTTAATCAGCAAGCATTTACAAATCAAAACTACTTTAAGATTTCTTCTTACATTATCAGAATAGCAAAGATCATCAAAAAGACAACAGCTCATCTGTTGATAGTGGGACTTCAAATATGCCCAGCTACAATGAAAATAAGTGTGATGGTTATTCATTTAGCTGAGAATAGATCTACCTCAAAATCTGGCAATGCTAATTTTTTGAGATTTCTCCATACTGATATCCAAAGGGGTTGTACCCGCTTGCATTCCCACCAGCAATGCAGAAGTGTTCCCTTTACCCCACAACATCTCCAGCATAAGTTCTCATTAGTGTTTTTGATCTTGGCCATTCTTATAGGTGTAGGATGGAATCTCAGAGTTGTCTTGATTTGCATTTCTCTGATGGCTAAGGATGTTGAGCATTTCCTTAATTGTCTTTCAGCCATTTTAGATTTCTCTGTTGAGAGTTCTTTGTTTAGGTCTGTACTCCAGTTTTTTATTGGATTATTTGTTCTTTTGATGATCAATTTCTTGAGTTCTTTGTATATTTTGTAGAGCAGATCTCTGTCTGATGTGGGGTTGGTGAAGATCTTTTCCCATTCTGTGGAAACAATCTTCCACAAGACCCAGCAATACCACTTTTGGGTATACATCCAAAGGATGCTCAATCATGCCACAAGGACATGTGCTCAACTATGTTCATAGCAGCTTTGTTTGTCATAGCCAGAACCTGGAAACAATCTAAATTCCCCTCGACTGAAGAATGGATAAGGAAAATGTTGTACATTTACACAATGGAGTACTGCACAGCAGAAAAAATAACGACATCTTGAATTTTGTAGGAAAATGGATGAAGCTAGAAAACCTAGACCCAGAAAGACAATTATCACATGTACCCACTCATAGGTGGTTTTTAAACATAAAACAAAGAAAACCAGCCTACAATCCACAATCCCAGAGAATTTAGACAAAAATGAGGACACTAAGAGAGATTTACATTGATATAATCTACATGAGAAGTAGAAACAGGCAAGATCTCCTGAGTAAATTGGGAGCATGGGGACTTTGGGGGAGGGTTGAAGGGGTGAGGGGAAAAGCAGGGAGGGGAGCAGAGAAAAATGTAGACCTGAATAAAAATCAATTAAAAAATAAGCAATGAATTTTCTTGCAGTAATCGTTAAAGTTTCCAGGAAGAAGATGGGGCCCCACAACAACAATGCCACCTCGTTAATATGATGTCATGATGCTGGTATGCTACTATAAGACCTGTTTTGGTAACAGCTGCTCAAGATGATTCCACCTTGGTGAGCTCAACTGGTGTACTTTTTTTATAACGTTCTGGCCAGAACTCCAAATAAGAACCTCAGAAATACCCTACCAAATACTCAGAGACTATTTGCAGTTATACCAGACAGTAATCTTGAAACTATGCATCCTTTTACTTTCACAGGATCCCATAGAAAGAATATCGCCCCCATTGCAGCTTGAAGTGATTCTAGAAGACACTGTCCCCTTCCCCAACAAAGTTTGTCCTCAGGGTTAGGGACATCATTTAGGGGTTGATTACAATTAGTATAGGATTGGGGGTTGGGGGAAAATTATGTAGGATCAGGGATTTCTTTGAAAAATAAGTGGGGGAATTGAATGGGATAACAATTATAACTCATTCTAATAATAATAGTGAGTAATAGAGTGAATACCTGTGAGCTATTATTTATAGGCAATTTATATTGGTATAGATTCTTGTATATTGATACAAGCTTAAATTATATTGAACATATTCCTATTTTCATCTACAATATTTGTACACCTAGGCAAAGTTATTTTGTATATTGTGTGCATGCATGTGTCTACCTCTGTTTAAGACATTTTGTATGTTAATATAATTTGGGGATATTATTATCATATTGCAATATATATTTCTACCTCTGATCAAGATATTTATACATTGTTTACATTTTTGAGATCATTGTTCTCATTTGTTTCACAGTTGTTTAAAGATTGTTTAAATTTCTAATATATTTGTTCTTATTGTATATAACTTTGTATTAGGCTTAGAAGTTTCTTGTTTAAACAAAAGGGGGTGGTGCTCTAGGAATTCCTACTATCAGTAGCCTTTAAATTACCTGCCCATTTGGGCATGGCCTCTTATACTATATACACGAATGTAAACGCACATCCAACCTCTTTTTCTAGCTACAGGATTAGGTTGCTGTTCCCCATTCCAGCAGACGATTGTGATCTGTGTATCTACCCCTAAATAAACAACCCTCGATTACACTCAATTCTGAGCTAGCATGGGATTTATTAAGCATCCTTCTTCGCAGGATGGAACACCAAAATGTTGTGGGATCTTTTACTCTTTGTCTATTTGAGGGGCCCACCACCCAGCTCCAAAATAAATCACATACACAGGCTTATTCTTAGTTATGAACGCCCAGCTGAGGGTTAGCTTGTTTCAAGCCAGCTTTTCTTAAATTATCACGACCACCTTTTGCCTCTGGGCTTTTATCTGTCTCTATTTTTGTGTACCTTACTTTATTTATTTCACTGTGGCTGGTCCCTGGTATCCTCCTCTCGTTCTCTTGCTCTTCATCCCCCCATTTATTTATCCTCTCTGCCTGCTAACCCTACATATCCTTGCTCCTGCCTCACTATTGGCCATTTAGCTCTTTATTAGGACCATCAGGTGTTTTAGACAGGCACAGTAACACAGCATCACAGAGTTAAATAGATGTAGTGTAAATAAAAGTTACACACCTAAAAAATCATATGACCCATCAGAGATTAGATTCAGAGTAAGGGTCTAAGGGAGATAGAACTCCTAAGGAAGATAGAATAGATAGTTATGGATGGACAGGGGAATAGTTACTAGAACGGGAGGTAGTCATATTAAATAGAGCTTATTTAAAAAATAATAAAGTAGTATAATTACCAGCCCTCTACAATTTGTATTTGTGATTGCATCCCCATCTTTCATTTAGTGGAATGACTGATTATCAACTATGAATTTTAAATTGTTTCCTTTATATGTTATCTTTTTGTTGTTATTTTGTTTTGGTATATATCAGTTGACAAATTTCATTCTGTATAAAAGTGTCTTCAAAGATACGTTTATTGTCTTGAAATTGTCATATATATTATATTATGTGCATTATATATATAATATTAAAGATGGGGAGAAAACTGAAAAGCAGATTTAAATTTTTAAAAGAATAAAAGTGTTTAAAGAGAAAATAGTATTTGAGTATCAAAATCTGTTGCTCATATTACAAATTATATTTACTAGAATCTGGCTACCCATAATATACCAAGCAGTATGAATGAATGACCATTAAAAGAAAATATAAGTAGCACTATCATTGAGTAGTAATTCCATATATATGAAATCTTGTTTACCATAGGATTTCTCTGTCACTGACATTAAAATAAAGACAATTTCAAGATTGTTTACAGATTTTCATATTACTTGCAAATTCATGGAAATTAAATTAGTCATTATTTAAAGAAAATATTTAGCATCACCCAAAGCTGCTACATATTTTGAGCTGGTGTCCACTCTCCAGCAATCACCTACTGAACAGTCACATTAGACAAAAGATAATTATCTTCTACAATAGACTGAAAAGATTTGGGAATAGTGACTTTCAAGTACTATACAAATGAGATAAATCCAACTAAACCCAAATTCTACTGAAATTAATTTTAAAATCCTATTCAAGCCAACATAACTTCCTCTCAAATGTCCAGCTCTGTCAAATTCTGACACTTGGGTCTTCATCAAACATTATTTTTTCAGTATTAAATGTGCTTCACAAATGAAAACATGTACATATTGTATCCAATCAATTACATTTGTATAGATTTTGTTACATAGCAAAATTTTGTTTCTTTGCTATAATTGATTTTGTTGTTCAGTTTTATTTTAATTGTATTTAGAATGAGTTTAAATCATATAAATAAATTATTACAGATCTTTAAAATTAAAATTGTCAATTATCAATTATTTGCAAACTCTTTTTGCAGGTGGTTCTTAATAAAATTTAGGAGCCATGAAATTTAAGATTTGAAAGTATTTACAGTCTATCTACTCATTAAGCAGCCTGCCACTCTTATTAGCTGGAATATTCAGGGCTCTGGTCATATTGGTATTTTACTCAAAATTGACTGTCAGTACTATTAATATTGCCCTTGATATGCTCATAATCAATGACTTTTAGTAAGTTAATGAATTAGTTAATTTTACAAGCCTACCACAGTTCCCCCTTCCTCCTCTTCTCTGGTTAACTCCTCCCAACTCTCTTCTATCCCTGTCCCCATCCACTCCTGCTCCTTCTCCATTCTGAAGAGGTAAAGCATCCCATGGCAGTCAAGAAAGCATGGTGTATCAAGTTGAGGAAAGACCAAGCTCCTCCCCCTTGCATCAAGGTTGAGCAAGGTATCTACCTTAGGGGACAGATTCCAAAGAGCCAGATCATGTGTCAGGGACAGGTCCTGGTTCCACTTCTATGAGCTTCACAATCAGACCAAACTATTCAACTGTCACCCAGATGCAGAGGGCTTTAGGAGGTTACTCCCATCCAGGCTCCCTAACTGTTTCTCAAGAGTCCATGACTTCCTACAATCTCAGGTCAGCTGTCTCTGTGGCTTTACCTGTTATGATCTTGATACCCCTTGCTCATATAATCCTCATCCCTCATTTCAACTGGACTCCTGGAGCTCAGCCAGTGCATGGCTGTGGATCTCTGCCTCTTATTCCATCAGTTACTGGATGAAGGTTCTATGATGACAATTAGGGTAGTCACCAATATAATTAGAGCAGAAGGCCAGTTCAGGCCTTCTTCACTATGGCTAGGAGTTGATAAGGAAACAGTCTACCTCAAGAACCAATAATACCACTTTCGTGTACCAAAGAAGCTCAATCATACCACAAAGACCAGTACTCAGTTATGTTCATAGCAGCATTATTTGTCATATCCAAAACATGGAAACAACTTAAATGCCCATCAACTGAAGAGTGGATAAAGAAGCTGTGGTACATTTACCCAATGGAGTACTACACAATGGGGAAAAATAGTGACATCTTGAAATTTGTGGGCAAATGGATGGATCTAGAAAATATTATATTGAGTGAGGTAACCCAGACTCAGAAAAACAAATATAATATGTACTCACTCATAAGTGGCTTTTAGACATAAAACAAAGAAAAACCAACCTAAAATTAACAATCCCAGAGAATCTAGACAACAAAGAGTACCCTAACAAAGACATACATGGATCTAATCCACATGGGCAGTAGAAAAAGGCAAGATCTCCTGAGTAAATTGGGAGCATAGGATCATGGGAAAAGGTAGAAAGGGAGGGGAAAGAGGAGAGGGGAATAGAGAAAAATATATAGCTCAATAAAAATAATTTAAAAAAGAATTGTGTTGGTAGCCCCTGAGCAGCTAGGTAACAAGATCCTAAGAGAATCTCCTTGAGAAGTGGAAATAGATGAGATCTCCTCAGTAAACTGGGATCTCAACTAAAAATTGTGTGGCAAATGATGGGAGGAGGAGGAGAAGAAGAAGAAGAAGAAGAAGAAGAAGAAGAAGAAGAAGAAGAAGAAGAAGAAGAAGAAGAAGAAGAAGAAGAAAAAAAAGAAGAAGAAGAAAAAGAAGAAGAAAAGGAGGAGAAAGAAAAACTCTTGTTAGTTCTTACTAGAAAAAAGTTTGACACTTGTAAATAAATTATACTCCAATAAGAATGAAAGAAAATATAATCTTATTTGCGAATATTATTTAGTTACTGAGTTTATGTGCTGAATTTTCAGAATCAATGCAAGCAGGAAAACTTTTATCTCCATACTGAAGAAAGATTTAATTTGGAATTTTAAAGAAGAAATCTTAAATGCTAGCAATATGTTTCTGATGCCCAATTATACAAGAACTCCATAGATACTCATAGAGCTTTTTAACACATACATGCAAACTTTAGTAGGGGAAGAAAAAGAACAATGGGATATGTTCTCTAGTGTTGCTTGCCAAAGAATCAATGGTCTGTGACTAACAATTTTTAGAACAACCTTCCAAATCTTCCACAGGAACACACTCGATGGAAACGTTTCCCTTTTGGAAATCTATAAAGTGTGAGTAATGAGGGCCTGGGGAAATAGCAAAGAGGCTGAGAGTATGCATTGCTCTTTCATAGTATGAGAATTTGGTTCCCAGTACAAGCTTCGGGGCATCAGATGCTCCTGGTATCCATGGACACTGATGTTCAGGTGTATTTATCCACAAAGGCACACAAACATATATACAGAATTTAAAATCAGTAAAAATTCCTGGTAATGAAATGTTACTTGTCTGTTACCTAGTTTTCAGAAGAAATATTGCTTAAACAAATCTGAGGTTTTAAAAATGTGTGTGTGTGTGTGTGTGTGTGTGTGTGTGTGTGTGTGTGTGTGTGTATTAAATGTGTTCAGGTGTTCACAGAGGCCAGAAGTGGGCATTGGATCCCTTAGAGCTCCATAGGTGGTTGTGAGCTACCTGATGTGAGGGGTGGTCATAGAATTATTATCTTCTGAATGAAGAGGAAGCATTCTTTGCCATTGAGCTATTTCTCCAGACCCCAAACTGAGGCCTGTCTAACTGTGGGAGTGAGTCTTAGGAAGCCAATCCAGAGCAATATGCTAATTCAATCATGATATCTTAAAGATAAGGTTTTTAAAGTGCCCCTAAAGATTAAATTGTCTTGACTACCACAAAAGCCAGCTGAGAACTCACAATGCCTACAAAATGTCTCAGTAAAAGGACCCCTCATAAGCAAAAAGACTGATCAATCAGAACTCTTTTTTGCATGCTCTCCCACCTAGTAACACCTTTTCTTATATCCAACTTCTTTTGTTTTAAAGGCAAGATATTTTTAAATTAGTTGTGTATTTTCCATAGGTCCCCCCACATCACTCATCCTGCCCCCGCCCGGCCCAGCCAACCCCCATCCACTCCTACCAACCGGTAAAGGCTTCCATGTTGATACAACAAAGTCTGGCACATTAAGTTGAGGCAGGACCAGGCCCCTGTGCCATGCATTAAAGCAGAGCATGGCATCCCACCATAGGGAGTGGGTTTCAAAAAGCTAGCTCATGCACCAGGGATAGATCCTGGTCCTACTGCCAAGGGCCCCTCAGATAATCCAAGATTATCTCCCACATATGGAGGGCCTAATTTCGTCCCACGGAAGCTCCACAGCTGTAGGTCTAGAGTTCATGGGTTTCCATGAGCTTAGTTCGTCTGTCTCTGTAGATTTCTCCATTATGATCTTGACCTTCCTTGCTCATATATTCCCTCCTTCCTTTTTTCAATTGGTTTCCCAGAGGTTAGCCTGGTGCTTGGTTGTAGATCTCTGCATCTGGTTCCTTCAATGACTGGATGAAGACTCTATGATAATAGTTGGGATATTCACCAGTCTAAGGGGAAGACTAGTTTGTGTACCTGCCACACTATTGCCAGGAGTCTCAGCTGGGTTCATCTGACAGAAGGCTGATCTTGAAAATATATAAAGAATACAAGAAAATAGACATCAAAATACAAAATAACCCAATTTAAAAGATGGGGTACAGAACTAAACAGAGAATTCTCTGCAGAAGAATATCAAATGGCCTGAAAGACAATTAAGGAATTGCTCAATCAGAAAAATGCATTCAAAACTACTCTGGGGATACCATCTTATCCCTGTCCTAATGGCTAAGATGACAATTTATGCTAGAAAGGATGTGGTGTCAGAGGAACAACCTCTCCTGCTGGCGGGAATAAAACCTGGTACAGTTAGGTTTGCAAACCAGAATGGTGGTTTCTCAGCCAATTTGGAAACAATCTACCTGAAGACCCAGCAATACCACTCCTGAGTATATCCCAAAGTTTACTCAATCATACCACAAGGACATCTGCTCAACAATGTTCATAGCAGCATTAGTCATAATAGCCAAGACCTGGAAACAACCTAAATGCCCTTCAGCTGAAGAATGGATAAAGTAAATGTGGGACATTTACAAAATGGCATACTACTCAAGCTGTAAAAAACAATGACATCATGGAATTTGCAGGCTAGTGGATGGAACTAGAAAACAACAACAACAACAACATTCCGAGTGAGGTAACCCAGACTCAGAAAGACAAACACCATAGGTACCACTCACTCATAAGTGGATATTAGACATACAGGAAAGGATAACCAGGCTACAATTCACAGATTGAGAGAAGCTGGGTAACAAGGAAGACCCTAACTCCTTAATATGTCACCCAAGTTCTACATCTTCTGGCTTCCACTGTTCTTTTTATCTTTCAGTTTTTCACATTCCACCTTAAATTCTATGGACCACCTATTTCAAACTCCTTCTAACACATATACTTCCTCCTTACATACCACTCTTCTTCATGCAATATTCTGGTTTCTACATTCTGTTTGACTGTACTTCGCTTAATCTCACCTACAGAGAATTTCTTAGTTTGGTGATCAATGTCCTACTATTTTTTTTACCTCTATCCAGATTATTTTGACATACTTGTTGATACACTTTTCCCGTTCTTCCTAATTTAATTGTCTGAATCCCTGGATAATTTATACTCTCTGTGGATACTGAAAGCTCTATTGTCTTAAGCAACAAACCCTTTAAAGATTATCTTTTATTTCCAAATATATGAAAAACAATACCCAAAGAACACGTGAATGGGGGAATATGTAGACCAATAATTAAATGAAAGAAAATAGAAAACTGGGTACTAGTTATATTTCCTGCAATCACCATGCTTTTTTTCTATATAGTGAGATATTTTAAAATTACAGAGATGAAGTTTTATTTTAGATACTTTGCAATTTTAATTCAACCAATCTTTTATAATTATTATTTTCCATTTTTTGTCTTCATGTCCTTTAGTTCCCCACTTCAATATTCAGAATGCCAATTTAATTGTTTGTAATATCATAATAAGAATATGCATAGCAAACAAATTATGTTTTTGTAAATTTGAAATGATCATATAAAACTATTGGTTTTTTTTTTACCATTAATGTTGCAAAGCAGTTGCTTGTTTCATCCAGACAGTATTTACATTACTAACGACAGTTTAGAGATGGTTATTTCTTTTAAAAAACATAAACATGACTTACAGAGTAATACTAATTGAATAAGCAGAATATGTTGTGAATGTTAAATTATTCTGAATTTGACTTTAATTTAAACATACTTTATCTTTTGTTTAATTTACACTTTCTAGTACAGAGGCTTAAGGTGAAATATCATTTTATTATTTTTATAATGTATCTTAAAAATAACATTTCAGTTTGATTTTCAATTGAAAACTCCTCTTTCTAACACCAAAAGTACTAAATGGGAAACACCACAAAAGAAGAAATGAAAAAGAGGACAAAGGTGTGTGTTTGAACATGTATCATGAAAATTGTAGTGTTCAATTCATGACCTGTATTCTACATCTCCCCTAAAACTATAGCTTGACTTCAAAGCTTGTCACTATGAATTAAATTCATGTCACTGACAATCAAAACTGTCATAATTAACTTAATTACCCTAAAATTAAAAACACATATTGAACATAACTTACTCACAAATTCTACTGTCTATAACTCAGTATTATATATAAAATATATATAACCTGATGAAGACTTTTATACAATTGTAAGTTTCTAGTATGTCAACCATGTCCTCGATTTTAGAATAAACATATTCTTATGATTGCATATATGTCCTAGTTATTGTTCTATTGCTGTGAAGAAGCACCATGACCAAGTCAACTCTTATAAAAGAAGACATTTAATTGGGAGATTGCTTACAGACTTTAGAGATTTAGTCCATGACCTTCATGGAAGGAAGCAAACAGTAATGAATCTGGAGCAGCAACTGAGATTTTTTATCATAATTCACAGATGGCAGTAGGAGTCAGAGAGAGGGTGGAGGGAGAGGGAGAGAAAGTGTAAGAGGTAGAGGGAGAGAGAAGGATGGTGGGAAGGGGAGGGAGAAAGGGAGAGGGAGAGAGAGAGATGGAAGAAGAGAAGAGAGAGTTTGGACAGTGTTTTGTTTGTTCCTCCACTTCTACCTATTTTTTCTCTTCTTTTCAACTTTTTATTTTGCCTAAATTTTATATTCTTTCTTCTTCATGAAATACTTCCCTGACTTCTTCACCCTTCTCCCCATGGTGCTAACAACATTTTAGCTGATTTTATATTTGTTATATGCAGTTACTGAGAGTGACTCTCTTAATGGATTATGTGAAACATTTTTTGTTCACAGTCGTATTTCCACCACCTCGGATACAACTTTGACAAATGTTTTTCCTACATGGAATAAATAACTAATTCCCGAGTCCCTAGAGTATAAGGTAGACAAATTTAGGTAAGATTTATAAAGGCAAATACCTGTATTAACATTATAATATACAATAGAAGTATGAAAACAGAAAAAGAAGTTTCAGAAAGAAGAGCTATCTGTTGTAATCTACTTTATGGTATTCCAATATAACTTTTATCATAAGTTCCCAGAGGTTTCATTGTTCTCGTTTTATTGAGGCTTGGGATCCAAGATGATTAGATAGCTGCTCCCTAGTACTAGACTGCTAAACTAGATCTAATTAACTCCAAACCTCACCATCTTTCCATCATTCGATGATAGACCTACTACAGTGCAGGTACACAGCCTTTGGTTCTTTCTCATATGTGTGTGTGTGTGTGTGTGTGTGTGTATGTGTGTGTGTGTGTGTGTGTGTGTGTGTGTGTGTGTATGTATATATTCAGTTTGCCTCTGGGCTGTCATGTCTGAAGGTTCCCTGGTTTACAAGGTCTGCAAGTTGAAACCTATCTTGGGCTCCTAACTTTCTTAATTATGTTCTCCCATGAGTCTAGTCACAGTTTCAATCCTTGGGCAATTGTTACTCTCACTCTTACAATATGCCAGATGTTATCTCATTTCAATTATGCCCACACACTGCAGGTGCAAATTGGAGGCCGACACTGAGCAAATTTGGACCTACGTCTGTGTGTATTTTCATTCCATCTATGTGATTGGCCCAGTGTAAATCATTTTCTTGACTGTTATCATGATTTCCTCCTGCGTAGCTGAATTTTGAAATTTTCTAAAATTGAAAATATGTTTCATATTTTATAGAATTAAAAAAGAACTTCATCACGTAGGTACATATCATTTCCCAGACAGTAACAAAAACAATTAACCTTGCACATTTTGTTCAAATAAATAGAGTATGTATAATCATTATGTGACTTTCTGAAAAAGAGAATGGTCATAATACATCATAAATCTATAAGCAAGTTGATCTCTATAACTTTGTAGTTACTCTTCATTATTTTGAGGTCTGAGATACCTGTACACTTATTTGTAAATGTTTTTCTATTCACTGTTGCATGCTAATTTGTCTAAAAATGTAAAACTTATAAGTATTTCCACTGGTGTACACTGACCTGAGAAAGAACCCAATGAAAATGAAAAAAATCCGCAAAAAGTCTCTATTTAAAAAATTTAGAATTTTTAAATTTAGAATACAGTCAGGCTACCCTTTGTAGCATTTGAGCAGGTATCATGTTTCACTAAATCTCAGATATAGTCAGTTGTGCAATATTTCAATTAGTACTACAAAATAACTAAAATCACTGCATATTACAACCTAGTGTAGTATTTGTTCATTAGATGAGTAGATATTATAGACCCAACTAAGATTTTCATTTATTTTATAATAAATAGAAAATATTAGATGAGTAAGTTGGTGAGGGTGCTCATAAAAATTATTTTACATTCATTTTGGCTCATTCAAAACACAAAATTTCCAGTTACTCTATTTGAACTCAGAATAATATCTCCTAAAACATCAAAAGAATTATTGATAAAATAATATTGAATTCTATAAAGAATCCTCCACTTGAGTCTCCAGGCTATGTTTTAAGTCAGTTGTTTCAGTTCTGTGTACTTGATTTTGTTGTTTCCTTGAACTTCTGAGAGAAATTTATGGAACATCTATTGCAGCAATTTGAAGTGGTTTTTTTTTAACTCAAGAGGTTTTCAAATGTTCTATCGCTCTTTAAGGGTCAGGGGTTTGTTTGCAGAAGGGTGGCAGAACTGGTCAGCCCCATTAAGATACTTGTTGATTATGGATGAATTTGGGTCAAAATAAGCCCTTACCCTTTTATTTCCTTCAGAGAGAAGGAATTGCCACAAAGAAGCCAGTTTCCATACTTTAGATGGAGACACCATCCTCTTATCAGGGAAGAAAATGGAGACAGAGGGCTCTTTTCAAACAGACTTGATAGAAATGAATCCTTTTTTTTTTTTCGCTTGGAAATTCTAAAATAACAGTATTTTAGAAAACTGAAAACACACACACACATGCACCATATACACACAGTCACACACATGCACCACAGACACACACAATAAATATGCTTTCTAAAATAAGAAAGACTCAGGGACATGAATAGCAATCTATGAATTCTTTGCCTCACACAATGATTGTATTCAATATCGGGTACCATCTTCCTCCTGTACAAACACAAGCTTTACCCGAGCATGAATTTCGAAACCATACATTTTCTTTTTTGGATTAGCAGCTTATTGACAGCACCTCTAGTTATCTAGAGCCTGTATCTCCTCAGGTATAGGAGACATGTCTGTCTCCCCTTCCTTCCTTCCTCATAATATATTTTAATTTCTCAGCCTAGATAGTTGAAAAAGTATCTACTAAGTTCTCTTTCAAACAGAAGGAAGCTCATAGATAACACTCTCTGGTTGCTTATCAATTGCAAACTAGTCACTGTGACAGATGATTTATATTGACTTTTTACAAATTTAAACCACAAAATCAATTTGTGATTCTATTATAAAAGGACAAAACTAACAGTACATTTTATTTAGTCTGAAAAAAGTTATCCCAAAACATGAAGCATTAGAGTTTATATACAACTGAAATTTTAGATATACGGCTGAGTTTCCTCCCAGAATGTTCAATTCCATGTTGATTAGGTCACCTGCTACAGATGTCCTTCTCTTTTATTTCTTATGCTTTTATCTCCTCTTGGGAACTACTTCCTTTATCATCAAGACCCCACTTTATGCTTATGCTTATTTAAATGCAAATAATCCAGTGTTACATTTTATGTTTGATGTCTGTTGTCACATTAAATGATTATGTGCTACTCCTGGGTGGGGGGAAGCCCTAATTAATAAAATCCTTTGAGTCTGACAGAGCAGATTTCTTGATCACAGTCAGAATTTAAAGCTTTGACTAGACAAGAAAAATGAAAGACAAAGATCCATTTGGCGACTCTCTTAATGTTTTCCTAGCGAAGTAACGTGTTATATAGGACACACCAATCACTATGATGGAGGTAGAAGAGGCATTGTTAATTTTGCTAAATAACCACCACCACGATGCTATTCTTGGTCATGAGAGAACAAATGACTTACTTTCAGCAGCTGACTTCACTTTTGAAAGGAAAAACAAATGTCTTTAGAGTATACATGCCTGCAATATTTTAGGAGTTGATTGACATGGAACCTATCTTAAGTTTAAAGATGATGGGATTATGTGCAATGGTTCTTTACATATAAGTAAAAATGCAGACACGCTTGTATTTAAAAAGGTCTGCCATGGTGCACACATGTAATTTCAATATTTAGGAGGCTGAAGCAGAAAGATTATATGTTTGAAGATGGCATGTATCAAAACAAACAAACATACACATGATCATATCCATGCATTGTATGAGTTACATATGTTACTGAATGCAACCAAACTAACTTTATCAGACCATAAGGAAAGGAAATCTAGATCTCTATATTTGTTTTCTTTTTCTAAAAGGCTTACTAATCTTCTTCTAGTCTCCCTCTCTCTCTGCCCCTTCTGTGTATGCATATTTCCATACACATAAGCAAACATGATTATATATGTACGCATACACTTGGTTGCAGGATATTGAATCCTATGTGAGCTGGATCCTTCCAGTAACACTAGTAGTCCACTTTTCTCTTCTATGGAAGAATTATTGCTATGTTTTTCTAATATGATAATTAAGTATATTATTATAAATTTCATTAATGTTTTAAATATTGCCTTTGGAACTATAAAAGACACAGAAGGCTGAGATAAAGCAAACCTGAGTTAGGACTATGGAATTAGTAATTTATAAACTCAGTACATGGTATCAACTGTGTTTTGCTTTATTTTTTTCCCTAAAAGTTGAGTTTTTAAAAAATGTAGTTAATTGGGTGTTTCATTACTTAAGGTTTTATTGCTTATAAATAATGGTACCATAAGAATACACAAATTATTCAGCAAATAGAAAGTATAATTATTTTATGCCTCATTGGAAGATAGAAGTATCAAGCAAGGTCCCCAGGGATTGGAATGTGCTTTGATATTCTTATTCAATATATTCATTAAACAGTGAGTAGAAAATATAAATGAGTGTACAACCAAAACTCTAATAGAAAATGTTGAAAGTGAAAGATAATAAATCAGCTTGATCAAAATTACAGATGGATAGGGACAGCTGGGGAAATTATTCAGATGAGAAAGAGATGAGTGTTAATGGAAAGAATAGCGAGATAAAGGATTTGAAGGAAAATTATACACAGCATAAGAAGTTGAGATGCATCAGAAGTAATGACCAAGAACCCATAGATGCATCTATGGGTTTTTTCATCTATGAAAAGCATAAATGAAAAAAGTTCTGAGACCAGTGATGACAAAAGAGCTAGCTATGTTACAATTTCCCCAAATTGAACAAATGTAAAGAAAGAAAAATTATAATACCATTTAGTTAGATCATAAAATTTTGTCTATATGCTTAACGGGGGTTTTATGAAGTTATATAATTTAAGGATAAAGTAGCATTTGTAGCGAAAGCTGACTAGATGAAATGACTGAAAAGTTTGTATTGAGACACTGGATTCCCTAGAGATACCCAAACATTTTTTTTTCTGCTTTTCGAAGCAGGGTTTCTCTGTGTCACAGCCTTGGCTGCCCTGGAACTTGCTCTGTAGACCAGGCTGGCCTTGATCTCATGGAGATCTGCTTGACTCTGGCTCCCAAGTGCTGGGATTAAAGGTTTGCACCACCAGTGCTCAACATATATACCCAATCTTATAGATTAGATTTGAAGTCTACCTTTCTTTGAGTTTTCTACCTGGTGGTCTTCATTGACATTTCTTCTGAAGCTCTTAGCATGAAAGCACCATTGCACACTCATTCCTTGAACTTAAGGTTTAATTAGCACTTACCAAACTCAAACTCTACACCTGACTGCTTTTTACTAAATAAATCAATATGATCATCTCTGGATACATTATTCTCTTCATAAATTAAGTCAAGCATTTCCAAGTCTATGAAATTTTGTATTACTTGGAACATAGTGACGTTGCCCATTCTGTCAGGAGTTTGCATAATTAGGAAAAACCTCTTTGAAATAGCACAATACGATGGTAGGGTTATTTTCTTTCTTCCTTTTTTTTATTTTTTAAATTTTTTCAAGACAGGGTTTCTCTGTAGCTTTGGAGCCTATCCTGGAGCTAGCTCTTGTAAACCAGGCTGGCCTTGAACTCACAAGAATCTGCCTCCTGCCTCTGCCTCCCGAATGCTAGGATTAAAGGCTTGTGCTACCACCGCCCAGCTAGGTGGGTTATCTTCAAACATGTAGAAACTATAAAGTACCATCCCAATTATGGCTTTAGAGTCTTGAAAAGCTTCTTATTCTTTCTGGGACTAACCAGAACCTTAATGGTAAGAGTATGTAGCAAAACTACAAGTATTTCAAGAAATTAAATTGTTAGTGTTATTAATATTGTTTATTTTCATTCATATCATTTTGGAACTACATATAATTTCTTTCCATTTTCAAATGGAGAGATTTGTCATTGAAAAGGACTAATTTCATTTTATAAAATAATTTTAGTTTGCCCTTCAAATTTTCACATAATGAAGAACTCACATTTAATTGACCTCGAGATAGTCCTGTGACAAAATAACATAAACCAAGAGTGCTAAGCAGAACAGAGATTTACTTCTAATGAGCTTCAAGGCTAAGCAAAAAGGAGAGGACGCTCTAACTTGGGTGGTTTCTGATTAGAGCTGCCTTCTTGGTTTATACACAGCTGCCTTGCTAATGTACCCTCACACCACAAAAGACAGTCAAAGACAGACGCAAACAGAGAGAGAGAAAGAGAGAGAGAGAGAGACACAGAGAGAGAGAGAGACAGAGACAGAGAGACAGAGAGATTTAACTGGAGAGGAGAAGAGAGAAGAGGAGAGGAGAAGAGAGAGGAGGGGAGGAGAGGAGAGAGGAGAAGAGAAGGAGGGGTTACGTTGGGTTCTTGGAGTCACGGTGTCCTTAAATAATTACATCCCAAGAGTTCCACCATCCTTTTCAGATTTAGGGCTTCTGTTCTTTCCAGAGGGACTCAAACTCTCAGCCCATAACACCAGAAGCCCTATAATTTTATACCCCCCTTTTAACTTTGTTTCCAGATAAAGACTGTTGTTATCCTGAGCTTCTTCTGTCTCATTCTTTTAGAGTGTTTGTTTTGTTTATTCTCTTCCCCATCCTGCATAATGGCTTTTCAGCATAACCAAAGGTAATGAATTTAAATACCTCTAATACATCATAATTACCATCGCTTCCTATTTCCTATGCTTTTAGTTAGGGAAGTGGATGCTTGCTTTTCTGTCATTTCCCCGGAAAGGAGAAAACCTTTAGCATTCACTGTGGTTTTCTCACTTTTATAAATGATGTTTCTTTCCACACTGTCCTCTGCTTAAGTTCCAGAAGCACTTACTACTTCTGAATCCTCTCTTGGGTGATTCTTGGAATTGGAAATTCAGACCTTGAGGCTGGACTCATAGATCGCTTCTTGTGGGCTGTGATTCTATGACTATGTTATATTACAGAGAGCAGTATCTTCCCTTTGCTCTGGAAGATTCATTCAACTCTGGGGCTTTCCTTCTCTCTTCCTCATGGGAGCCATTTCATGTGTATGTACTCTCTGAATCAAAGTAGAAGCATATGGCTGATAATATGCACACAGTGTTTCACGTAAGAAAACGCAAGGTAGGCCAGATGAAACACATGGATCGAGAAGTCGTCTAAGCCAAGGTGTTTCATGATGTACCATGTGTGGGTCTGAGAATACTTTATAAATGAAATGAACATCATAGAAGTGAAGGTTTATCCTGAGATAGTAACACAAATTACACAATCATTTTTACACTGTATTGTCACACTCCAGTTCTATTAAATCTCATTTTGAGAACTCATTAATATCATCTAATTAGATAAAATCTCCCACAATACAAAATAGTCCATTAAATTTATTTTAGCTTAGAAGAGAGGAATCGAAGCTGCAAGGATGCCAAAATTCTAAGCATAATAGACAGGAGGACTAGTCTATATTATTTACCAATCACAATTCAGAAAAGCAGAGCAATTTGCAAAGTATTTCTACATAAAAGGAAAATATTTCAGTTAGCAAAAGCACTAACCCTGAATGGTTTATTCTGCTAAAGGTAAAGAAGTATAACAAATTATTCCAACCCTCATAGCTAACGTTGGTTTCTTATGAAACTAAAAGGCTGCATAATGAGTTTGGACAGCATAGGGAACTCTTCTATTCCTAGAACTCATAGCCACACATTGAAGACCTTGATAAAGTTATTTTGAGAAGTCTGCACATTGCTGACTCTGCTCTGGAAGTACACATTCAAGAAGACATGCAATAAATTATGGATTGTTTAAAGGCTCAATGCAATACAATGCAATGACAATCTTGCCAAAAGCCAAGGTCTTGCTGGGCCAATCCTATTCTTCCTGAAGCTCTCTCCTGACCTGCAGTACTCAGAGCTGTCATTATACTGTTTTACCACCATAGCTCATCCCCAGTCTCTACGATGTTGTGTTAGATTTATGAACGGGCTCCATATTAAAGAGGATTCCCTATTAAAAGGGAGGAAATCCATTATTTAATACAAAACACAGAGTGCTAAGCAATACTGTGAAAATCTCAAGAAAAAAACCAACCAAAAGTATGATGAGGAAGATTAAACAATTCATATCCGAGGACAAATGTAAATCACTGCAAATGTCTCTTCCTCTAGTTAAAATGAGTGACTTTGACAGCAGTAAAGAAGCATCTACTAATTTACCATCACACTAGAGTTTATGGTTCTATCATGATTTTTTAAATAATTATTGATTATCCTGTTAAGACATAGATACATTATACATATTAATGCAGTCTGTGAAGTTTTATTGTGGGTGGGAAAAAGTCAACTCAAACTGATTTAGGAAAACTCACAGTGTTTGATGGACATAGCAGGTAAGTCTGAGTAGAAACAGCTTAAGGCATGTCATGATATGTACATTCACATGAAAGACCTAGAATGGATCAAAAATTGGAACTCATCATCCCTAATTTGATTTGGTTTTCATGAGTTAATATTGGGGCAAACATTCTGAACCTCAAATAGTGATAGATGTTAACAGGGGACATTAATAAAATGGTTCATAATGAATGTCAGCCTGGATGTAAGTAAAGGTATACTTTATAGACAAACTGATGAACAAGATTGAATTCCGGAAAAATCATCATGCAAACAACTGTCTCACTGTAGTTGTGAGTTTAGCAAGAAGACTGAAGTGTTAGAAATATGACCCATGTCAGAGTCACATACGTGGCTAAAGCTAAGGACTCAATCAGTCTCCCTCAAATGGATTAAGACTCAGGGAAGTTGTCTCACCCATGAAGTCAAGTTTGTTTTACATGTAAAACATTGCTGAATAGAGAAAACAGTAATAGTTCTACATACATGCCAAAAATGAGAAGCAATGGTTATTTAAACCATGTGGGAATACTAAGTCTTATTTTAGCTTAAACAACAATAAAACACTGTCACCGACTTTGTTGCAATATGGGGCAGGATTTATTGTAAGGCATATAGCTATTATCATCTTTAAATATCAATGCCTTTGAAGCAATCACGATCCTGGACCAAACACATCAATTGGAATTGCAGTCATGTTTGACAACCCTGCTCTCATGTAAAGCCAATCTATTTTCCAAGCAAAATAAAGACTAGACCAAAGAAACACAGCCTGTTGGAATGTACAAGAAGAGTTGATTACTCAGAATAAACAGAAATAGCAGCAGACAGCTGGTGGGGATGAACTCAGAGAAGAGCTGACATGATTTTTAGAAAAAAGGCAAACATCTCCGAGAACTACATTGCAGAGACTAATGAACAAAAGGCAGGGCTTCAGACACAAAAGCATTGGGAAACACAGAAGACATCTTTCTCCTTAGTTTTCTTCCTTGGAACATTCACTAACCATTCAGCACATTTTCTACTAAAAAACACACTGTCTGTAATGTGCAATGCAAATATCATAAAACACTCAAAGCTGTGGAAGACGCTGCTGGAAGATGACCCCGTGGTCTTATGTAACATGGCGACATCAGTAAGCTGATTATTTTGAGATGGTGTCACCATGTTACATAAAACCACGGGGTCATCTTCCAGCAGTGTCTTCCACAGCTTTGACATTTGGGATTTGAGCACAACATTTGTATTGATAGTTTTGTCATTGAGAACCAAATAAATTTGAGGCTACTTGACAAAAATACAATGTTAGTACTAACAAATAGTCATCAACTTGAAACCAAGAAAACTGAAATTTTGATTCTCTTTGACTCATTAAATTAACAAGTTAATTTTTATATATAAATTTGTATATATATATATAAATGTTATATATATACATATATACACACACATATATATACATATATATATTGGTGTTTCTGTATCACGGAGTTTGCCAAAGCAGTGTATGTATGTGTACGTCTGTACCCATCTAAAAACTGGCACTTGTGTTTGGTACTGTTCTCACAGATCAAGGTGCTCATTTCGACTCTTAAGGAACATGCTATAAAAAGAAAAATTCATTTGGTCCTATTTAAATGCAGGGAGAAAAAGGATTAAGCGCACACACTTTCATTTAGCAGGTTCAGCTAGCTTATTTGTGCATCCAACATAATCTCTAAAAAAATTACCATAAGCAAAATATAACAGATTGTAAATGGTTGCTCATATTAACTTAGCTAAGTACTTGTAATCTGCCTAAGCATTATTTAACAGAACATAATTGTGAAACAGTATGATACCTCCAGAGTTTGTAAGACTATTATGTGCCTAAATCATAGTTAGCAATCAGAAGACTAAAACAGAAGTACTTAAATGGTAGATTCTTTACACAGGCTTATAGACTATTTTCCAAATCAAAAAGCACATTTAAAAGCATTTTTAAGACACAGTTCTTCTCGTTGTACTCCATTTTAGCTATCCCATATTCAAAACATGAAAACAAACAAAAAGCAGAATGTAAAAACTTATAGGTCTTGCTTTAGATTTTTATTAATTGAGTTTGGGTGAAAAGAGAAAATTGCACTTTGATAGAATTCCAAAACTTGTAACTTAACTGTTGAGTCAAATTTAAAGATGGAAAATAAGACTTATATTATAAAATATAAAACAGACAGACTATAGTTTGATGATATTCCAGCCTAGAAGAATATAATGATTTCTGCCTTTAAAGTTGATCTGCTCCACACTCATTATTGCAGAACACTGCTCTTGATGAAAAGAATTTTGATAGAAATATTTAAAGATAATTGTTTGAGAAGAAGTCATTACATCTGACCTATCAAGTGACTAAAAACCTGTATAGTTCAGGGGGTGTTGAATGGAAACTCCCTGAAGCTATGTGAGAAATCCTTGAGTTTAATCTTTGCTTCTCAGCTGAGCTTAGAGCACTTAATGAATGTCTTTTTCTTATCTGTCTAGTATGTAGTTGACACCCAGCAACATTTTCAGGCCTATGAATAGTTCAGAGAAAACAGAAGAGTATGTCCCTCCATTAGGGAGATTAATATTGAGAAGAGTAGGAACTTGGGCAAAGAAGACCAATTCTGAGTATCTTTTCAGTCAAACAAAGGTGAAGCATGCAGACTTTTGGCAGCAAATGCATGACTCTCTCTTTCCTTTTTGTAGGATAATCAGTGCAATCTTTGTTCATCTGTTGATCACTTGAAGAGAAGCTTCTAGACAGAATTCCCAAGGTAACCAAGGTAACTTGAACCATTACCTTGAAAATGGGAGCTTGTCAATGAATTATTTTCATTTTTTAAAAGAGTAATGAAGCTTAATTTTTTGCTTTCATATTTCACTCTATGGTTGTTCATTTTCAATATGCTACCGTTAAATTATGCCAATATATGATTATTTATGTGTGTGTACTTGGAGGCACAAACGTGGGGAGTGGGTGAGTGGGTGTATCCATGGGCTGCTGTACATACATGTATATTCATGTGCATATGGAGACATGTGTGTGTAAGAGTGTGTATGTTGATGTGTGTACACAGGCTGGTGAACACATGTGTATACATGTGCATATGGAGGCATATGTGAGAGTGTGTGTTTGTGTCTACCTAGGCTGTTGCATATATGTGTGCATGCATATAGAGGCCAGTGGTCAACCTCAACTGTTATTTCATAGGACCCTCCCACAGATACTTATCACCAAGTAGACAGGTATAGCAGTAGACGGTGTGTAGATAGCCACTGCTTCCCATTTTTGCCTTGTATACAGGACTCCTACTGTTATATCTATCCAGCAACCTTTTGCTTTCATGTGGTAAAACCAACTTGACATTATGAGTGAGACAATTGCCCCCAGCCTTAAGCTAGTCTGGGTGCTTGTCTCTCACTACTCATGACTAGAATTAAAAGCTTGCATCACCACATCACTCTTTTCTCTACTCTAGTTCTGGGAATCTCAGAAAACACTTTACTGACTGAGCTATCTCTTTGGCCTTCATGTGGAATATTTTATACAAAATTGTTTCTACAACTGTTACTTGAGCATTTCAGCTTGAAAGAAATGACTCTGGGTCAGCCTTGCATGGCTATAAGAAGTACAAGATGATGAACTAAAGGGGAGAAGGGTTTATTTTGCCTTGTGTTTACAGAGCTGTTAGAATATGATGACACTGACAGTATTGAAAGCAATAGTAGTGATACGCAGCAGAGGAAGCCTGTTCCCTTTATTCCCAAAGGCAAAAGAAAACAGAGTTATAAATCCCCTTCAATGACCTAATTTCTTTCCCTGGGCCCTACTTCTTGAACATTCCACTGGCTCCTAGTTGCCTCTCAGAAGGGATCAAGTTTTTGTTGATTTTTTTTAACAATTATTGAAAATAGATTCTTTTATCATACAATAAAAGTCCTTGAGATGTTAGGAATACAAGGAACCACTGATATTGAGAAATATCAGTGACTAATAATTGTCGATATCTATTATTTGTTGTTATTGATGTTTGTGTTGCTGTTGGTGCTAGTGGTGGTAGTGTACGTGTGTGTGCTTCCCTTCTTTTGATTTTTCTGGTGTATTATATGATTTATTTGCTTTGTTTTCACGATTGTAGTTAATCTCCTTAGGTTGATGTTTTTCCTCGAGCACCTTCTGTAAAATTGGATTTGCTGATAGAAATTAGTTAAGTTTAACTTTATTATGGAATATCTATTTTCTTCGTCTTTGGTGATGGAATGTTTTGTTATGTGTAGTATTCTGGGATGTCATCTGTGGCCTGTTATAGTCTGTAGCACAACTGTCCAGTCCTTCTGTCATTTTTTATTTATTTGTTTGTTTGTTTTTTTAAAAAAAATCTTTTCTCATTTTACATACCAAACCCAGCTTCCACTCTCACCCCTTCTCCCACTCCCTCTCCCACACCCCATCCACTCATCAGAGAGGGTACGGCTCCCTATGGGGAGTCAAAAGCTCTAGCACATCACTTTGAGGCAAGACCAAGGCCCTCTCCTCTATTTCTAGACAGAGAAAAGTATCCCTCCAAAGAAAATAGGCAACAAAAAGCCAATTCAAGCAGTAGGGATAAATCCTGATGCCATTGTCAGTGGCTCACAGACTGCCTCAGCCATACAACTGTCACCCACATTCAGAGGGCCTAGTTTGGTTCTATGCTGGTTCCCCGGATGTCAGTCCAGAGTCAGTGATCTCCTGAAACTGAGAAGCTTCTGTAAAGCAAAAGACACAGTCATTAAGACAAAAAGGCAACCTACTGAATGGGAGAAGATCTTCACTGACCCCACATCAGACAAAGGTCTGATCTCCAAAATATACAATTGATTGATCTTTAGCTTGACCCTTGGCATAAATCCCTGATAAGACTTGTGCCAGGAGCTCCGCTATATGACCCTAATGTCACATACTAAGCCTTGTGATAACATCAAGCCCCTTAATGCAAATTAGGATTTGTCTCCAGGCTCCCCAATTTTATATATTTCCTATACTCTGGAATAAAGTTGTGCCGATTCACAGAAGCTGTTTCCTGGAGGCATCCCTCTGTCCCCACTCATGGTCCATGCCCAAAGTTTTCTGTCACCCCTTCTGCCTAGTTCCCCTCTTGCCCAGAAGGCCAACAGGCCAAAAAGGAATGTGGACCCCCACAGAACAGTAGGAAAGCTATGAGTTCACCTTTTCCTGAGAAGAGAGACCCTTGGATTAGGAGGGAGCGCCTGCTGTGGTTGGGGTCTGCCACAAAGCAACAACTTCAGGGAGGAAATTTAGAAGGGGAAGATCTGTGGGATCCAAAGGAGATCAGAACAGGGGGCAGGGAAGGTTGCCAGGGGTGTTCTGCTGAGAAGATAAAGATGAGATGAGGGAATGGATCTGGGGAACACAGAGAGAAGAGAAGGTCTGCAGGAAGTCTTTCTGGTTTCTGGCATTCATGGCCTCTGGGTTAGCTTACGGGTGTCTGCTAGAGTTTGGAGCCATTTCCTTGTTCTGCTATGAAGGTGTGTTCCAGGTGAATGCCTGCACATTTCATTTATCAGATTTCTGTTCTTTCTTTGTTTCCTCGCCACATGGCAGCTCTCTACTTGTAAATGCATTTGCTGATTATATTCTTCACTCATATATTAAGTCCCATAAGAACAGGTCATTGCCTTCAGCATACTGTTGATTGTATCGGTGACTCAGCAAAAAGCCCTGTGTAAACAGTATTTTTGTAAATTTTAGTGAAGTGATATTTGTGAACATTTTCATCTTTATCCAATTCCCTTTCCTTCTAATCCATAGACATTTCAAAGTAATAAAATATCTCATTGCCCTACTTGAAAGATTAAAGGAACCTATAGAAAGTGTTTACCAGCATAGCAACAGAGATCATAATCTGTTAAATACTTCATTCTCTACTGAGTTCATAAATGCATCTTTTTTTAAAAAAAAAAAGTGAGACTGTTAGATGTCTCTGTAACATAACAGAGCAGAAAGACAGCTGTAAAAGCTTCTTGAGAAGAGAAGGAAAAGACTCAGAAGATAAAGACCAAGTTCTAAAGAAGATGGATTAGGGACGAAAACACCACTTCGGCCATCCAAAGATTCATACCACCCTCTTGTGGTAGAGGCAACGTTAACCATAGCCAAGTCACTCTGAATTTAACCAGGGGCCGTCTAAACCACCTGCCTGTCATGGTTAACCCAGCAGAGCACAGTTAGTTTGGGGGCAAGAAGCCAATTGGAACAAAAACACAACTCTGAGCGCCAGTACATAATGAAGGGGTTTAAGACAGCAATCGAACACCCAGCAATTCCCCAGAACCTTTTATCTCAGCAAGGTGGGAACTTCGTGTTCCTATTTGTTTTCACCTGGGAAAAACATCCCCTCACCAACAGGAGTTCCAGAAAGTGTCTGCCAAGCCCATGTCAGCCTAGGCACATGTTCAACAATGAGCTATATAGCCCATTAAACTTCACACTACAAGAGTGCATCCTGTGACCACCAATATCTTTGCTAGCCCCAGATGAAATGCAAAGGCTTCCCGAGTGGCTGACAGATGGACTCGTAGGACCCAATGTGTCCGTCCTAAGAGTGGATGACACAACAATTGCTAGATGCTGCTCTTCTGTTCACTTCCCTTAAAACTATACGCTTGATTTTTTTTAATTTTCTGTTTAAAAGGCTTTTTTTTTTTTAATTTTACATATCAACCACATTCCCCCTTTTGCCTCTCCTGTAGTTTCCCCTCCCACTTTCCCTCCACCCAAGCCTCCATCCACTCCTCAGAAAGCTAAGGCCTCCCATAAAGAGTCTACAAAGCCTGGCATATTAAGTTGAGGCAAGATCAAGCTGCTATCCCCTGTATTGAGGCTGAGCAAGTCACTCCATAGGGAATGACTCTAAAAAGCCAGTCCATGCACTAACGATAAACCTCAGTCCCACTAAGACACCTAGCAATAGTAGAAAGGGTGTCTAAACTAACCTTCCTCTATAATCAGATTGAAGACCACCTAATTGTCATCATAGAACCTTCATCCAGTAATTTGAAGGAAGCAGATATAGAGATCCACAGCTAAGCACTGGGCCAAGTTCTTGGAGTCCAGTCAAAGAGAAGAAGAGGGGGTTATATGAGCAAAGGGGTCAAGATCATGATGGGGAAACTCACAGAGACTGAGCTAGTGGGAGATAGTGGGAGCTCACGGACTCTGGACTGATCACTGGGGATAACATAATCTGCATAGGACATGTTCGATTTTAATCTAACTTTCTATAGAGTTTCCTTTCCTTTTTTATGTTTTTTCTACAATCATTGCTACTCAGATGATTATCTTCAACAGTTTAATGTTTACCCTAATTTCTCCTTTTTTGATACTTAAATAATAAATAAAAAAAACTTTGTGTTACTTTCAGATATATCCCAGAAAGCAAGAAAGTGAAGACACCCAAAAAAGTGAACAGCATTCATAAGAATCATATGGATTAATACTTAATAATAGAATTCTTTAGCACATCTACTCACTTATTGGGAGGTGTGGCTTGCTCTATCCTTTATAAAGGATATCTGCTTGCATTTCTGGCACCAAGAGAAAAGCAGAAAATGGTTTTTATTCTTCTAGGTCACAAGGACAGGAGTACGGCATCAATGAAAGAAGTCAGAAACTAATGCCTGTTTTTCCATAATAGTGCAAGATAAGGCTAGGACCTCAAAGAATGGACTAAGTTGGTGCTACAGATATGACTCTGTGATTAAGCACATGAGTTGTTCTTCCAGAGGACCTGGGTTTGATTCCCAGCACCTACATGTCTACTAAAAACCAGTTCCAATAGATAGCATACTTTTGTGACTCCATAAATAGTAAACTCATGGTATCCAGAGAATACATGTAGGCAAAATGGTTATACACCTAAATAAATCCTAAAACTAAAAATAAGACAAAAAAACTGTCCACCCTTTGAATATCTCTTATTGCACAGGATCTTGCTTTTCAACCTCTTCTCATAGTAAGGATATTGCCTTATTGTCAAAATAAATATACTACTAGTCTAAATGAGTGGTTCAGACTGTTCCTCTCCATTTTTGTATTAAATGTTCCCTTCAGAGACTATAAAGGACAGTCATAAGGTTATGGAACCTTCAGCTTAATTCTGAAACACATTTGGGAACAATATAAATAGAGAAGGAATGACTAAAATTGTGACAATAGAATTCTTAAACGTTAGTAACAATTGGGAAAATATTACTTTAAAGAAATAGAGACTATTTATCCTTATCAGGACATCATCACTTCCCTGTCGACCATATGTCAAAGCATTTTAAACGTTGTTTTACACCATAAGAAAGAAAAATGACACACTGTTTCAGATCCGTTCATTTAAAAAAATAGTAACAGTGGCAAGTGAGCATAATTAATTTATATTATATGCAAAGTAGCTCAGCCTTAATAAATAGTTTTAAACAAATGAATAAGCAGACAGCCTAGTAATTCATGAACTGTAATCAATGGATGCAGGGTTCCTTTGTCAAATGAACATGCCTGGCCAGAGGACTATAGCATAAGAAAATCTTTCATGCTAAGCAAAGGTATAGAACTCATCATTCCTGCATCTAAGAAATGACTAAATTCCCAATTACCGCATCAGAGGACTGCCAGAAAGAGAAAAGCTCATTAGTTCAGCATAACTACCTGACTATACCCACACACTGCAATCTTATTTTTATGCAAAAATGGGTTGCATTTTGGAAAAGCATTGTTGCATGGAATATGTATTAAAAGAACCCTGTGATAGGTGCCTAATGATTTCCTTTTGTTGAGGAGTTTGGAAGGCATTATTATGCATACAGATGTGCTACAGATCATTAAAGATCAAGAGCTTGCAGATTGCAAAGCCAACAAGCTGATACAAAAACTGAAAGAGAAGTAGCATCTTGATCAGGAAAGGAACTTTGAGATGAAGAAACAACAGTAATATTGCAATCACCACCCGACCCTCATCCAGCATTTTGATTAGCATTCTAGATTGTAAAGAATGAATACACAGCTGAGTTTAAAACTGTTTCTAAGGACTTGGTAGTAGAAGACTTGCCTAGTAATTTTGTACACGGCCTGGAATGATTCCCAGCCTCTCTGACAAAAAAAACACCCCCCTAACAAAAAGCAAAAAAATTTATTTAGAAATTTGTTTATGTTATATTTCATGACATTTTTAAAAGGTTATTTAATAAGGACATTAATGCCAACATCTTTGACAATCTGAGAATAAACAATGAAAGTCAGTAAACATACTTATGACAGAGTATTTTAGCATGGTTTCTGTAAAAGAGAAGAAATTATGTCTGATTTGGAGAATAACCTCATAATTTGACATATTTTTTAAAATAGTATTTTAAGTTAAAGGATATGCAAAAGGACAATACTTCAAGTTTAAAAATCTGTGATCTAAAATTTACATGCCATGCTCTACAATTTGAAATAACAAGTACAAACATATTTATAGGTGACTTACCATGAGCTCAGAGCTGTAAATTTAAGAACAAAAACCTCTTTTTGGTTTCCCCTATTTTAGAAATAATTTTTAAATAAGTAAATCATATGGGACTGAAGAGATAGCCAAGCTGGTAAAAGCACAGATTGCTCTTAACAAGAACCTGTTTGGTTTTCAGCACTTCTCTTTTTTTAATTTTTTTTCATTTTTCTATTCAAAAATTACACTTCCTCCCCTCCTTCCGTTCCCCTCCCACTTCCCCACTCCCCCTCCTCCCTGCCCCTCCATCCTTAAGAGAGGGCATGGTGCCCTGCCCTGTGGGAAGTCCAAGGCCCTCCCCCCTCCATCCCGGCCTAGGAAGGTGTGCATCCAAATAGACTAGGGTTCCAAAAAGCCAATACCTGCAGAACAGATAGGTCCCAGTGCCATTATCAATGGCTTCTCAGCCCTTCTTCAGGAGGCTCATAACTCCCTATAATCCAGGCTCGGGAGGTTATAACGCCTCTGGCTGTGAGGGAACCTGCACTCAAATACACGGATCCCATTCACAGAAACATATATGTTTAATAATAAAATAAAAAATACTTTTTAAAAAATACAATTATCATTTTATATAGCATGTTTTTTTGATGTTTATATTTTAAAACCTTTCATATATGAGTACTATATTGTCAGCATTTCTACCACTCCCCCTCTGCTGTCCAGATCCTCCTGTGTCCATTCCCTCTCAAATATATGACTTCTTCTTTAAATAAAACACACACACACACACACACACACACACACACACACACACACACAGAGCATTCTAAGTCCATTAGGTGTTGCTCATACGTACTTGTGTTTAGGGCTAACCCACTGAGATTGGATAGTCTACCAGGGAACTCATCCCTGGAGAAGATTAATTCTCCATCTCTTAGCTGCTGTTGTCTGCAGCTTCTCATCAAGGAGCAGGGTTTCATGAAATATTCCCATCCATGTATAAATATCAGCTGTTGCAATCACTGTGCTAATCCTGCTTTGTTTAGATGATCATATTAACTTCATGGATGTAGTGGCCCTGTTATCTGTAGATGACACTATATTGTAGCAGGCATCCGGATCCTCTGGCTCTTACAATCTTTCCATGTCCTCTTTTGCAGTATTTTGTGAGCCTTATGTGTAGGTAGGGGTTTATATGTACCAATTAGTACTGAGCATCCTACAGTCATTTGTTCTCTATATTTTAACAGTTACGAATTTCTGTAATGTTTTGCATAGGCTGCAAAAAGAAACTTCTTTCATGAGGGTTTGAAGTTCTACTTAGCTACTGATACAAGGACAAGTATTTAGAATGCAGTTAGAAACTATATCAATTTAGAAAATTCACATTAGTAGGCTCTCTTCTACACAGGCCATGGGAGTTGGCTACTTATAAAGTACTAGGAATGAATATCCTCCTATTGCTTAATTAGGCAGCTTTTGGTTACCTCCAACATGTGAGTGCCACTGTTGAGCCCTTGAGGATCTCTTCCTGTTGTGTTTGCTGCTAGGTAGTTCTATGAACTGCTCTTTTCGCTTGGCAGCTTTCATAACATCTTCAGATACTATGAAGCAAGTCCTCAATGAGAGAGCTACCAGGTCAGCTCCAGCCTGGTTTTCCTAAGAGTCTGAAGTGTGTGATGACGTTGGCAACAAAGTCTTATCTTCAGTTTCTGGGAGGGAGTTAAGGATAGAAGTAACAGCTTATATTTCATAGGGAGTCTTGGACTTTCTTTACCAACAACACAAAGAGGTTTTAATTGTAAGAGGAAGAGCTGTTAATAGAAACTTTATTTTTCTAATCAAAGGAGAAATAATGTAAACATATTTGAAACTACACTTAAAGCACTGGAAGTGAGTTACTTAACATGTGTCTAAAATTTTCAGACCGACTGCGACCTTGTCGTAACTTCTAGACTGCAGATTCTTCTTCCATGCCAGCAACAATTCCACTCTTAGATGGTCATCTAACAATTGTCGTCTCTTTGTCAATACAGCCAAATCAAGGGAGAGTGCTTTGGTTTTGTTCTTGAGAATAGGTCTGAACATCTCCATGGTACCTTGCCCCTTGTACCGAGGCCCCTATGTAAATTGCTCCCTCATAATTTCTGAAGTCTCTCTACCTAAACTCCTACTTTATTTTCTGGTCAATTCCTCCATGCTCACCTTTCCAGGCAGCCCCATTAGTACCCTGATGCCCGTTACCCTGATATTTGGTACAGTTATTTAGCTTACCTACTTGGATCTGTGAACAGTGACAGCCCCAGAATTGTTCATCACCATGCTCTAGTGACCTGCCTCTCCTTGTTTTTCTAATGTCTTTCTTGGAAAGTCCCATATATCAACTGCCTCCCTGTTCCTGTGTCTGTCACATAGTCTATGGACACCATAATCTGCCTGCGAACTCAAATTGTCTTTTGAGTAAAAACATTTATAGATTATGACTTCAAATTATATTTGGAAAATTGCTAAAAGGCAAGTTTCAGCAATTTCATTCAACTCTTGGAAACATAAATAAGCAATAACAAAGTGAAAACTTCTCAAGATAAAGCAGAATAAAATACAGAGGGACATTTGCAGGCAAAAACACTGAAGAAATGTCATTTTCCAATAAAATACAGAACTAGATTAAAGCAATAGTTACTCCATACTAAGCACATTATTTTTTTTTCTAATTTTTCAGTTTCAATAAGAAATTAACCCAAGTCCTACCTGGCTGGCTGGCTTCTTCCCTGCCTGCCTTATAAAAAGAAATTTGTATTGAAACGAATCAGAAAAATGCTCAAATATACATATGAAAACTCCATGTCCATATTTTATTCTTTGAAATCTAGAACACAAATTTAAAGCATAAACTTTTAAATTTAGAACTTATTGAATTCTGAAATTATTTTCTTTCCCCTTATATTCTTCACCAGTTCCCCCAGGAAAGGAATATCTTCACCAGAGCAAACAGAGGAACAGGAAAAATTGCATGAGTACAAAACATCCTGACTGGAGCCAACATTACTGTCTTTAAAAAGAAAGTTCCTGAATTCTTATGAACCAAGAAACAATGAGTGTTTGTGACTGTCAATCAGATCCGCAGTTTCAGATGGAATAATAACAGAGTGAAAGGATAGAGACAGGCTTATAGCACAGGTGAACAATTAGATAATGAGTGAGTTTTATCTGATCTTCAGGTGAAAAGAAAAGAAATAAAAGCTAAGATAAAATATTAAATAAAATTTAGGGCTGTTTCAAATTAGTAGGATATCTAAATAAACCAAATTTCAAGCCACCAGGCCAATGTGGTGCATGTCTTTAATCCATCCCAGCACTCAGGAGGCAGAGGCAGGTGGATCTCTGTGAGTTCGAGACCAGCTTGGTCTACAGAGTGAGTTCCATGACAACCAGGGCTACAAAGAGAAGCTCAGTCTCAGAAAATCAAAGCCGAAAGTTTCAACCCAATGAAAACCAAAACCAAAAAAAGCTTCAACAACGTTGTATAAATAACTTGCTAGAGAATGTCAATTTAGAAAATCTTTATGATCTATAAGTGAGAAAGGCAAAAAGAAAAATACATTGCTCTTGTATTAAGATAAATAATAAATGAACAGATATAAATTACAACACAATGAGTAAAAGAACAGAAACATTAGGGGATTTTTTTATTAGGCGTGAAGATAACACTGAAAACTACCAAGTATAAAATATTAACATCAATATTCAAACTGAATAAAACATAAAACAAACTTCACATTGTTAAGAAAAAAAGAGCAAAAAAGAAGCCTGAAAATGCCTTACAAGATCCCTATGAAGAATCGTTAGAACAGTGAAACAGAGTTTCATATAATAGGAAAAATTGGAATGCTAGCAAATGATTCTTTAAAATGAAAAGATAGGTAGAGGGAAAGCAGTAATATAAAGGCAAATTAATATTTTAATTGATCAACAAACAAGTAAGAGTATCTCCAACTAGACCAGGGGACATTGATCATTTTTAGTTACAGGCACAGAATAAAATCTCAATGTTCTCTAGACTCGGGACAATCACAAAATTATACCATGCCAGACTTCCCTTTTTATAACAGATTCCATAAGATGAAAGCTATAAGACAAGGAAACCAGCCTTTTAAAAAATCATTTCCTTATTTTGTACTTTTATTTTATTTGTGTGTGTATAAACATATTTTTGTCTCTATTTTTATCCTATTGGTCCCTTGTGTTATATATTATGACTTCCAGTTTAGTGTTCCTATCGGAGTCCTGAGTGTGTGAACAAATAGGTCTCTGCATCTATAAGTGCTACCTGTGTTTTCTTGGGCTCCATTCCTTATGCTTGTTTGTTTTGATCTGTTCTGATGTGTTAGTTTTTGTCATATTTTATTTATTAAATTTTATTATTTTTACCCTATGGAATCCTAAGCTTTTCTAATGGGAAATGGAAAGGGAGTGAATGCAGATGGAAAGGGAGTTGAGAGGGAATTGGGAGGCATAGGGGAAAGAGAATTTTGCATGCAAATGGATGGAAATAGAAAACGCTATCCTGAGTGAGGTAACCCAAACTCAGAAAGATGATTATGGTATGTACTCACTCATTAGTGGACCCTAGCCATAAAATAAAGGACACTAAGCACTTAGCTCACAAGCCCAGAGAAGCTGAATAGCAAGGTGAACCCAAAGAAGGCATATACAGATCCTCCTGGAAGTTGGAAGCAAACAAGATCATCAGGCAAAAGTTGGAAGCCCGGGGGCAGGGATAGAGGTGGAGAGTAGGAGAGAAGGGGAAGGGGAGAGGGGGAAGGAGAAGGGAGAAGGACTGGGGAGAGCTTGGGGGAGTGGGAGGGTGACGATGGAGGAAAGGTGGA